>OU343038.1:7520016-8120016 GCA_910593735.2 Ectemnius lituratus
ATGAAAGTGCTGGGAATCAAATAACGCTTCCATGATGAAACTCTTGTCAATTAGAAGATGAATTATATTTTTCGATAAATGCATTCTACACTTGGTTGCTTCTTACTCTTACCGTTTATTGAAAGGAATAAAGCGCGGTAGCGTAGGACATGGTCATTCTGACTATCTGAAATATGAATTCTTGATTGGACTTAGTGAAAAACTCACATCACGATGAGATTGAGAAATAGTGAGTACCATGGAGAACCCTTCATATGATGGCTGATATAGACTGCATACGTCGGTTGCTACAGGTTTCATACATTTTAACATACAGAAGAGCACTAATTTTCGGGTGGATGTTGAAAAGTTGTACCACGCGGTATCATATCTGCAATATTACGAATTTCTACATTTCAAGTAAATCCTTTAACTAGTTTTAATAATACTTACAAGGCATCAAACATGTTAACACTGGAATCTAGAAGCCTTTGCACCACAAAGTTTATATAAAACATGTAGCCGAGTGTACCAAGACAGAACATGACTGATGGGACAAACTCGTTGAATTCATGGGTTGCAAATGTTTGTATGCACTGCGGTAAAAAATATTCCTGACACGTTTTTGCCAAGAAGCCACTAACTTCGAGTCAACTTACGCGCAATGAGTGTGCGGCCAAACTCAAAATGCTGAGTGTGAGAAGAATTATGTACGATGGTAAAAAGTCTTTCCTAATGATTATACAATGTCTGTGGAAGTAAATTCATTTCTTTTTGAATCACATGTGCTAGCTTTCTAGTAATTACCTTTATTAAAAAACGAACCACCCGCGTGTCCATCGATTTTCGAGCAAACTTAAGTCATGCCTTTGATAATCGCTGTTTCTGAATCGCCAAGATTATTTCATTCCTTGGGAACTTTTTATTTACTTTCGAATTGTGGTTAAACATTTGCAACAAGTTTTTATGACAATTAATCATTGAAACTAAAAAATTAAGTGATATTCGAAAGACTCATGGGCGTTCATTCAGTAATGTAAAAATAAAAGATGACATTTATGAGTTAATAACCTAATGGCCTTAGTATGAATTTCAACCGCTTGAGCTATTACTACCACATTACTGCTTTTCTTTGAACCCCTTGCTCTAGTGGCGCGACACAGCTTTCTGATTCTGTAACTGTAAATAAGAATAGTATGAGATTATTTCGCATCATTCAATGATAACGATCGGTTACCTTGTCACTTCGAAGAGAGCACAAGCATGCTGGATATACACGATAAACAGGGTTTCTGTGGAAACGAATACGAGTACACCGACAGCAACACACCCATATAATAGGAAAGTCGCTGTAAAAAAGTATTTTTGCTGGTCGAAAAACATCTCCATCATAATCGGGAAGCTGCGGTTTCGAGATTCGGTTAGAGGCATCACTATGTCGAATAACACAGAGGATAATGGGACAAAAAGCAAAGGTATTCCCACTGGGCAAATGAACACTGTAACAAATATGTGGACAATAATTTGAGGAGCGTTGCAAATCCATATATGGTTAGGAAAAAATAGGTAATTACTAGCAAAGCCCTTTGTGTGAAACTTGCCCCTTGAGACGTACTTTTCAATAATTTCGATCTCCTCTTTACTCGATAATTCTTTCCAATCACCGTTTATGGTTTCCGTGACTCTCTTAATCTGAATTTATTATACCATCAAGAAAACAGTAATGCTACAGAAGAATGTTCTTAAATAAGGAATTAATTCTTGTACCAATGGCAGAATTTTAAAAATCCTTAATAAAGCATGGGTAAACCCACCGAGGGAAAAGAATTTCTCAATAAAAACAGTCTAAGAAACACCAAAGATGCACAAAAGAATAATACTCAATATCCATGTATTTACGTGTATGTTCGTACAGAGTCACTAGCAGCAAGAAACGAAATGAACTTGAGCAAAATGCCACACCCAATCAACATAGATGGTACATTTCGCAGCAGCAATTCTTTGGTATAATTCATCGTAAAAAAAGTAGCCAGCTGAAATTCCGACTGACTTTGATTAGCTGAACATATAATTCACTGGAACTATTTGAAACGACGGATCACATACCTGACTGAAACAATAGAAGAATACGAAGCTACCTCCGACGAAGCGTTTCAATCGTAGGTCCAGTTTATTGTCGAAGGGCCAAAGTCCCATAACGGAGAGCAGGGTGACATTTAACCGATGGTAGTGTTGCCAATCCAAGTCCATACTGTATCGCGGTTAGAGCACGTCTGAACACTTGAATAACCCTTCCACCTGCGCGACTCACCCCCGAAGACGAGTCGCAATTCGATATTACCCGGTGGGGCTTTCAAATTAAATGACATGAATTGTTTACTGTGGGGAGACAAAGCTGTTTTCTCTCAGCTACAGCATTGACTCTCATTAGCTGATCGATCGAATTCTATAGCTCCCGCTGAAACTGTCGGTAGAAGGAACAATGTGTACGCAATTGCTGTTCATTATTTTTACAAAAGTGCGCCGCAAACACTCGATGGTTCTTTGATAGAGTTCCTCCCCACTCCTCGAACACTAGAAGAAGGTGTTCTTTTAGACAGTGGTGATCGGGTCGCGAACGGCAGAAGACAAAAAAATAAACAAATGGAACAGTGTAGGAATGGAGCGCGTAGAGAAAGGACGACAAAACTAAGAACACACGGGACGTCCAATAAAAGGGTCAGGCTACAAATATTTGACATTTTTATGTTAAATTCAGACTGGTGCCAAATGAAAAACCCTAAAGGCTTTTTATTCGCAAATGCGCGGAAGCAAAGTTAAAATGATTTATTAACGTCTCACTTTATCCCACTCTAGTGGACTAATCGAGACTGGTACCTTGGCATGAGATCTAGAGTGCGTGGACTGTTGGACCCACAACTTATAATGCTGGGTTCCAAACTATCAGTCTCCAGAAAGCAAAGTGATTAATTAATGCTTTAAGTTATGTAAATGCGCGTATAAGCAATGCGTGTGTTATGTGGAAATCGCAGGAGAAGAAGCATAGGAGCGTATAGGAGAAAATATTTAAATGATCGTTTGGATGAAATATTTATTTATTTATTTATTTATTAGTTCATTGTAACATTCTAGTATTTTGCTGGTGTTCTTTACTCAAACAAGCATTCCATAGAGAAGCCCGCGACTCAGTGATGAAAGAATCCAATAGTACTGAAGCCCATAAGTTCCATAATAAATATCAAAAGCACGGATAGAGCAACTTCAAACGATCTGAGACTCCATTTGTCAAACTAATCAACAAATTCATTTGGATGCCACTTGAAAACTGCTCCACACAGTTCTGACATTGATATTTAAATATGCTTGATACTTACAGCACTCTGAAGATGTCGTCACTATGGTTGGGCACTTTTTGCATTTAATTTAATAAAAAGAACTTGCACACGAAACTTCCAACTCAGAAGGTAATCGAAATCAGTAACTCGGCAACGTCATTGAAGCACGGAATATTTTGAAACAGCTGGGCAATGCATACAACTGATAAATCACGCACCGATGCGAATGTAACAAAGTTACATTACTCCTACTTTTTACCGACTTCGAAAAGAAGGAGGTACTCAATTCGACCGCTATTTTTTTTTTTTTTTTACTGTTTGTCCGGCTAGAACTCTGTGATGGGTTGACCAATCGGGATGAAACCTTGCCTATCCGAAAAGTTGCAGCATATTTAGGCTTAATGGGGTTGCCAAAGAAGGTTGCCAAAATCGCATATTATGACTGCAAATTTCTGTATGCATAAAAACAACAAGTTATTTTTTGCTTTTCAGCACTTTTTTGGGGCTGCTTAGTTTTTATTTTTCAGTTTCTTGGGACCCTGTTAGTTTTTAGTTTTCAGCTTTTTGGAACACTGTCAGTTTTCTCTTTTCGTTTACGCGTAGATCGAATAAGTTTAGCTCACTAGCCATTTCACATAATATTTCCCTGGCTATTTTTCGAGCTTTAAAACTGTGACTTTCACTTTTACGGTCCACATTATCTCATATCTTAAAACGAGTTCTTAGTAGGAGTGCACTATACAGTTGTGCACTTTTGCCCCCATAAATATTTAGACCTTAAGCATGGTCTGATCCCTGGCGCGCTTAGTCGCATCATATCCGCTTTTCACTGTATAAGCCCTAAATTCTAGTGAAAAATCAATTGTCTCATCATTACAAAATTCCTGTTTAATCAACCACGTTTCAAATATTTACAATAAGGAAAAGAGTTATAAAAGATCCCACGAGGGTACATCTTTACCACTCGCGGTACATCCGGCGAGCCATAGTGAGATTAAACTTTGAGTTTAGGGCATTCTTTTGGAAGGCGACTAACAAACGGGGTTAATAGAAAAATAGGAACCTGAGCAGGACTGAGCTGAACGACGCTCTATGCTATCTTAGGATTGACTTAGGGTCGATTGGGTAACAAGTAGACTCAAGTTTTATTAAGGGGTAATAACTTTTAGTACGATCTCTGAGCACATTTAGGACTCGCGAAGCCTGGCTCGTAACACAAGTATCACTTTTAGAAGACGTTACAATAAATTAAATAGCAGCACTTTCAATTTTAATCATATGTTAATTAAAAAATTACTGCAATTTTCGTAAAAGATGCGTCTTGAAATAAACAAAAATCGATCAATTGCATACGTCAATTTTAAAAAAAAATCCTTTAAAGTTATGTATTCTTAGAACTTCTACAAAAAGATTAAAAAATAAAAGTTCATGTCATGCGTGACGATTTTCTAAAGGTGAATAATGTCTAAGTTAGCTGTCTCTCCCCGTTTCACATGGGTGGCATTTTATGTGCTTGGGTGGGCTTTGGGGGTGATTGGAGGACTATCATATTTTTTTCTATGGTATCAAAGAATACTCGTGGCAAATTTTGTGCGGATACGTTAAACGGTATAGGAGCCTTTGCGAAACATGTATTCACACATATTTTTACTTTTACATACATATATATGCATATAGATAATCGGACATTAGTGTGGTACAATAGTTTTTGAGCGTACAATCTGAAGTACGAGCCATTAACACTTTGATTATATGGTAGAATCTAATAAAGAAGTTTAATTTCAACCGACGGGATTTTAGCTATAATAAATGCAATCATAATGCACTTTTAGAGCGCCTATGAACGCCAATAGTAGCCAAAGAGTTAAATAACTATCGAATGACGAAACTTGTGGCAACTATGGGGTATGTTATATTTTTCGATGAATGTATTCTACATTTTTGAACTATGATATCCCCTACTTACTGAAATGAATAAAATGCGGTGGCATAGGACATGGTCATTCTCATAATCTGAAATATGAATTCGTGATTGAACGATCCGCACTACCAAATACTCATCGGCTGAAGGAAAGAAATGGTAAATACCAGAGAGAACCCCTCGAGCGATGGCTGAAATAGGCTGCAGGCATCGAGTTCAACAGGTTTTATACTTTTTAACATACAAAAAAGTATTAATCTTCGTGTGGATGATGGAAAATCGAACCATTCAGTGTCGTATCTGAAGTGTAAAAAATTTTTGAATTTCAATTAAATTTCTTTAATTACTTCTAGAAAAATGTGAATAGCACTTACAGGACGTTAAATATGTCATCGCTTAAATTTAGGACACTTTGCATCACAATGTTTAAATAAAACATGTAGCCAACAATCGCAAGGCAGAACATGGCTGATGGGAGAAACTCGTTGAATTCATGAGTTTGTGCGCACTGCAGTAAAAATGATCTTGGTTTGTGTTTACCATGAAACAACTAAATTGAAATGGAGTCCTCTTACGCGTAATAAATGTGAAGCCAAGCTCAAGATGCCGAATGGAACGAGGACTATGTACGATGGTAAGAAGTTTTCCCTTAATGTTATACAATGTCTGTAGGATTAAGTGTGCCTTCCGTTTAAATCACATGTGCTAACTATCTAGAATTAATCTTTATCAAACAACAAACCCGCCAAAAGGTCTTTCAACCTTCAAGAAAGCTCAAATCATGCCTTTCATAATAGTTATCCTTGAATGACCAGAATCATTTTATTTTCTGGGAACTTTGTATTTACTTCCAAAATGTAACTGAACATTTGCAGAAAATTTTATTTACAATTAAAGATTGAAAGTGAAAAAGTGGGGTGATATTTGAAAGACTTGTGAGCGTCCTCTCCGTAATGAAAAAATAAAGACGATAGTTATGAGTTAATATGAGTTAATAACCTAATAGCCTTAGAATGAGTTTCGACCACCTGAGCTATTACCAATACATTACTGCTTCTCTTTGAACCCCTTGCTCCGATGGTGCTAAAGAGTTTTCTGATTCTGCAACTGTAAATAAGAGTTGAATCTGATTATTTGGCATCCTTAAACAATAGAGATTGGTTACCTCGTCACTTCAAACAGAGCACAAGCATGCTGGATATACACGATAAACAGGGTTTCCGTAGAAACAAATACGATTGCACCGACAGCAACACACCCATAAAAAAGGAACACCACAGTGAAAAAGTACTTCTTTTGATCGAAGAATAGCTCGAACATAATTGGAAAGCTGCAGCTTCGAGATTCGTTTAGAGGCATCATAATGTCGAGAAATACAGGGGACAATGGGTGAAGAAATAGGGATATTGCCGCTGGACAAATGAACACTGTGACAAATATGTACTCGATAATTTCAGGAGGTAATTAAAAGATTATCTCCAGAATTAAAATTAAATTCAAATTGGTTATTCAAAATAGGCAATTACCTGCGAAGCCCTTCGTGTGAAACCAACTCCTATCGAGATACTTTTCAATAATTAGGATCTCCTCTTTACTCGTCAAACTCTTCCAGTCATCGTTTATGGCCTCCGTTAGTCTCTTAATCTAAATTTAAGGTAGTTTCTTGAACTAGAAATTAACTGTTGCACTAACGACATAATTCAGAAAACATTAAACGGAGCATAATGAAACCCACTCTAGGAGAAAAGTACTTGCTAATGAAGCACACAGTGAAGCATCAAAAGCATACCAATAAAAAAACACCCCGTGTGCATGTATTAACATGTATACGTACGCAGTCACTGGCTGCGAGAAACGAAAAATACTTGAGCGAAACGCCACATCCGACGAATATGCTTGGTGCATTATTCAACAACAGCCTCTTCGTATAATTGACCGTGTAAAACGTAGCCAGCTGTGATTCAGACTGATTTCGATTGGCTCCCCGCATAATTCAAGCATTTCGTTTAAGGAGGTTGGTACTGTAATTTTTTTTGGGGGGGGGGGGATATGTGAGCTGCGACACAGAATTCTGAGGCATTTTCAAACTACGATAAAATCAATTTTTGAGTAGGAAAATTCAATTTGCAATAAAGCTTATACTATGCCCCACCTCCTTTAATAAGTTACTTTTGTTTATATGCTCTCTATCACGTTATTTTTTTGAAATTAAATCACTTCCATTTCTCTCTCTTTCTGCTCAAATTCTTTCGGACCGGACAGACCAAGCATTTGAAACTGTCCTTGATTGTTCGTAAATGTCTCATTGATCACATGAAACGTTCTTTATTTACGTGTTATTCTTGTATCACGTATTTTTAAGCCATAAACGGTAATCACTGCTGCCATTGCCGTAAGAGCTCATGCATAAGAATGGATATTTCGACATTGATTACTCGAAAACTGTACAAACAAATATGTTAAAATTTTGAAGAGAGGTGCAGTGACTTTCGACTACCATTCTTTGTAAATTTCAGTCCGATCTCATTATTTTGATTTTCGGCGCCAACCTCCTTAAACCGACGGTTCACGTACCTGACTGAAACAACAGAGGAACGCCAAGAATCCCGCGACGAAGCGTTTCAATCGCAGGATTAATTTATTGTCGAAAGGCCAAAGTCCAATGGCGGTGAGCAGGATGACATTCAACCGATGGTAGTGCTGCCAATCGAAGTCCATATCGTACCACGGTTCGAGCACATCTGAACACCTGTATAACTGTACTCCTTGCCTGACCCGCCTCCGACGAAAAGTAGCAATTCGATATCACCCGGTGGGGGTTGCAAATTGGATGCCATACATTGTTTATTGTAGGGTGACGGAATCATTTGCTTGCCTACTATACAGCAGTCATTACTCGATCGATCGAAGTCTGTAGCATCCGCTAATATTCCCGCCAACACATCCGCAAGAAAAGGGGATTGTAAACATCTGATTATTTTTTTATATTGGTCGCCACCGCACCATCGGTTGGAAAAAATTGTGTTTCCGACAAAGTGGTCATAGTCAAAACAGCTGAAGAGGAGTGTACCGTCTAGCGTTCTGCGAGGTCTAGTCTTTATTATTATAATAGTAAGTTAATAATATTGCCATTATTATAATTACTTATTATAATAGTAATATTATGATAGATAAACTGGTGGAACGTTGCATTCGAGAAACGTAGTGCTAATTCTATTCATACGAGAAGACTAGTATGAAGTAAGATTCTACTTCATGCTAACTCTGCGGTCGAAAAATGAATGGCTGTGTACGTGACTCGCACTCACCAAAACGGGTTCAAGATAGCATCCTGTCGTTGCTACACCCTTCACATCCTTCACTACAACCCTCCTGATGCGTAGTTGTATTTTGGACTTACACTATGTAAAAACTTTTGATTCTAAAAACAACCTATTAGCTTGATTCTTGGCTCATTGGAAATAAAATAAGTGAAAATGAATGTTTGAAGCTGTAACTTTTTCATAAATCAAGGTGAAAGTTTTATAGCAGATTGAAACCATTACATTTTGGGATAAGTATCCTCGGCTGTCGCGCGCCGTACTATATATGTTACGGTAAATATGATTAATCCGGTGATTATATATAATTCCCGGTTATTATCTATAATCTCCACAAAGTTTGATAAATGTGATGAATTTACCAAAAATTAAATAAAAAAATTCAATATTTATTAAATTAATGTCATAAATACTCAAAAAACTGCGCTGTATTCTACTGGCTCAACCGGTCAAGATATTTATCACATTCGCCATTACGAGTTAGGAAAGGCGAATCTTATATATCGATATATAATAGTCGAACAATCAAAACAAATCGTAACGTAAACCCAGCTGTGGTCACATAACACAGACTTAAATCCCACCCCTAACCAACCCAGACTGCGGCAAATATATAAAATTTCTTCTAATTTCATAGTTAGATCGCCTTATTTGAAATGCTGTCATAAAACTAGAAATATATTTACGTTAAGATTTGTGTTGACTCTTTGACTATTTGGTATGCTTACTGGTTACTCTACTTGGGTCATAGAACATCCAAACATGAAACATATTTTTGTGTATAACTCGAAAACTAAAGCCGAGCGACGGTTCCTTGTGTAAGGAAAAGTTACTCAGAATGATGTCCCTTACAACATATATCAAAGGCGTACCGCCAATAACAAACAGTAACGAACTTTTATCACATTTGCCATTACGAATTGGGAATTATATAAACTCGCCGGTTAATTTGATAAATATTCAAGAATTCGTCACATTTACCAAACTTAGTGGTGATTATAGGTAATAATCGGGAATTATACATAATCACCGGATTAATCATATTTACCGTAACGTATATATACTACTACTTTGCACGAGACTCTACCGAGTCTGCTGATTTTGCCCGGCAACGACCAGCTGGTTCTCCGAAGCGATTCCGAGTATTGGTGTGAGAGTACCGAACAAAGAGACGCAGCACCGATCGTCTGTATATAGAGCGACGAAGAAACGCGAGCCGGAAAGATGAAACTGCAAAACGACGAATGTAAGTCAGTTTTCCTGTAACCATAATGATAATAAAACAAGATTGTGTTTTCAGCAAATGTACACGAGTCATGACTCAACCTACACTAGTCCTTACTTTTACGACAGATAAATGTGCGCGGAACTATTGCAGCGACAGTCGGTGAAAGATTTAATTTGTGGGGGATGAAAAAGGTTTATTTATATTCACAGACATCGAACGTAACGTGGCAGACACGACAAATATTTTTTAATGCTTAGTATATGACGATGCTGCACGTGCTGATGCCGCTACGTTACGCTAAAGGTGAATACAACCATATAATATGCATTAAAAAATATTTGTCGTGTCTGCTACGCTTTGTTCAATGTCTGTAAATATAAACGGTCGCTAAACGTGTCATAGGAAAAGTGTTTGTATCATTGATAAAGAGTGCTTATGTTTATTTTTAAAAGACTAAGGCGAAGCTTGAATTCTTTATACACAAATCAATTTCGTCACAATGCATTTTTTACCACTTTAAATTTTATTCATTATTATTTATCAATGATTCTACACTCTATTCAACAAATTGATTCAAGAGTAATTTGTTAATATAGAAGTCGCAGTAAGCAGATTTAATTGCAAGTATCAGTTAGGTTACCTAGTAATGGCAATTAAACCAAAACGACTGACAAAAGAGCAGAAATAATCAGCGAGATTAAGAAAGTGATTACGTTCATAGAAAAATATTTTTACTGAGCGAGGAGATAAAATTTTCAAAAAGGAATTAATTCGTGCCATTGCATTCAAGCGAAAATACTCATCGCAATTAGAGAATGAGTTATATTTTTCGAAAAATGTATCTTACACTTTCTACTTATAACATTTTCCCTTGTTTATTGAAAAGAGTGAAGTGCAGTGGCGTAGGACATGGTCATTTTGGCAACCTGAAAGAGGAATTCGTGATTGAACAATCCACTGACAAGTATGCATTAACTCACGCTCAGAAATCGTGAGTACCAGGGAGAAACCTTCATAGGATGGGACCAATATGCTGGTTATATCGATTACAGCAGGTTTCATAGTGTTTAACATACAGAAAAGTATTAATTTCCGGGTGGATATTGGAAAGTCGAACCACTCGGTGTCGTACCTGCAATGTTATAAATTTCTACATTTTAATTAAATTTTTCAATTTCTTTTAACAGAATGCAAATGACACTTACAAGACATCAAATATGTCGGTACTCCAATCTAGGATTTTTTGCAACACAGTGGTTAAATGGAACATGTAGCCGAGAATGCCCAGGCCGAACATGGCTGACATGAGAGACTCGCTGAATTCATGACGTGCAAATGTTTGTGTGCACTACAGAAAAAATACCCTTGATTTATTCTTGCCATGAAGTGACTTGGATCGAGTGGAGTCTACTTACTCGTAATAAGTGCGCCCCTAAACTCAAAGTACCAAATACAAGGAGGATTATGTACGATGGTAAGAAGTCTTCTTTTAGTGTTTTACATTGTCTGTGGGAGTAGGTGTATGCTTCATTTAAATCACATGTGCTAGCTACCTAGTAATCTAGACTAGAAACCTTTTTAGAAGAACAAACCAAAGTTTTCAAGAAAACTGAAATCTCGTTTCATAATCGCTATCTTTGAATCGCCAGATTTATTTTATTGGCTGGGTACTTTTTATTTATTTCTGAATAATGGCTGAATATTTGCAGGAAACTTTTATTACAATTAAACATTGAAACTAAAAAATGAAATAATATTTGAAAGGCTCGTGGGCATCCATTAAGTAATGTAGAAATAAAAATATCGTTCATCAGTTAATAACCTAATAGCCTTAGAATGAAATTCGACCACCTGTCCTATTACCGTCACATTAGCGCGTCTCCTTACATTCCTTGCTTCAGCAACACACAAGAGCGTCTCAATTCTGCGACTACAAATTGGAGATGAATTTTATTCTATCGAAACAATGACCAATAGATATATCTCTTACCGTGTCACCTCGAAGAGAGCGCATGCATGCTGGATATACACAATAAGCAGGGTTTCTGTGGACACGAATACGAGTGCTCCAAAGAAAATACACCAATCATATGAGAAAGCAGCTAAGTAGAAGTATTTTTTCTGATCGAAGAGAAGATCGAACATAATCGGAAAGGTACGGCTTCGAGATTTGTTTAATGGTATCACTATATCGAGGATCACTGATGAAAATGGAAAAAGAATTAGGCCTGTTGCCAATGGACAAACAAAGACTGCAATAAATATGCGGTTAGTAATTGTAAAAGTACTTGTAATCCTATGTTGCTCGGTAAAAATATATAATTACTAGCAAAGCCCCTTGTGTGGAACCTGCCACTTTTGATGTACTTCTCAATAATTTGGATTTCCTCCTTACTGGTCAAATCCTTCCAGTCATTGTTTATTGTCTCCGTGACTCTCTTAATCTGAATTTTCGAAGCGTAAACAAAATAGCTTTGCTTCATAAGAACGTATTATATATAACCAACGACAAAGTTCAGCAAGCATTTAATGAGACATAATTAAATCCACGGGGGTGTACAACTTAACGAGAGCAAAGAAGAAGCATCAACGAAAAACACCCAATACGCGCGTATTGACAATACGTACACATGTACCAGCAGCAAGAAACGAAGTGTACTTGACCAAAATAGCAAACGCGACGAATATGCACGGTGCATTATTCAGCAATAACCTCCTGGTATAATCCACCGTGAAAAAAGTAGCCAACTAAAAATTAGATTAACTTTAATTTCCTAACCTCAAAAGTCACATAAATTCTTAGCGACGGCGTATCATGTACCTGACCGATGCAACAGAGGAACGTCAAGAAGCACCCGATGAAACGTTTCAATCGTAGGACCAGTTTATTGTCAAAGGGCCAAAGCCCGATCGCGGAGAGTAAGATGACATTTAACTGATGGTAGTGTTGCCAATCTAATAATACGTCCATACCGTATCGCGGGCGGAACACTTCTGAACACCTGGGTAACCCTACCATCTGCGCGATCCTCCTCCTCCGTAGAGTTGACATTTTATGTCACCTAGCGGCGGTTGCAAATTAGGGGGAATGCATTACTTATTATAGGGTGGCGTTTTCTTCCGGTTATGGCACCAACACCTATTTCCCAATCGATCTAATTCCATAGTAGCCGCTAGCATTAATACTGGACGGCACATCCTTTGAAAAAATTACTGTTCATTATCTTCGAAGGAGGGGATCGGAAACATGCATTCACACTTTACAATGTTTCACCACCACCTGTACTTTCTTATTTTCGACCGAGTGACCATGGATCGATGGAAGTCAGACGCCACACAGGAAGAGTCAGCAGAACACGAGAGATAGGAGTGACGAGAGTGTAGTTTAGGATTGTGTCGACAACCGGAGAAGTCTTTAATTTCGGAAGCGTATTGCTAAATAAGCGCATCATTCAAGGCACTTTCTCAGGTAATATTACTAAAAAATACTTTAAATGAAATTATGTTGTAGTGAAGTCAGTGTTAGGTTTAAATTAGGTTTCCATTGCTTTTTTACCTCGCAATAAAGCGCGCACACGCCAAGTTTTGTAAATATTAGAAGTGCAAATTAAATCCAAGTATTAGCCAATAAAAACATAGCGTTATTGTATGTATGTAAATTATATCTGAATGATGACTTGGCTTTCGTTTTCCAATGATATACATATGATTTTTACTAAACTTTAAATGAAGAAATAATTTTGGGTGGTTAGGAGTGGGCGGTACTTAGCGTTTTTGACATTTTAATGTAAATTCTTATTTTTGAGTCAGTCTATCTTTTTAGTCATTTATGTACGGTCTTGTATAAAAATACGTAATAAATATTCCAACCAATGAAACAGTCAGTCAGTGGATAAAATAAGTCTTCGCACATGCAGATTTTCTAAAGTACATTTTTTAGTGGAAAAACCATACTGTTCTGCAAAACTTTCTTCTATATTAAAATTTACTCAAAGGAAAGGGATGTGGGTGCATACTTTTTTTATCTACTGTATGTACAGGGTGTACACTAGGGTGACACTTATTTAGATATTTTTTGAATTTTTATTAGTCCACCCTAGATTGATTTCAAATAATTGTAAAAAAATGCTACCAAAGTTTCAATTCTCCATGTCAATATTAACACGTGCTAGAAGCCACCTATTGTTTCCCAGTTGACGACCGTGGGGTTTTTATCGACTTCAGTTCATAATTCTGTATCACAAGTAATAATCACCCGAAAAATATGATTCTTATACAGTTTTCTTATGAAATCAATATACTTGTTTTAGCAAATTTATATTTTTAAAAATTTCAAAATTGTGCACTCAATATGGCGGACTAAAAAATCAAAATTCCTCAAATTTGGACAAGATTACATTAAATATTGGGAACACCATTTTCAATGTTTAAAAAATAAAAATTTGCAAAAAAAGTACATAGATTTCATGAGAAAACTCTACAAGAATCATATTTTTTGCATTGGTATTATTTGTGGTACAGGATTATCAACTAAAGTCGATAGAAACCCCATGGTCATCAAATGGGAAACAATAAGCGGCTTTTGGCACGTATTAATATTGACATGGAGAATTGAAACTTTGGGAGCATTTTTTTATAATTATTTGAAATCAATCTAGGAGGTGGACTAATAAAAATTCAAAAAATACATAAATAAGTGTCACCCTATCGTACACAATACATATAACCCGCATCTTCTTGAAGGGTGCTAAGGGGAAAATTCTAAGGCGATACAGCGCAAATGTTCAGGTCCTATCTTTTTTAGTTTATTTGTTAGCCGTAAGTTATTGGAACGGGTAGTTATGGAACGGGAAGCCAGCAACATTGGAGAGTGACAGAGGACCCCTCCTTTTTCTTTTCCGCTTTGCTAATCCCCTTTGGTTATTCCACCTCACTACGGCCAGGCGTTAACTGATTGGGAAGTAACTATAACTATTCTTAAACGAGAAAACTCGGCATTATTAGACGACGAATTATATTTTTCGACAAATGTATCCTACACTTGGTTATTTTTTACTCTTACTGCTTGTTACTATCACATCTCCCACTGCTTATTGAAAGGAGTAAAGTGCTGTAGCGTAAGACATGGTCATTCTGAGCATCTGGAACATGAATTCGTCATTGAACAATCCACTCTAACAAATATGTAGAAGCTGGCGGAGAGAAATCTGTATACCACAGAAAAACCTTCATAGGATAGCACGAATATGCTGCAGCAATCGATAGTGACAGGTTTCATACAGTTTAACATACAGAAAAGTACTAATTTCCGCGTGGACACTGGAAAGCCGTACCAATTGGTGTCGCATCTGCAATATTGTAAACTTTTAAACTGCAATGAAATATTATGATTAGTTATAGCAACTGTCAATAGCACTTACAGGACGTTAAATATATTGAAACTGGAATCTAGGACACTTTGCAGCACAAAGTTTACATAAAACATGTAGCCGAGAATAGCAAGGCAGAACATAGCTGATGTGAAAAAGTCAGCGAACTCTTGACTTGCAAGTGTTTCTGTACACTGCCATAAAAATGCTTCTGACAAGTTTTTACCATGAAATAACTAATTTTTAGTGGTGTCTACTTACGCGTAATATGTGTGCGCCCAAACTCAAAACGCCAAATCCAACGAGAATTATGTAGGATTGTAAGAAGTTATTCCTTATTGCTTTACAATGTCTGTGGAAGAAAATGTATTTTCGAGCTATTGGGTAATAACCATTCTAGAGCCACACCCACGAGTCCTACGCCCTTCGAGAAAACATACGGCCTTATGGCTAATGGTAAATATTTACAATCGCTACTCATGAAAAAATGAGAGAAAATTCTATTTTTTTTAACATAAATGTATGTATTGCCATCATACACATACATTGAGATAGGGGAAGAACCATAGAACCCCATAAAAACACTGAATCGAAATGTCGTGCGACCAGTGTCGTGTCAGTTTACAAGAAAGCGTAATGCAAATTAAAAGTGGTAAATCATGTATAGATTTTTTAAGGGCGCACAGTGCTATATACAATGCTATAAAATGTATCCAATATCAACGCACCGTGTGCATGGATTCTTCTCATTTTCAAGAGAAGCACATGCCAATAATGTATCTTACGAACCGGAGCGATAGCATGGTATTCTGCTTAATGACAATAAAAGTGTGTTCGATCTCATTGAGTTTGTGGTGTTTCTATGGTGTTCTTATGGGGTTCTATGGTGTGCCCCCAATTTCTATGTATGTACAGTATGTTACTACAATTACATTACAGTTACATTACAGTATGTTAATACAATGCATTGTCGTCAAAAAAATATAAAAAAAACCAATGCTTCACATGAGTAGCGATTGTAAATATTTACCGATTTGGGAGTTATGAATTTTTTAATTTATTTTTTTAAAAGCCACCAGAATCAAACCTCACAATGTTCCTTTTTTTACTTCCCTGACACTGATGGCGCTGCTCCGGAAGCAAGATTGCTGTGTCTTGTTTGCTTGCATTGGGTATGCCCCGGTTATGTGTCATAATGTTTGTGTGGCACTTACATCCAAATTATCCGCCTTAGTTACTATGTTAGACATTTGTAGCTGGTTCGTTTCGAGTGAGCAACACGTAGTGTTAATGTCAAATCTCAGTTACAACACAGTTATTATGGTACGAAATGTCAAACGTGTCAAGTTTTAATCTGTCGGTACTATTAACTTACTTCCGAATTGTGGCTGAACATTTGCAACAAATTTTTATTGTAAGTAAACATTGAAACTAAAAGAAAGAATTGATATTTAAGAGACTCGTGGGTGTCCATTCAGTAATGTAAAAATGAAGATGTCGTTTGTGAGTTAGTAACCTAATGGCCCTAGAATGAATTTCGACCACCTGTCCTATTACCACCGCATTACTGCTTCTCTTCCAATTCTTTATTGCAGAGGCGCATAACAGCTTTTTAATTCTGTGACTGTAAATAAGAATTGCTTCTTATTCTGTAGAAACATTCATCGACACAGATTAATTACCTTGTCACTTCGAAAAGAGCGCAAGCATGCTGCATATACACGATAAGAAGGGCCTCCGTAGACACAAAAATGGATGCTGCGACGAGAACTGCGACATCAAATATAAAAGTTGCTAAAAGAAAGTGTTTCTGCTGATCGATGAATACCTCGAACATAATTGGAAAGTTAAGGTTTCGCGATTGGTTTAGAGGTATTACTATATCGCATAATATCGTGGATAACGGGGCAAGAAATAGACATATCCCCAATGGGCAAATGAACACTGTAACAAAAATACGAACGATAATTGTAGAAATTCTCGGAATTCTAGGTAGTTATAAGTATAGAAATTTATAATTACTAGCGAAGCCTTTTGTGTGGAACTTGCCGATTTCCACATACTTCTCAATAATTCGAATCTCTTCTCTACTCGACAAATTCTTCCAATCACCGTTTATGGATTCTGTGACACTCTTAATCTGTATTTACATATAATAGAATAACCACCAATGTTACGTAAGGAAGTGCTTCTTATATTTATATTAGGAGTTGAATCTTGTAAGACTGCAAAGTTCACAATAATTAAATAAGACATAGTCAATCCTACAGGGAGAAGTGTTCCTATTAATTAGAACAGTCTACTAAAAAACAATGCACAAGTCAAGAACACTCGACATACGCATGCTTAGTGTCGATAAAAAAAGGATTCACATACCCAGTGTTTTTGGAGTAAGTTTTGTTGATGAAAAAAATTAATTTTTTTAAAGTAAAAGGTTTTTATCTTCAGGACAATTTATTCCAAAAATACAGGCTGTGTGTATTCTTTCTTAGTGTATATGTCTACGTACAGAGTCACGGGCAGCAAGAAACGAAATATACTTCAGCAATATGCCACATCCGACGAAAATGCACGGTATATTTCTCAGTAATAGCTTCCTGGTATAATCGACCTTGAGAAAAGTACACAGCTGAAAATAAGGCTGATTTCGATTGGATGATCATAAAATTCACTCAAATTCTTTAATTCCAAGTATTACGTGCCTGAGAAATGCAACATACGGCCGCGAAGAAACTCCCGACGAAGCGTTTCAATCCTAGGACCAATTTGTTGCCATAAGGCCAGAGTCCAATCGCAGAGAGCAGGATCACATTCGACCGATGGTAGTGTTGCCAATTTAACAATACGTCCATACCGTTACGCGGTTCAAACACGTTTGAACACCTGACTAAGCCTTCCGCATGCGCGAGCCACCCCTCGGAAATAAGTGTCACATTGATATCACCTGGCGGGTGTTGCAAATTAGATGGTATGCATTACTTATTACAATCTGGTGAAGTCCCTTTTTCACTGCTGCCACACCAATACCCATTACCCGATCGATTGAATACAATAGCGCCTACTAACAGTGTTTGCTCTAGTTGTACAATTGCTGTTCATTATCATCCGAGGAGGGAACCACATTCCCACTACAACACTACTCAAAGAAAGTCTTACGTTTGACTGCGCGGTTTTTGAATGATCAAAGTTAGAAGGGAGGAAGGAAAAGTGAATGCTTCAAGCGAAATAAATAAAAAGAGTGAATTGTTATAAATATCAGAATTTTAATAGTATTAATACTACGAGGGCTATTATAATAGATGAATGTGCGGGGAAATATTACATCGACAACTCATGACATATTTAATTTGAAAACCGTATTGCTTAGAGAAGACTAGTGTAGCACATGCTAATGACGACTGGTCGATGTGTGCAACTTATTTTTTCATTAATTCTCCGTGATCGAGGTGGAACTAATTTAAATTCGTTATATTTTACTCGTGTATTTCTATTTAGATGACATATTTGTAGTTCGGCAATATGTATGGTAAAATTAATCCCACATGGTTCATGATGCACTGGCTTTTTATTTGGTTTGCGGAATGTTAAAAAGAGTTCTTATGTGTAGTCTTAAAGAATTACCTCCCTATGAATTTTTGACTACTTCAGAATGTATTATTATTTTCCTATGATTTTACTTTCCACTAAATAAACTAATAACACGGTATTTCTTCATTACAGATGTGGAATGATGAAATTAATGGCAATCAACGTACTGTTAATGTAGACGGAAGTAGATTTAACGACAAGTGTCAGGTATCCCATAATGCTGGAGAACCAACAGATATTTTAACATAGCATGAGCAATGTTGACTTGGAATTTCTCCTTCGGGACTCGTAGAAACCTGCATAAAATCCACCAGAAAGGAGTGGCATGTTGTTGTTACTATGGAGACTATTTTTATTGAAACTTCTATAGCTTATAAGTCACATACAGTACTTAGAATTTGATGCTCTATCGTTGAAAAAATTCCAAAATACTTGAAAGCAGGTGTGGTGCAATAGTTCTACTGAAAGGAAGTAATATTGTGCATTAAAATCAAAGTACAAAATCAAAATTTGCGAATGTTTGTGCGAACTGCAGTAAAGATATTCTTAAGATGTCTTTGCCATGAAGCCAGTAATTATGAGTGGAATATACTTACGCGTAATAACTGTACGCCCAAACACAGAATACGGAATGCATGGAGGATTATGTAGGGTGCGAAGAAGTCATCCCTTTTTGCTTTACAATGGCTGTAGAAGTAAGTGTCTCTTTCGTTAAAATCACATATGCTAGCTTTCCAGGAGCTAGCTCCAGTTTGAATTCGGCTAATAACTTCCGCACATTATTTAAACCCCTAAATTGATAATTTTTAGAAAACTTTAGAATACTTTATTTGTTTTAAAAAGTACAAAGTGCTAAGATATTTTTACCAAATTTCTAGTCTCCGGCTTACGTGGTACGTGAGATATAACGTTCTTCGAAAAAAACTTTGAACCCTATTTTCACCCCCTTGGAGAAAGAATTTCGAAAAATCCGTTCTTATCTGCATCATGCAGATAGTAAGGAAATATTACGTAGACGACTAGAAAGAAATGGTATGCTTTCGTTACTCGGAGTGCTAGAAATATTATTAATTGCACTGTAGCTTATAATTCCTATGAATAAAAGAAAAGTGCTGCGTAGAGCACTCACCACTTGCTGTTCTACCGTACACTATGAAACTTGAGGTTACACGCGATGATTTTGCGAACGCAAAATAGACGCAAATATTACAAAATCGTTGTAGTGCAATAATTCCAAAAAATAAAGTAACGCGCAATGCGCCATAGAAATTACTTAGTTAATAATTCGATTGAATTAAACGATGAGATACTTTTCGCTGAGTGTATCCTACATTTTATTACTAAAATATTGCCCACTGCTTACTGAAAGGAAAAAAGTGCGGTAGCGTAAGACATGGTCATTCTGACAATCTGAAACACGAAATCTCGATTAAACGATCCACCCTGACGCATACAACTTGGTTGAGAGATAGAAATCGTGCGTACTACAGAAAAACCTTTGTAGCACGGGACAAATAAGCTACAAGCATCAATTGACACAGGTTTAATACAGTTTATCATACAAAAAAGTATTAATCTCCGTGTGTTTATTGGAACATCGTACCATGCTGTGTTGTACCTACAATATTATCAATTTCAATTAAATTCTTTAATTAGCCCGTAGAGAATAGTAATAGGACTTACAAGTCGTCAAATATGTCACCACTCGAGTCTAGCGCATTTTGCAGCACAAAGTTTACATAAAACATGTAGCCAAGAATCGCAAGAGAGAACATCATCGATGTGAGACACTCAGTGAATTCGTGAGATACGAATGTTTGTGTGCACTGCAGTAAGAATGCTTTTGATAGGTTTTTGCCATGAAACAATGAGGTTTGATCAAAGTCTCCTTACGCGAAATATATGTGCGCCCAAACTCAAGATGCCGCATATAAGAAGGATTAAGTAGGATGGTAATAAGTCTTCCCTTAGTGATTTACAATGTCTGTGGAAGTAAGTGTATGTTCCATTAAATCACATATGCTTTCTATCTAGAATTAATCTTTCTAGAATAAACCGATTCACGTATCCTTCGGTGTTCAAGAAAACTCGAATCGTAAGTTTCGTAAACGTTATCGAAATATTTTGTTCTCCAAGGTCTTGTTATTTCCTTTCCACTTGAGCATGAATATTACAGTCAATTTATATCACAATTAAACATTGAAATCAAAAGGGTGGAATCATATTTGAAAAGCTTCTGGGCCTCTATTTAGTAATGTAAAAATAAAGATGTCGTTCATGAGTTAATAACCTAATAGCTCTGCAGTGAATGTTGACCACCTCTCGTATTACCATTATATTACTGCTGCTCTGTGAATCCCTTACTGCAGAGGGACATAACAGCTTTTTAATTCTGCGACTGTGAATAAGAATTACATTTTACTCTTTGGAATCGTTCATAAATACACATTAATTACCTTGTCACTTCGAAGAGAGCACAAGCATGCTGGATATAAACAATTAAAAGAGCTTCCGTTGATACAAGTACGAGTCCTGCGACGATAATTACGCCATTGAAAAAGAAAGCCGCTAAGAAAAAGTGTTTCTTCTGGTCGAAGAAGACCTCGAACATAATCGGAAAGCTACGACTTCGAGCTTGTTTTAGGGGCATTACCATGTCGAGGAACACCGATGACAACGGCAGTAAAATTAGGCAAAGTCCCAATGGACAAATAAACACTGTAACGAATATACAGTCAATAATCGTAGAAATACACGAAATTCTATATTGCTAGGGGAAAATATGTAATTACTAGCGAAGCCCTTCGTATGAAACTTGCCCCTTTCAACGTACTTCTTAATAATTCGGATCTCCTCTTTACTCGACAATCCCTTCCAGTCACCGTTTATGCTCTCCGTAATTCTCTTAATCTGAGTTAACATATAATACAACTGGTGTGCTATGTAAGAAAGTGTTTCTTAAACTAAGAATTCACTCTTGCAATGACGACAAAAATTGGAAATCATTTAATAAAGCACAGGTAAACCCACCAAGAGAGGATAATTTGTTAGTAATAACGGTCTAAGTTGCACGTGATAGCACAAATGAGAAACTCAATATGTACATATTCACATGTGTACATACACAGTCACCGGCAACAAGAAACGATGTGAACTTGACAGTAATGGCACATCCGACGAACATACACGGTGCATTTCTGAGCAGTATTACTCTGGTATAATCCACCGTGAAAAAAGTAGCCGGCTAAAAATTCAACTGCTTTTGATTGGCTAATCAAAAAATTCAGTCGAATTGTTGAATACTACACATAACGCACCTGACACAAACAACACAGTAGCACAAAGAAGCTGCCGAGGAATCGTTTCAATCGTAGGATGAATTTATTTCCATAAGGCCAGAGTCCGGTCATGGATAGTAAGCTGACATTTAACCAATGGTAGTGTTGCCAATCTAACAATACGTCCATACCGTACAGCGGTTCGAATACGTCTGACCGCCGAAGTAACCCTACTACTTGCGCGTCCATCCTCCACAGACGAGTTGTCATTTCATATCATCGATCGAGGGTTGTAAACTAAGTGGCATGCATTGTTTACTACAAGATGATGGAATCATTTCCGTCCCTGTTACTATATCAGCAGCTATTATTCGATCGATTGAAGTCTGTAACATCCGCTAATATTGTCGTTCGAAGGCATATCATTTTAAAAAAATACCCGATTACTCTTTAATACGTTTCCCTGCAACAATAGTACACGATGAAAGTCTTACTTTCGACCCAGTCGTCATGGAATCATGAAAGTCACATAGCAGACAAGAACAGACATTGCATCAATGAAAAGTATGGAATGTTATAAAGATTGAGGTTATAATAGGATTTCTGTTTAGAGTTAGAGTTATGAGCAGGGAAATATTGCACCGACAACACGTAAAATGTTTAATTTTTGAGAATCGTCTTGTTAAGAAAAGGCTAGCGTAACATATGTTGTTGATATTTGAAATATATCAAAGGGAAACTATTTAGTTCATTAACCCTTTGTGATTCAAATGAGGATAAATTAAGAAGGTTAATAAAGAGTGCTTACGTTTGGTAATAAATGACAGTGTTTTTTGCCCCACTTTAGCGAAAGCTGGAATTTTTGAGAAACTTGAAATCTCTATACACAAATGAATTCTCACATTGTTAATTCTTTACTACATCAAAACTTATTCATTATTATTTATCTTTGATTCTACGTTCCATTGAGTAAACTAACTGTAAAGTATTTTGCTTATTGCAGAAGTGAAATGTTGGCTCTATTAGCGAACAACGTACTGCTAATGTTGAAAGAAGTTGGTTTGGTGATAAGTATGAGCTATCATGCAATGACGAATGTACTACAAATCTGCAGGCAGAACATGCGCTATGTCGACTTAGTGGCTAAGTGTGCCATTCCAGAAAGAATCAACGACATTACAAAGGTAATTCTATTGATACAACCACGTTCATTAAGAAATCGACGAATGCGGGGGTGAATACTTTTAGGATCATACAAGCCCTGAAAAGGTCACTATACGAAGACATTTCCTAACCCTGATACATCGCTTTTAAGGAAATTTCCATATCAGGGGACTCGGCAGAGGTTCGCGCCAAGTAGTAGTATACATAGTACGGCGCGCGACAGCCGAGGATAATTATCCCGAAGTGTAGCTGTCGTCGTCTGCTATAAAACTTTCACCTTGATTTATGAAAAAAAAATATATTTTCAAAAAAATGTAACTGACCTCGAAAACTTGACAACATCCCAGAAAGCTGAGAACTAAAAAATAAGCAGCACAGAAAATGCATTGAAAAGTAAAAAATAATTTGCTGTTTTCATGCTTACAGAAATTTGCACTCATAATATGCGATTCTGGCAACCTTCCCTTATTAAGCATAAATATTCTGCAACTTTTCGGAGGCGACGCAAATATAAGTAATAATACACATGAAATCGAACCCAGACGCAACAATGTATATTAGGGTGGTCCTTAAAAAAAAAATTCTGTTGGATCCCGTCAAATAGGATTCAAATGATAACAAAAAAATTCATACATTTTTTCAGATTTTTATTTCGTTCCCTTCGTCTGCCTATATTTATTGAGAGTACCAAATGAAATCCACGCTTTATAAAGTTAACATTTTTGCAGGAGTGTCTCTTTTCTTGCATTACTAAACATTTTACGATATTCACTGACGATTTGCAGCACGAACATTTTTGGATCTTCGTTCCTAGTTAAAATATTGTTAAATTCGGTGAACAATTGGACTCATAGAGCATATGATCCTCGTGGAGTACCCCATATATGATTTTTTAATTTTTCATTGGAAAGAGAAGATGATCACTGAATATTCGAAATCATAGACTTTGCAGCAAGGATTAACCGTGAAATCAAATTCAATCTAAAATATAGTGAGTAAGTATATTTTCGGATAATTTCAAAATTACCGCTCAAATAGGCAGACGAGGGGAATAAAATATTTTTAAATAATATTTTTAAATATTCAAGAATATATATAATGCAGTCTTAATATATAAAGGTTAAAATATGTATATATGTAGGTTCTGCAAAGGCTCCTATACCGTTCAACATATTCGCATCAAATATGGCACGAGTATTCTTTGATACCCTAGAAAAATACTCATCCTTCCCCTTCCACACCAAAATGCCAGCCGTGTGAGGGGTGTGCAGCTACGACAGGTAGTATTTCTATAAAATGTAATTAACGTGCAATGCGCCTGCAAGACAAAGTGTGATTAAATAACTTTTACATCATGAAATTCGAGACAATTATTGGATGCATTGTATTTTTCAATAAATGTATTCTACACTTTGTACTATGACATCTCTCTGCTATTTACGTAAAAGAGTAAAGTGCGGTGGCGTAGGACATGGTCATTCTGACAATCTGAAATATGAATTCTCGATTTCATGATACATACTTACGAATACGAACCAGCTGAGGAATAGAACTCGTGAGTACCAGGGAGAAACCTTCGTAAGATGGATGAAATATGCTGCAGACGTCAAACGCAATAGGTTTAATGGAGTTTAACATACAGAAAAGTACTAATTTCCGTGTAGATGTTGGAAAATTGTACCACGCGCTGTCATACCTGCAATGTTTTAAATTTATGCATACCAATTGCATTCTTCAGTTACTTCGTGCATAATGGTAATAGGACTTACAACTTATCAAATATGGCAATACTGCAATCTAGGACACCTTGTACCATAAAATTTAAATAAAACGAATAGCCGAGAATAGCAAGGCAAAACATAAATGATGTCAGAAACTCGACGAACTCTTGACTTGCGAATGTCTGCGTGCACTGCAATAAAAATGCCTCTGACATGTTTTTGCCATGAAATAACTAAATTTGTGTATAGCCTCCTTACACGTAATAAGTGTGCACCCAAGCTCAAAACGCCGAATCCAAGAAGAATTATGTAAGGTGGTAAGAACTTACTTCTTATTGCTTTACAATGTCTGTGGAAGGAAGTGTATTTTCGAGCTATTGAATAATAATCTTTCTAGAGCTGGACCCACGAGTCCTTCTGCTTTCGAGTAAACACAAACCGTAAATTTCCTAATTGTTGTCTTTCAATTGTAATTATCAATTACAATTATCAGTAGATTTCGTAGAGTCCCGCGTCACGGAGTAGTATGAGTACTAGTATAGATGCTTGTGCCAAAATATAGCGGTTTTCGATTGATACCGAACTTTCGCCTTAATTTCGAAAAAAGTTACAGCACAAACGATAAACTTGTGAATTTGTTTATTTCATTGTGTATGTTTCTGAATCCAGTGAGCTAGGAAACAAGTGAATTGGTACATTTGTTCGAGAGTTATAAATTTCCTAATTTATTTTCTCATTGGTAAACGAGGTGTAGTTTTAAGAGCCACACCTCAAAATGTTTCGTTTTGCGTTTCTGATACTGGCGGCGCTGCTGCGGACAGTATGGCTGTTTCTCGTTTACTATTTGTATGCTAACATTGAGTATGCCTCGACACAATGGTTATGTGACACATGCACCTAGCTTATACTTTTTTGGTACGTTGTTAGACATTTGTTGCATTGGTTTATTTCAAAAGAGTAAAATGCAGTGCTAACGAAAATACCACTGATTACTGAGGCACAGTTCAAGTAGCAGTCAAAACATATTTATTATGTTGCAAACTGCCAAACTTGTCACGTTTTATTTATATCAACTATTTACCTACTTCCAAATTATGGCTGAACATTTGCAGCAAATTTTGTATTGCAAGTAAACATTCAAACTAAAAGAACTGAATGACATTTGAAAGACTCGTGGGTGTCCATTCAATAATGTAAAAATTAAGATGTTGTTTGTAAGTTAGTAACCTAATAGCCTTAGGGTGAATTTCGATCACTTTTCCTATCATCACCAGTTTGCTGACTTTTTGTGAATCTCCTGGTGAAGTGGCGCATAATAACCTTTTAATTCTGAAACTATAAAGAAGAATTACAATTCATCCTTTGAAATAGTTTATCAAGAGTGATCAGTTACCTTGTTATTTCGAAGAGAGCGCAAGCATGCTGGATGTACACAATAAGCAGACCTTCTGTGGATACAAATACAAGTGTTCCGACAACCAGACCCCCAAAAACTAAGAATGTGACTACGAAAAAATGCTTGTCCGGGTCGATGAGTAACTCGAACGTAAGTGGATAGCTACGGGTTCGCGATTCGTTTAGAGGCATCACTATGTCGAGAAACACCGAGGAGAATGAAAAAAGCATTATGCACATAACCAATGGATAAATGAACACTGCAACAAATATACATTTCAACTACGGAAATGTTCGAAATTCGATACCGCTAAGGAACAATCCATAATTACTAGCGAATCCTATTGTATGTAACTTGCCCCTTTTCATGTATTTCTGAATAATTTCGATCTCCTCTTTACTCGACAAATTCTGCCAGTCACCCGTTATGGTCTCCGTCACTCTCTTAACCTGAATGTACATATCATATACAAAATAACAATGTTGCACAAGGAAGTGTTTCCTTAAGCTAGAAATTCATTTTTATAATGGCAAGAAAAGTTCGAAAACACTTAATAAAGCATACTTAAATCCACTGAAGTGCAAAAATTGCTCAATAAAAACAGTCCAAAAAGGATTAAAAATGCAGGAATGAAAAACACTCAATATGCACGTATTTACATACGTGCGAACGTACAGAGTCACTGGCAATGAGAAACATCATGTACTTGAGCAAAATGCCACAGCCAATGAATATGCACGGTACATTTCTTAGCAGTAGTTTCTTGGTATAATCCACCGTGAAAATGGTAGAGAACTGAAAATTAAATTGTTAACCGACATTCAATCGAATTATTTAATACTACACATCGCGTACTTGACTGAAAAAACAGACGAACACAAAGAAACTGCCAACAAAGCGTTTCAATCGTAGAACGAATTTATTGTCACAGGGCCAAAGTCCGATGGCAGAGAGCAGAGTCACATTCAACCGATGGTAGTGTTGCCAATCTAAATCCATACCGTATCGCGGTTCAAACACGTCTGAACCGCAGCAAAACACCTGCGCGATCCTTCCCCGGAGAAGTCAGGTTTGCGTCAGCCGGCGGAGGTTGCAAATTAGGTGACATGCATTGTTTACTGCTGCCGCGAAACATTTTTTGTACTTGATACTATACTAGCAGCAATTACCCGATCGATCAGAGTCTCTAGCACTCGCTAATATTGTGACTGGAAGACTTATCAATTTACAAAATTGCTGTCGCTATTATTTCACACACCTGGCTCGGTTTAATACACTTCTCTACCACACCAGTGTTCGACAAAATTCGTATTTGCAACAAAGCAGTCACAGAGCGATGAAAGTCAGAAAGAAGAAAAGACAAGTACGTCATTAAGCCAAATAAATGCAAAAAGTGAATTGTCATAAATATCGGAATCATAATAGAGTTTGTATTTAGAGTAGTGTCTGCTTTTATTATAGGTAAATGAGTGAGAAAATATTGTACTGACAAACGGTGGAATATTTACGATAACAATAATTGCACAATGTGTTTGTTTGGCCAACAATTGAAGAGTTGAGGCATCTTAGAGAGAAAGTGATTGTCTCATTTCTCCACAGTGTTTCATGTCAAGTGAACTTCTTCATTATTATTTATTTATGATTCTACATTATATTCAACTAATTGTAAGGGAATTAGCTGGTTTCAAAACTAAAATGCTGGAATTAATAATAATCAACGTACTGTTAATGTCCAAGGACCTCATAGTAGAAATATGCTGACAGAACATGGGCAAAGTTGACTTGGATTTTCCCTTTCGGGAGATGTAAAAACGTACAGACAGGGCAGTAAAAAGTAATGGTATTTTCTTGTTACGTGGAGTACTCTTTATTGCAAGTTCTATTGCTTATAAGTGACTCACGGTACTCACCATTTAGTGTCCTACTATTTACAAAATTCCTCAATAATTGAAAACTGGTGTCGTGCAATGTAGTAAAATCGAATTACGAGTGATAAAATAACTTTCGAGGAAACTTTGACAATTAAATGATCACATATATTTTTCGATAAATGCGTCCTACACTTGTTTACTTTTTATTCTTAGTTCTTATTGAAAGGCATAAAACGCGGACAAACAATCTGAAACACGAATTCTTGATTAAACGATGTACTCTGATAAGCAACAATTTCATCGGAACCCTTAAAAAGAAAGCAACTGTAAGAATATCACACAATTTTTTAAAGACACACACTTACTTAACAAAATATGATATTACTGTAAATCTAACGACCGTATAAATCTAGGCATACGTTCAAAATCTAAATGATGTAAACAAATCGAGTCCTAATGAAATAAGCACAACTGTAATCCAGTGTACCTAAAGAGATTGTTACGAATACCCTAAAGGGGGATGTGACAGTAATAATAAATAAAAAAAATACACTCTGATGAATACGTATCGACTGAGGGGTAGAAGTCGTGAGTACTGAAGAGAACCCTTCATACGATGGGACAATTATTACAAAAGATTATTAACTTATGGTTAATACTTAAAGAGTATAAACTTGGGATAATCACCATCAAAGTTAGTACTTTTTGTACATATCACCAATACTAGGCATGTGCGATAATGATGTATATTATATTTTATTGCGTTATCTAATGACAGGGTTCGAATGAAAAACTACACACTAGGAATAGGACACGATGTAAACATTTACCAAAAAAATCAAAATATTCTTTGTTTGATTTAAGAGACACATGTATCTAAAGTATGAAATTGGAAGTGGTTTCGGAAAGTGTCGAACTATTATGCAAACGACACGAAAGAAATGATATGCTCTCGTTACCTCGGATGCTACCTTTATTGTAGTTGTACTATGACATAATTCTTATGAATAAATGTGTTGTGTGCATCACTCAACATTTGCTTGTTCTACTGTTGTCTATCATCATTATATCATTATTATTACATTATTATTATTATATCATCATTATATCATCATTAAGATATAGAGAAATAAATTTACCGAAACTTCAAGTTACACACGATAATTTTGCAAAGACAAAATATTCGTAAATATTAAGCAATCGTTGTAATACAATAATTCTGTAAAACAAAGTAACGGGCAATATGCCATAGAAATTAAATAAATGGAATAATTATATTCCTTTTGATTAAACGATGAGATAGTTTTCGCTGAGTGTATCCTACATTTTATTATTAAAATATTGCCCACTGCTTACCGAAAGGAAAAAAGTGCGGTAGCGTAGGACATAGTCATTCTGACAATCTGAAACACGAATTCTCGATTAAACGATCGACACTGACTCATACAACCCGGCTGAGGGATAGAAATGGTGCGTACTGTAGAAAAACCTTTGTAGCACGGGGCAAATAAGCTGCAAGAATCAATTGTGACAGGTTTAATACAGTTTAACATACAAAAAAGTATTAATCTCCGTGTGTTTATTGGAACATCGAACCATTCTGTGTTGTACCTACAATATTATCAATTTCAATTAAATTCCTTAATCAGCCCCGTAGAGAATAGTGATAGGACTTACAAGTCGTCAAATATGTCACCACTCGAGTCAAGAGCATTTTGCAGCATAAAGTTTACATAAAACATGTAGCCAAGAATCGAAAAACAGAAGATCATCGACGTGACGCACTCGGTGTATTCGTTAGATGCGAATGATTCTGTGCTCTGTAGTAAGAATGCTCTTGTTAGATGTTTGCCATGAAACGATTAAGTTTGATTAGAGTCCACTTACGCGAAATATATATGCACCCAAACTTAAGATGCCCAACATAAAAAGGCTTAAGTAAGTTGGTAACAAGTCTTCTCTTAGTGTTTTACAATGTCTGTGGGAGTAAGTATATATTCCATTAAGTCACATAGGCTAGCTATCGAGAATTATTCTTCCTAGAACAAACCGATCCGCATGTCGTTTGCTGATCGAGATAAACTCAAATCACACGTTTCATAGTCGATATAGAAATATTTTATTCTCCGAAAACTTCTTATTCACTTTCCGACTTGTGGCTGAATATTCCAGTAATTTTTTTAACACAATTAAGCATTGAAATTAAAAGTTTGAAATGACATTTGAAAGGCTCGTAGACCTCTATTTAGTAATATAGAAATAAAGATCTTGTTCATGAGTTAATAACCTAATGGCTCTACAGTGTATGCTGACCATGTCTCCTACCACCACCAAATTACTTCTGCTTTTTGAATCCCTTTCTGCAGAGGCACATAACAGCTTTTTAATTCTGCAACTATAAATAAGAGTTGCATTTTATTCTTAAGAATTATTCATCAAACACAGATTGATTACCTTGTCACTTCGAAAAGAGCACAAACATGCTGGACATGAACAATTAACAAGGCTTCCGTAGACACTAGTACAAATACTGCGACGGCGACATTGCAACCGAAAAACAAAGCGTTCAAGAAAAAGTGTTTCTTCTGGTCGAAGAAGGCGTCGAACATAATTGGAAAGCTACGGTTTCGGGCTTGTTTTAGGGGCATCACTATGTCGAGGAACACCGATGACAATGGTGTAAAAATTAAGCATACACCCAATGGACCAACAAGCACTGTAAAAAACACGCAGTCGATAATTATAGCAATGCCCGAAATTCTATATCTCTAGGAAAAAATATATATAATTACTAGCGACGCCCTTCGTATGAAACTCGCCCCTTTCGATGTACTTCTTAACAATTCGAATTTCCTCTTTACTCGACAACCCCTTCCAGTCACCGTTTATGCTCTCCATAATTCTCATTATCTGAATTTGCATATAATATCACTACAATGCTATGTAGGAAAGTATTTCTTAAACTAGAGATTCACTGTTGTATTGACGGCAAAAATTGCAATGAATTTCTTAATGAAAACAGTATAAGCTTCACATGGTAGCACAAATGAAAAACAATCAATCATGTGCGTCTTCACATTTGTACATACAGAGTCACCGGTAACGAGAAACGAAATGTACTTGATGAAAACCCCACACGCGACGAATATGCACGGTAAGTTTCTTAGCAGCATTTTCCTGGTATAATCCACCGTGAAAAATGTAGCAAACTGGAAATTAAACTGCCTTCAATTGTCCGACAACAAGACACAGTCGGATTATTTAATGCTACATATCACTCACCTGAGTGGAAAGACCAAGTACCACACAGATGCTGCTGACGAAGCGTTTGAATCGTAGGACGAATTTATTTCCATAAGGCCAAAGTCCGATTACGGAGAGTAGGCTGATATTTAATCGATAGTAGTGTTGCCAATCTAACAATACGTCCATACCGTACCGCGGTTCGAACGCATCTGAACATCTGAGTAACCCTACCGCCAGCGCGACCCTCCTCCAAAGAAAAGTAATCATTTCATGTCACCCATCGGGAATTGCAAATTGGCATGCATTGCTTATTACTCGGTGGCGGAGTCGTTTTCTACCACTCGCGCTATACCGTTTTAAAAAATGGCAGTCCATTATCTTCGCATGAGAGGATCGTAAACACACGGTTAGTCTTTCATACGCTTCCCGACTGTAGCAGTACTCGAGCAAAGTCTTATTTTCGATTGAGTCGTTCTGAAATCATGTATGTTAGAAAAGAGAAAGGCAGATTAGATATACCAAGTTAGATAACAGAAGAGGGACGCATATAACACATAACAGATTAACAGGGAATTGTTGCATCGACAATAGGTGAAACATTTCATTTCAAGAGTGTATTGTTAAGAACAGACACGCGGGGTATACGTTCGCGACGATTGGGTGATATATGTCTCTGGCCTCATAGTTACAGTATTGCAACGTGTCAAACGGTAAATGTTCGTTTCATTAACCATGTGTGATTCAAGTAAGGTTAAATTAAATTCATCGATTTATTATAATCGTGTATTTTTATATATAACGAATTTATAATTAACGATTTATATATAATTATATATAACGAATTTATAAAGGTAATTACTAATGCAGAAATATTCCTGCTGATTTCATATATGATTGAGGAAAGCTGTATTAGATTTTGCGTATCCAGCGGAACAAAGGTATTGCAAAACTATTAATAATTTAGTTTTCAGGTAAGGTTTATTTAGGGAAATTTGGAATAAGCTCTAAAACATAAAAATCGTTATTATATTTTACATAATATGACTTATAAGCATTCGGTGCCCTGGTAGAAATTTAATCCGGGCCCCGACCGGGCTGCGACTCAAATTGCCCGTTTTCCACCCGGGGTCTGCCCAGGAAGCCAAGCGTGGCACCGGGCAGGCTGGTAGACACTAAACTAACCAGTCTCTAGCTGGGCGGCCCGAGTGGTTCCTAACCGGGCAGCCGGAGCGGATTCTAACTGGGCAACCCGAACCGGCTCTAACCGGGCAAATCGAGAGGGGTCTAACTATGACATCCCGCTAGGATCGGGATACCCCGAGGCCCCTAGATAAATTTTATTTTAATAAAAGTTGCACGGATACCCATATAACGTATTTATTTAAAAATATTGATACACTTTATAAAACTATTATTTGCTGTTAATATAACATTCTTCTGCGTCATCCTTTTTAACTCCCTTGCTTCGATGTCCATCCCAATCGTGGCATTCGAAAGTGCATCTCCAATTGCCGACAAAATAGTCTTTTCGCATGCTGTGGGGTAAGTACTTTTTAAAATATCTAAAATGTGAGTCATTAAAAATGTTAGACGTTGCATAACATAAGTATAAAATATTAAATATTCTACTATTTAAAGTAAAAGATTTGTATAATAATACTAAACTAGCGATTTTAATTGATTACCCTTACCTAATAGAACGGCGTATAATGCCATCGATTTCAGCACAGTTTTATTAAGTATTTGCTTCTGCGCCATTAATAATAATGCCACTTGCCTTTTCAACCATAATTAGAGCATGTGGGTTGCCGTTTTTCCAATTCCGCCAGTGCTCTCTGCCGAAAACCTATGTTTCAGTCGATGTAATGAGACAGAGTCATTGTAACTCTCACGCGATACGAATGAACTTACACAGATACAAAGGTACTTACTGTTTAATCAGAAGAACTACTCATGTTAAAGCCGTAAGTGTTAAATGAGGATCCAGAATAAATTAGTTGTGTCAAAGGGCACAGAAACTGTCACAACACGTTGTCTTCGCCTCGAAGCTGGACGCGGAACTGTTTCGATTTACGATTCCGTTGGCGAGCCGATCAAGTTGATCGTCAGATTGTTTCAGAGAGCTGTATATACTATACATATGCAGCTGCCTCCAGCGACTCTGTTCAATCGTTGTGTGTTCAGTCAAAGATTTTTTCTTTATACGCTTTCTCAAACACCTGATCTCATTGAAATACTGAATTAAACTGGGTATTTGGAGACAGCATAGAGCCAGTAATCGTCAAGAAATTCGACTTCATCGTTTGCTATACTTTCGTCGGCCCCGCTGATACAATAGAATTTCAACTTGGTCGGTGGAAAAGCCATAGAATAAGCATGTAGTCCAAATGCTCGCATATACAGTCCACGTATATCTCGGCTGCCGTTTCTATTTTTCTCTATTACTTTCGCTGCTAACACAAATGTTCTCGCTCACTCGCATTCGTAACAGCGCGAGTCTATGTCTCGCAGGGTGTGCCATAGGCAGAAAACACAGCTGCTATGCCGTGAGCAAAACTTAGGCAATGGCAGTTTAACCGATCTACCTCGATTAGCTGAGCGATCGGTGAAGATCGGTCGCTCAGCTGATTGGCGAATTACCACGGCTGATGCCATTCCTTTCAATTCAAACCTATGAACATTCCTGGCGCATAAATAAAGTTAAAGTTACATGTTAACTTTAATTAAATTTATATAGACAGCGGCGGATATCGCCCTGATTAGATTTGTCTAGGAAGGCTAGTAGACTAGGTGAGACCAATCGGGCTAGCCATTCTAGTGCCAGTTCGCCACCCGGTTCGAATCGCCTAGTCGGGCTAGCCTTTCTAGCACCAGTTCGCCGCATGGTTCGAATCGCCTAGTCGGGCTAGCCTTCCTAGCGCCAGTTCGCCGCCTGGTTCGGACTATCTAGTCGGGCTAAGCTACCCAGAGGCCCTCTGAGCCCCACCCAGGTAAATCAGCCCAGATTCACCACATCAATCCCCGGTCGGGGCCCGATCACAAACCGGGCATACCGGGCTTCATTTCTACCAGGGTGTTTGTGTTGTCAAAGTCAGTCTCACTAGAAAGAGTCGTTTTCATCCTCTCGTTCTTCAGATATAATTTGGGTATCTGGATAATCTAAAAATTGTATAATCTTGGAATGCTCTACATTTTTCTTACGGTTTTAAAGATGATATTATTAAATATGATAGTATTGAAAAATCACTTGCCCACACTGACGGAGGTGGTCCGATGATAAGCTCTTTCCAAGAGCATCGCTTTTAGAGCGACCTCAGTCTTGAAACATCCAGTGTGTATCGCAGTCTTGAGGTTCTGATACCTTCGATTTGTATTCCCGAATTCTGACGCGTCTTGATTATTTCAAATGCTCGAATTCTGAGGTTGCGATATTATCTTACAGAATCATGAAACGAAGAAGTCAGAAAGGAAGGAATTGTAACCAGATGTGTATATAGACAAGAATCTGCTTTTATTATAAACTAGCAGAGTTTCATGATGCCTTATAATATTGCTACTCTCTAACAAAGTAGAGGAAGCATGGTATGTTCGAACCTGAGTATACATACGGCTCCAGTTTGACTTCCGTTAATTACTCTCTCAAATTATGTATACCCTTAAATGGATTACTTTTAGAAAACCTTTTTTAGGAAATTTTTAGATTTTATTTTGGTAAAGGCCATAGCCGGGTGAACAGCTAAAAATTGCCCCCGGACTTTTCTTGACGGCAGTTTAGGGGGATGTTTGGACGCTAACGACATAATTTATTCTCAAGTTACAGCCTTTTTCATCGAATGGTATGCGGAAAAAAAAATGGTAATTGAAAACTCGAAAAAAAATCATATCTCGCGATCAAAATATGCAATTGTCTTCGGAACAACGTGAAAATGTAGAGAATTTAAAACACAATTAATGGAAAAATTGTGTATTTTTTTTTTCGTTCCGGAATCAAGATGAATGGCTTTTGTTTTATTATTTTCTTTCACCGATATCGCTGCTTCATACAACTACCAACATTTTTCCCCTCTATCTGTAGATGGTCTCCTGTCACCTGAATTTTTGTCAGCAATGCCAAAAATGGACTTCATAGTTTAAAAAAATAATGTTTATTTGCTCATCTCATTTCTTGAATATTACACGGACTACAATTACCACATTTTTTCCCCTCTATCTTTGGACAGTGGCCTTGGACTACCTCATTTTTTCAGAATTTTCAAAAATGCACGCCATAGTTGAAAAAAGTAATATTTATTTGCTCACTCGACCAGCTATTACTTTAATAGAGCATTTATCATAATCAGAGTTAGTCTGGTAGTTATTCTTTTGCGAACGAGCGTAGCGGGCGAGCCTACCCAACGCCACACATGGGAGCGAGGAATACTATACCTCAACCATAAAGAGTGATGTGTTTGGTAGTAAACGTATATCTGGTGAACCCTTGAATTCTGAAGAAGCTCGAATTCTTTATACACAACAAATTCCCATACTATTAACTATTTACTACTTTCAGCAAATTAATAATTTTTTATTTGTAATTCAACACTACACCTAATAAATTAATTGAAATGATTTTGTTTGCTTGCAGAAGTGAAATATTACCCTAAAGTTGGTGGTGAATGTATCAGAAGTATGCAAGCAGAAAATTAGGAATGTTAACGTGATTGCCAAATGTAAAACTACAGAAATAATCAACAATTTTATAAAGGTAATTGCATTGGTATAAAAATATTCCTATTGATCCAAGATGGCTCGTATGGCAATTTCCATAAAATGTAATACACAAAACACCATTTGAAACATACTTCTTTATAGCTGTTAATATATTCATCACGAGGGTGAATCATGGGATCATAGTTGCGAGAAAAGTATATTGAAATAATTATACATACGAATGTCTGGGAAGCTATTGCACATAGACAAAAAGTATGTATTGTAAAATAACATCGCAAGATGTAAGAAATAAATCTACTAAATCAGATTTTTGCAATAGTTCTTACGTTTCAGTCCAGCTTAACTTTTAATAAAGTTGAAATTACACTTTTGAAAAAAAAACAGTGGAATTGCGATCGCACTGAGCATGAATATATTATTTTTACATAAAATTCCCTTTACAGTACACTATATGATTGCTGAAGTTATGGGTATCGTTCTCTCCGGTCCGACAGTACATTCAAGTGAGAGCCAAGAGAAAATTAGGTCAGTTATGTTATCAGTTAACAAGTTGCAAATTACCTCAAGCTTCTAGAAATTCCAAGTGACACGTGATGATCTTGCATAGCCAAAATATTCCAAAATATTATATATAACAATATATTATATATAATATTATATATAATATATAATATAACGTGCAATGTCCGGCCACATGAAAATTCCAGTAATTTACAACTCTTAAAAACGAAACTCATAGCAATTATAGGTGATGAGTTATATTTTTCGATAAATGGATCCTACACTTAGTTACTCCTGATTGTTCATGTTTATTGAAAGGAGTAAAGCGCGGTAGCGTAGGACATGGTCATTCTGACAATCTGAAACATCAATTCGTAATAATCCATACTGACTAATGCCTATCGGCTGAGGGATAGAATTTTGAGTACCAGAGAGAAACCTTCGTATGATGGAGTGTATATGCTGCAGACGTTAAACGCGACAGATTTAGTACAGTTTATCATACAGAAAAGTATTAATTTCCGTGTAGATGTTGGAAACTTATACCACTCGGTGTCGTACCTGGAATATTATAAATTTGTAAAAGGCCTAGCTGGGTAAGCGGCTCAAAAGTGCCCCCGGCGCAAGCAAAAATGTCTTATACTCCACCAGTTTCCTCTTCGAAAGAAACAATTTTCCTGAAAATTTCAGATTTCTAACCCCTCCCAGGTCAAAGTTATAAAGAAATATCATGAATTTTTTCTTACAAACTTAATGACGAAGAGTATGAAACAATCAATATGCAACAAGTACCGCATATTTCTTTTAAAAAATAAAGATGGGAGAATTTGGGTTTTAGGTGTGACTAAAAAAATTCAGAGTAATCACACATAAAAAGGACATACTATTTATTTTTTGGTAATTGCGCAACGAAAGCATCATACCGAAAATACAAATTTTTCAATTTTTCAAAAACTTTTGAAAATAATATATTTTATACACTTCATTAGTAAGTTTATACAAAAATTACAAAAAAGGCCGTCTGATATTATAAGGTAAAAAAAATAAACATCACATTTTTCTTTGTAACTTTTAACTAGGATGGGTTACAAATCTGAAATTTTTAGGAAAATAGTTACCTTTGAAGAGGAAGCTGTGGAGCAAGAGAAATCAATTTTTGTCGGAGCACTTTTGACTCTCTTACCCAGCAAGTGCCTTTAACTTAAATTCTTAAATTATTTCGTGCAGTATGTTAATAGAACTTACAAGTCATCAAATATATCAACACTCCAATCTAGGAGATTTTGCGACATAAAGTTTAAATAAAACATGTAGCCAAAAATCGCAAGGCAGAACATGGCCGATGTGAACAACTCGACGAATTCATGAAATGCGAATGTTTGTGTGCACTGCAGTAGAAATTCTTTTGACAGGTATTTGCCATATGATGACTGGGTTACATTCATGTATACTTACGCGAAATAAATGTGCGCCCAAGCCCAAAATACCGAATACAAGAAGGATTAAGTAGGATGGTAACAAGCCTTCCTTTAGTGATCTACAATGTCTATGGGGGTAAGTGTATATTACGTTAAATCCCAAATGTTAGCGAGGATTAATCTGTCTAGATCAAACTCTTCCACATGTCTTTTGGCGTTCGAGAAAACGCAAATCATAAGTATCGTAATTGTTATGAAAATATTTTATCCTCCGAGAACTTTTTCTTTACTTTGGACTTGTGATTGAATGTTGGAGTAAATGCTAATTGTAATTAAGCATTGAAATGAACAGAATGGAATGATATTTGAAAGTCTCGTATGCGTCCATTCAGTAATTTAACACTAACCGTACTAACGCCCGATCAATTGACCGCTTTATTTAGAACTTCGATTCTGCCATACATTTGTTTTTTCATTGTTGTTAAAAATAAAAAAATGTATTTGTAATCTTGATTATTATGTAAATGTTTCTTTGTGTACTTGTTTTTTTTATTAAATTAACAATTAGGTAGAACCGAAGCGGAAAAATATAAGCTTTATTTCATAACCAGTCATTTGATCGCTTACGGTAGAAATAACTATATACAACCGGTACGGTTAGTGTTAAAAGTAAAGATGTCATGAATGAGCTATTAACCTAATAGCCCTACAGTGAATGCTGACCACCTGTCCTATCACTACCACATTATTGCTGCTCCTTGAATTCCTTATTGCAGAGGCGCCTAAGAGCCTTTCAATTCTGCAGCTGTAAATAAAAATTGTACTTGATTCTTTGGAATGATTCATTAACCGAGATAATTTACCTCGTCACTTCGAAGAGAGCGCAAGCGTGCTGGATATACACAATAAACAGGGCTTCCGTGGACACAAATACGAATCCTGCGAGAATAATTGCGCTATCGAAGAAAAAAGCGACTAAGAAAAAATGTTTCTCCTGATCGAAGAATAACTCGAACATAAATGGAAAGCTACGGTTTCGGGCTTGGTTTAGGGGCATCACTATCTCGAGGAACATCGACGACAATGGCAGCAGAATCAGGCATACTCCCAATGGACAAACAAACACTGTAAGTAATACACAGGTGGTAAACGTAGAAATGTTCGAAATTTTATGCCACTAGAAAAAAATACATAATTACTAGCAAAGCCCTTCGTATGAAACTTCCCCCTTTCGATGTACTTCTTAATAATTCGGATCTCCTCTTTACTTGACAGCCCCTTCCAGTCTCCGTTGATGTTCTCCGTGATTCTCTGAATCTGAATTTGCATATAATATCACTGCAATGCTATATATGAAAGTGTTTCTTAAACTAGAAATTCACTCTTGTATTGACGGCAAAACTTGGGAATTGTTTAATATGCTATAAGTAAACACACCGAGAGAAAAGAATTTCACAATAAAAACAGTATAAGATTCACATGGTAGCACAAATGAAAAACAATCAACATGTACATCATCACATTTGTACTTACACAGTCACCGGCAACGAGAAATGTAATGTACTTGATGAAAACGCCACACGCGACGAATATACACGGTATATTTCTTAGCAGTATTTTCCTGGTATAATCCACCGTGAAAAATGTAGCAAACTGGAAATTAGACTGTCTTCAATTGCCTGATTATAAGACTCAGTCGAATTGTTTAATGCTACACATTACTTACCTGACACACACAACCGAGTAGCACAAAGAAGCTGCCGAGGAAGCGTTTTAATTGTAGGACGAATTTGTTTCCATATGGCCAGAGTCCGATCACGGATAGTAGGCTGATATTTAACCGATGGTAGTGTTGCCAATCTAACAATACGTCCATACCGTACCGCGGTTCGAACACATCTGAACATCCGAGTAACTCTACCACCAGCGCGACCCTGCTCCAAAGAAAAGTAGTAATTTCATGACACCTATCGGGTGTTTGCAAATTGGGTGGCATGCATTGCTTATTATTGGCGGGGGGAATCGTTTTCTACCACTTGCGCTACCAACTCCCATTATCCGATCGATTTAATTCTATAGCAGATGCATACATTGTCGGGGGTATATCATTTGGAAAAATGACTGTCCATTATCTTCGCATGAGGGGATCGCAAACATACGATTAGTCTTTCACACGCTTCCCCACTACAGCTGTACTCGAATTAAGTCTTAGTTTCGATTGAGTCGTGCTGGAATCATGTATGTTAGAAAGGAGAAACGCAGATTAAATTTGCTAAGTCAGATAATAGAAGAGAGTGAATTGGTATAAAGATTGGGGTTATAATAGGATTTAGGTATAGATTAGTGTCGGCTTTTATAATAAATAGATCAGCAGGGAATTGTTGCACCGACAACAGGTGAAATATTATATTTCAAGAGTGTATTGTTAAGAACAGACACGCGGGGTATACGTTCATTAAAGGTAATTGATAATACAGAAATATTCCTGCTGATCGACGATGGTTTCATACATGATTGAAAATCGATAGAGTATTGATTTTTATAGCAGCGTTAAGAGATTGAGGAAAGCTGTGTTAAATAGTTTTAGCTGATACAAACTCTGAAAAACTCACCGACAAAGGAAACTTTCCAACCCTCGAACGCCAATTTTATTGTAATATTCATAAAATGCAATTCGGGGCCAAGATTGACCCCAATCTTTAGGTCTATCGAAGTTTCGGGAAAATGTGTTGAAATAATTGTATTCGTGTGTGAATATTTCGGATGCTATAATAAGTATTTAATTACAATTTTGGCAAAAAAGAGCATTTTAAAACAAAATTTTAAAACATCTAATAACGAACCTTCTCCTCTTCGAAATCGGTAAAATCAATCAAAAGTGTATGTTAGAATCTTAAACGTAAACAGCTGAAAACCAATGCTCCTCAATTTATTATTTCGGTGGACACCAATTTTTCGCACAGAAATTATAAAAACATTGCACAGGCGACTTGAAAGAAATGGTATGCTTTTCGTTACTTTCGTTACTACATTTATTATAAGCTGTTCTGTGCCTTATAAGTTCTATGAATAGGAGTACTGTACAGAAGTCTGACCATTTGCTGCTCGACCCTCCACTAGGTCAATCATAATTAAATTAGACAGTGTGCAAATTTTAACCAACGATCGTCAATCGTCTCAAAGCAACTCCGTCTCATCGCAACTCTCGCACGGTCACGACGTTATCGAACGCCTGTAAATCTGTAAATGAACTCCTCATTATTGTCGCTCAAATAACGAGTCCTCGCTGTCCCGTGTCCGCTTACAAATGATTAAACTGATAAAACTTCAAGTTACATATGATGATTTTACAAAATCAAAATACTCAAAGATATTCGAAAATCGTTGTATGTAGTGCTGTAGTTCTGCAAAAAAGAAGTGACGAGCAATAGGCGTCCAAATTAAAATAGGGCTGGTGAAATATCTCTCGAATAGTGGAACACGTGATAGTTTGAGCATGATAGGAATAACGTGGAATGTGCGTCCACATCAAAATTTCAGTAATTTAATAACTGTTAATTGAGGAAACTCGTAACAATTATATGATGAACTATATTTTTCGATAAATATCTCCTACAGTTGACTACTTCTTATTGTTACTACTTATTGAAAAGAGTAAAGCGCGGTAGCGTAGGACATCGTCATTCTGACAATCTGAAACATGAATTCGTGATTAGATGATCCACACAGACGAATATGTATCGGCTAAGGGATAGAAATGTTGAGTACCAGAGAGAAACCTTCGTAGGATGGAGGAAATATGCTGCAAACGTCTATCGCAACAGGTTTAGTACAGTTTGTCATACAGAAAAGTATTAATTTCCGTGTAGCTGACGAAAACTCGTACCACTTGGTGTTGTACCTGTAATATTATAAATTTGTAAATTTGAATTAAATTCTTGGTACTTATTTATAAAGACATGCTCACTACCGATTTCAATGATTTTGATATAAGTTATAGAGTACGATCTCCTGATCATTTTCATATACATATGTATGTAGGGGAAACTTATAAGAAAAAAGTTAGACACACTTAAAGGCGGGTCTTACATATTGATATATAATAGTCAAACAATCAAGAGAAATCGTAACGTAAACATAGCTATGGTCTGGTGACATTATTCCAAATATCTGTAGAGACTTAATACAGATGTAACACACAGACTTGAAACCCAGACCTAACCAACCCAGACTGCGGCAAATATATAAAATTTCTTCTAATTTCATTGTTAGATCACATTATTTTAAATGCTGTCACAAAACCACTGTACTGTAATGTATTGAGTTGTTGACAGCATGAAGACTGAGCCATACTGACAATGAGTCTGGGTTAGGTTTAAAAAGAAAAAAAAAAAATTATACTAAAAGTCATCAAATTAGTTGCAGACAAATGATTAAACTTAAAGAGTAATTTAAAGTTAAAATTTGAAAAGTGTCTTTCGACACTCTTGGTAAAAATACTGTTAAGCTGTTGATAGCATGAAGACTGAGCGATACTGACAATGAGTCTGGGTTGGTTAGGTCTGGGTTTTAAGTCGATGTTACATCTATATATTAGGTCTTTACAGGTATTTGGAATGATGTCACAAGACCACAACTATATTTACGTGAAGATTTGTGTTGATTGTTTCACGATTTGGTATGCTTACTGGTTACTCTACCTGGTTCATATAAGATCCGCCTTCAAGTGTGTCTACCTTTTTTTCTAGAAATTTGCCCCACATGTATATGTATATGAAAATGATCAGGAGAGCGTACTCTATAACATATATAAAAATCATTGAAAACGGTTGTGCGTATGTCTTTATAAATAATGACCACATTCTTTAATTAGTTTGTGCAGAATGTTAATAGGACTTACAATACATCAAATATGTCAACACTCCAATCTAGGAGACTTTGGAACATATAGTTTACATAAAACATATAGCCTAGAATCCCAACGGAGAACATGGCCGATGTGAGACACTCGAGGTATTCATGAGATGCGAATGTTTCTATGCACTGCAATAAGAATCCTCTTGATTTGCATTCGCCATGAAACGACTAAGTTCGATTAGTGTCGACTTACGCTATATATATGTGCGCCCAAACCCAAGATGCCGAATGCAAGAAGAATTAAGTAGGATGGTAACAAGCCTTCCCTTAGTGATTTACATTGTCTGTGGGGGTAAGTGTGTATTTCGGTAAATGTCAGAAATTAGCTACCGAGAATTAATCTTTCTAGATCAAATCTTTCCATGTGTCCTTCAACCTTCGAAAAAACTTAAATCATAAATTTCATAATTGTTATGAAAATATTTTACCCTCCGAGGACATTGTGTTTACCTCGGATTCGTGACTGAATGTTGGAGCAAATTTTCATTACAATTAAACATTGAAATTAAAACAAGGCAATGATATTTGAAAATCTCGTGGACACCTATGCAGTAATATAAAAAGTAAAAATGTCATGAATAAACTAATGACCTAACAGCCCTACAGTGAATGCTGACCACCTGTCCTATCTCCACCACATTACAGCTGCTCCTTGAATCATTTACTGCAGAGGCGCATAACAATTTTTGTATTCTCCGACTGTAAATAAGAATTGTATTTCATTTTTTGAAAATATTCATTAATACATTTTCTTTACCTTGTCTGTTCGAAAAGAGCGCGAGCATGCTGGACATACACAATTAGCAGGGCTTCCGTAGACACAAGTACGAATCCTGCAACGATAATTGCGCCATCGAAAAAGAAAGCGGCTAAGAAAAAGTGTTTCTGCTGGTCGAAGAAAAACTCGAACATAATCGGAAAGCTACGGCTTCGTGGTTGGTTTAGGGGCATTACTATGTCGAGCAACACCGACGACAATGGCAGGACAACTAAACATAGTCCCACTGGACAAATAAACACTGTAACAAATACACAGTCGATAACTATGGAAATACACAAAATTCTACATCGCTAAGAAAAAATATATAATTACTAGCGAAGCCCTTCGTATGAAACTTGCCCCTTTCGACGTATTTCATAATAATTCGAATCTCTTCTTTACTCGACAAACCCTTCCAGTCGCCGTTGATATTCTCCGTGATTCTCTGAATCTGAATTTGTATATAATATCACTGCAACGCTATGTAGGGAAGTGTTTATTAAACTAGGAATTCATTGTTGTACTGACGGCAAAAATTGGGAATCATTTAATATGTCATAAGTAATCCCACCGTGAGAAAAGAATTTCTTAATGAAAACAGTCTAAGATGCACATAGTAGCACAAATGGGAAATACTCAATATATATGTATTCACATTTGTACATACGCAGTCACTGGCAACGAGAAATGATGCAAACTTGACGGTAATGGCACACCCGACGAATAAGCACGGTAAATTTCTTAGCAGTATTCTCCTGGTATAATCCACCGTGAAAAAAGTAGCCGGCTAAAAATTCAACTGCTTTTGATTGGCTAACCAAAAAATTCAATGGAATTCTTGAATTCTACACATCGCGCACCTGACTCAAACAACATAGTAGCACAAAGAAGCTGCCGAGGAAGCGTTTCAATTGTAGGACGAATTTTTTTCCATATGGCCAGAGTCCGATCACGGATAGTAGGCTGATATTTAACCGATGGTAGTGTTGCCAATCTAACAATACGTCCATACCGTATCGCGAGTCGAACAAGTCTGAACACCTGAGTAACTCTACCACCTGTGCGACCCTCCTCCAGAGAAGAGTAGCAATTTTATGTTACCCCTCGAAGCTTGCAAATTAGGTGACATGCATTGTTTATTACAACCTGACGGAATCATTTTCGTGCCTTTTACTATACAAGTAGCCATTACTCGATCGATAGAAGTCTATAGTATCCGTTAACATTGTCGCTGCAAGGCATATAATTTGAAAAAATTGCTGTTCATTATCTTGGAACAGGGGAGTTGCAAACATCCGGTTACTCTTTCACACGCTTCTCCAATACAATAGTATTCGAAAAACGTGACACTTTTAACACCGTTGTGGAATCATGCAAGTTAGATGGTAGAAAGGAAAATTGAATGCACCAAGCCAGATAAATGAAGCGAGTGAATTGTTATAAAGAACGGAATTATTATAGGATATGTGTTTAGATTAGTGTCTGCGGGGAAATAATACACCGACAATTAGGTGAAATATTTAATTTCAGGAACGTATTGTTAAGAGCCGATAAGCGCGCTATACTTTAACCATGGTTGGACGATGTGTGCGTTTGGTCTAACAAGGGGTGCTTGTCAGGACTGGAACACCAAATGGGCTGAAAAAAATTGGGCATGTACAGTTAGACCCCCTAAACAAAACCCTATAACACTTTTTCAGAATGTACCCTGGTTGACGAGAAAAAAATTGGTGTAGATCGGTCATGTAGTGTACATAATCTTTATATTATTAACAAATTCACGCGTACCAGGATGGCACAGAGGTCGAAGTAGTTTTTGCAGACATGTGTAAAGAGTAAGTTTAAACATAAATATCACATTATTTGTTATTAGACGAGTAATTGGAAATTGGATTACAAAAAAGTATTATGCAAAATCATTAATCAGGCTATAAACAGGCTACACAACTATTACAAATTCGAATCATCGCTTTCGGTCACGGTCAAGATCAGAGGATGAAGGCAGACTAAAAGATCTTGCACAGCTCCGTAAAATCTTTCGATTTTTGTTCAATTTATGTTTAAAAATAACGTGATGAAAGTAAATGTAACAGGCATATGTATGTGACTGATGTTCGCCATTTTTTTTCTCGGCAACCAAGACGCATTCTGAAAAAGTGTTATAGAGTTTTGTTTAGGGGGTCGAACCACACGTCCCTGATTTTTTTCATCCCATTTAGTGTTCCAGTCCTGACAAGCACCCCTTGTAAGAGTTGGAGAGTTGAAAATCCTCAGAGGGCAAATGTTTGTTTCATTAACCCTGCGTGATTCAAGTTCGGTTATAATAAATTCATCAGATGATATATATGTATTTGCAGTTCAATAATATGTGGGGGAAATGAATCCGATATGGCTCATAACGTGCTTCTTCTTTACCTGGTTCGCAGAAGGTTAATAAAGAGTGCTTGAGTTTGGTATTAAAAGTGTCTCTGGCGAACCCCATGATTTCTAAAGAAACTTGAATTCTCCATACCGAAATGAATTCCCATATTATTAACTTTTTATTACTTCAGACCATCATTACTGTTTATCTGTAACTCAACCCAAATTGAAGAATTTAATCGAAATGTATTTTGTTGGTTGCAAAAGTGCAATATTTCCTCTTAATTGTAAATTTATCAGAAGTATGCAAACAAAACATGACAATTGTTGACTCGGTGGCCATATGTGACAATCCAGAAATAATCAACGATGTTATAAATGTAATTACATTAATTTAAAATGTATTCTTGCAGATCGAGGATGGTTCCATACATTCCATATCGATACGTTCCTGATTTGTCGAGCTCCATTACGAGATCAAGAAATGCTGACGTGAATAATTATAGCCGTTAAAAGGCCTGGAAAGATCACCGACAAGAGACGCTCCAACCCGCGTCCGCCGATTTTAACGGAATTTCCATTCAATATAATTCGCAAAACACCGTTTGGTATGTAATTTTTTTTATTTTGGAGCCCAAGTTATGGGAAAATACATTTGAATAATATATTTATATATATGTGAATATTTCGAAAGTTATTGTACATAAACAAAAAGTATGAGTTGTAAAATTTCATCGGAAGATGAACAAATAAAACAACTGAAACAGATTTTTGCCATTGTTCTTAGTCTTCAACACAGTTTTAATTACTATTTGATAAAAACAGTGCAATATCGATCGCGCTTGAACATGCATATACTATTTGTACAGAAATTTCCCTTTACGGTACACGATATGATTGTTGAAGTTATGAAGATTGATAGTTCTCACCGGTCCGACAATAAACACAAGTGAGGGCCAAGAAGAAATTAGGTCGTTTTGAGCAGTAAACCATTCGGCCAGTTATGTCATCAGTTGATCAGTTGCGAATTACCTCAAGTTTCAAGAAATTTCAAGCGACGCATAATCATTTTGCAAAATCAAAATATTCAAAAATATTCGAAAATTGTTCTATGTAGTGCTGTAGTTCTGCAAAAAAGAAGTGACGAGCAATACGCGGACAAACTGAAGGTGGATTGAATAAATAACTCTCGAATAATGAAACACATGACAATTTGACCATGATAGGAATAACATGCAATGTGCGACCACATAAAAACTCCAGTAAATTAATAATTGCAATGGAAGAAATTCGTAATAATGAGATGAACTATATTTCTCGACGAATGGATCCTACACTTGGCTATATCTAACTGTTACTACTTATTGAAAGGAGTAAAGCGCGGTAGCGTAGGACGTGGTCATTCTGACAATCTGAAAAACCAATTCATGATTGAATAATCCACGCAGACGAATACGCATCGTCTAAGGGATAGAAGCCGTGAGTACCATAGAGAAACCTTCGTAGGATGGGGTGAATATGCTGCAGACGTCCAACGCGACTGATTTAGAACAGTTTAACATACAGAAAAGTAGTAATTTCCGTGTGGATGCTGGAAGTTTGTACCAATCGGTATTGTACCTGCAATATTATAAATTTGTAAAAGCCCTAGCCGTATAAACGATTCAAAAGTGCTTCTGACGTAAAAACAATTTTCTCATGCTGCACAGTTTCCTCCTCAAAAGAAACATTTTTCCTGAAAATGTCAGATTTATATCCCTCCCTGGTCAAAGTTCTAAACAAATTTTCTGCAGTTTTTGTTACAGACTTATGAATAAAGCAAGCTGCAAAAAATACCAAATTTTTCTACAGCGACTGATTGGAACATTCGTGTTTTCGGTGCGGTTTTTTCGTTACACAATCATGACAAAAATACAGAATATATCCTTTTGATGTGTGATTCCTTTCATTCTTTTGCAGGTTTTTCGAGTTGGCGGATCAACTCGAAACTGAAAAAAATAAAACCCGTTTTTTATACCCTTTTTCCGATATCATAACAAACATAGCAAAGTTTATGTCATAACGACATAGACTCTGATCTATTGGAATATCAGTGGATTTGTATTTTACAGAGATTCGTAATTCAATGAAAGAGCTTAGCGAGACAAGAAATTGATTGCAGGGGCCCGTGATGTGTGACAGCTGTGATCACATACTTGGTACTCAGGTGCTAGAATTTTGATCGGTCGAATTTAAGATACTCCGCAATTGCCAGTAAGCTTTCACATTAGATTCTTTTTATAACTCTTTTGGCACAATCGACATCACTGGAGATTAGCAATCCGAAAATGGCAGTTTCATGCGGGCGGATGGCACTTCCTCGGATCCTCGAAGCCAACCCTTACATGTATTACATCCACCGTTTTGCTCAATTTCCCCCAGGCGGCCAAAAGGGATTTAAAAGTACTTTTCATAGATATCTATCAATTGTCGCAGACTGTTTCATACTTAGCGAAAACTATTAATAACGATAATGAAATGTATTTGTAATAAGCAAAAAGTTTTAAAAATATTCTTAAGGCTCATCTGCAATTACGACACATTAATGCTAAATCACACCCTTGCTTCATTTATTGCCGACCTAATTCAAATGGTATTAGGGAGATTTCACAATATCTCAGCGGTTGTGTAAACGGTAGACGTACCATTGGAAATTGCTCACAGATTGCCACAATCTCTCACTATTTATCTCATGCGCGATATTTAAAAAAAATTGTAAGACCTATGGGAATCTTTTCCCGTTTGTTTGCAACTGAACATGTGCATTCCATTATTAACAGGAATAGCGACGAAGATTAAAATAGGTTATGTAATAGCGGAATATAAATTAATTATAACCCTATATGAAGTTATTAAAGTAATTAATAATATTATAATGACGACACCTCTATTCATTGCGCTCGGCAATGAGGTATACGTACTTTATAAAAAAACGTCTTGAAAATTGGTTTTTATTTTTTTCAGATTTATCCACCAACTTCTCTATTTTTTAGAGTCTCTAAATCACATATAAAAAGGACATATTACTTCATTTTTCTTACTTGTGCAAGGAATGAGTCATACTAGAAACACAAATTTTTAAATTTTTCATTCCGACAAGTCGGAACTTTTTGCATATTTTTGATGGAAAATAACTGATAATAATATATTTTATCCACTCTATTAGTAAGTTTATAAAACAAAATTACAAAGTTTCATTCGTGATATTATAGGAAACAAATCATAACAACTCAATATCACATTTTCTTTACAGCTTTTAACTGGAATGGGGTACTAATCGGAAATTTTTAGGAATATTGTTTCTTTAGGGGAGGAAACTGTGGAGCAAGAGAAAGCTTCTTTGGCTGGGACACCTTTGAGCCTCTAACACGGCTGTTAGGTGATGTAAATTAAACTCTTTAATTAGTTCATGCAGTATGTTAATAGGACTTACAAGTCATCAAATACGTCAATACTCCAATCTATGAGGTTTTGTGCCATAAAGTTTAAATAAAACATGTAGCCAAGAATCCCAAAGCAGAACATGGCCGATGTGAAAAACTCGCCGAATTCGTTAGATGCGAATGTTTGTGTGCACTGCAGTAGAAATGCTCTTGACAGGTATTTGCCATGAGATGACTGGGATCGAATTGTGTCCACTTACGCGAAATAAATGTGCACCCAAGCCCAAGATGCCGAATACAAGAAGGATTAAGTAGGATGGAAACAAGTCTTCCCTTAACGATCTGCAATGTCTGTGGGGCTAAGTGCATATTACGTTAAATCTCAATGTCAACTACCGAGAATTAATCTTTCTAGATCAAACCGTTTCACGTGTCCTTCGCCCTTCGAAAAAACTTAAATCATAAGTTTCATAATTGTTATGAAAATACTTTACCCTCCGAGGACATTGTGTTTACTTTCGACTCGTGGCTGAATGTTGGAGTAAGTTTTATTACAATTAAACGTTGAAGTTAATAGAATGGAATACTATTTGAAAGTCTCGTGGGCGTTCATTCAGTAATTTAAAAATAAAGATGTCATAAATAAGTTAATGACCTAACAGCCCTACAGTGAATCTTGACCACCTGTCCTATCATCACACCATTACTGTTACTCTTTGAATCCCTTACTGCAGACGCACATAAGAACTTTTTAATTCTGCGGCTGTAAATAAGAATTGCATTTAATTCTTTGGAATTATTCATTAATATAGAATATTTACCTTGTTTCTTCGAAGAGTGCACGAGCATGCTGGATATATACAATTAGTAGGGTTTCCGTAGACACAAATACGAATCCTGCAAAGATAATTGTGCCATCAAAAAAGAAAGCGGCTAAGAAAAAGTATTTCTCCTGATCGAAGAAGAATTCGAACATAATCGGCAAGCTTCGGCTTCGAGATTCGTTTAGAGGTATTGCTATGTCAAGGAACACCGATGATAATGGCAGGAGAACTAGGCATAGTCCCAAAGGACAAATAAACACTGTAACAAATAACCAGTCGATAATCATCTGAATGCTTGGAATTTTTTGTCTCTAGGATAAAATATATAATTACTAGCGAATCCTTTCGTATGGAACTTGCCGCTTTCGACGCACTTCGCAATAATTCGGATCTCCTCTTTACACGATAAATTCTTCCAGTCGCCATTTATGGACTCCGTGAGTTTTTTAATCTGGATTTACATATAATACAACAACGATGCTTTGTAAAAAAGCGTGTCTTAAACTCTCTTGTAAGGACTACAAAAATTGGGAACCACTAAATCCACTGAGGAAAAAGTATTTCTTAATAAAGACAGTCCAAAATGTACCAAGGGTGCACAAAAGAAAGACACTGAATATACGCGTATTTGCATCGGTACGTACAGAGTCACCGACGATGAGAAACGAAATGTATTTGACTGTTATGGCACACCCGACGAATATACACGGTGCATTTTTCAGCAGTAGTTCTGTGTTATAATCCACTGTGAAAAAAGTGGCCAGCTGAAAATCATGTTCACTTCGATTGGTTGATCACAACATTCACAAGAATTCTTAAATGCGGCTCATCGCATACCTGACCGAAGCAAGAGCAGAGCGTAAAGAAGCTGCCGACGATTTGTTTCAATCGTAGAACGAATTTGTTTCCATAAGGCCACAGTCCTATCACGGAGAGTAGGATGACATTCAACCGATGGTAGTGTTGCCAATCTGACAATAAGTCCATACCGTATCGCGGTTCGCGGACGACTGAACACCTGAAGAACACTTGCATCTGCGCGACTCCCTTCTATCACTCGTTGGGAGTCCAATTTAGGGGGCATGCATAGTTTACAACAGGGGGACAAGATCTTTTTTATTTTCACTACTATACCAGCTCCCATTATCCGATCGATCGAAGTCTATAGCTGTTGATAACATTGTAGTTGTAAGTCGCATCATTTGGAAACATTATATTTGAATATCTTTGCACGACGGGAGCGCGTGCCAACATTCAGTTGCTCCTGAACCCATTTGCATCATTAGTATATATATTACACGCTCCATTTTTCTGGTCACTATCATTCAACCTGTGCACACGGTGAGGAGTGAAATAATAGAAAATTAATAAAAATGGGAAAAAATTGTTGGTGATATGGGCCAATTTTCCACTTCTCCGAATGATGTAAATGGGTTAATACACTTCTCGATCGCAACAGTAGTCGAAGAGGGTTTTATTCTCGATAAGGTGTTCATATGGGTTATGAAAGGCAGGAGACAAAAAAGAAAAGTTAATGCAAAACGTAGGTAAGTATAAAGCGAGACTAATTAAAAATCTAAAGTTCGCAAGTATAATATATCATAGTTATACATCAATCATATACACACAATCATAGTTATCCAGAGTACTAAACTGTTTTGTATTGGGCAATTTAATTGCACCCAGGCAAAAGGCAATTCAGGTATTATACATACACAATTGAAGCCAAATGCTGTATCCTGTACTATGCTGAAACATATATGTTTACTTATCGCTACAAGAATTATCAGCATTGGTGACCAATGCTCGTTGCGCTATTGTTTCGGTGAAGTCAAACTCCGTCTCGAGACACGTAGAAAAATTTGACAATGGACTTCTTTCCCTTTGGACTCTATCTTTATTAGAAGTTTTACTGTTCCTTATAAGTCTTGCATCTACTTCAGTATTGGCTGCTTTGAAAACACTCTGCGTATCGTTTTTAAGACACAGAGTAATAAGTCTGATGATGGCAAAAATTCCGTATGCTACATAGTGTCGATTTTTATATGACTTAACTGAAAAATAACATTAATAACGTGGATGCCTAAAACGAAGGTGGTTACTTGCGGAAATATATTGCGCATGCACGGTAGTAACCCCTCTGCTTCAGTGTTGCCCTTTGAACGTACTATCCGTAGCCGGTTATGATGAATCTCAACTCTAATAAACATAATATGTTGATCAGAAACTCAAAGAAAGATGTGTCAACTTACTGAAGCGTGTTGAATATGCGTGAAAATTCTTTTTCAACACCTCAAAGTTAAGCACTTTCCCCATATACACACTGTGGCCATAATGAATTACTTTATTTTAAGTCGTGGTTCCTCATTACGTTGTTATAATTTAAAGTTGAGACTTGTAATGTATGTCCAGAAAGTACTGATGGACGAAAGAAATAGCTGAAAAAAGAAGAGATACTACCGCGGCCAGAAGAAGGGCACACAGAGCCAGGCATGTTCCGGAAATAGAGCAGTATGAGAGGCTAAAAGCAGCGCTGCCAAGGCTCATAACGCGTGGTAAGTAAGATAAATAGAAGGCATTGAGCGGTATGATGAATAACGATACTTGGGGGGAGCATACCGAACAGTAATGAGAATTATGAGAAAGACGGCTTGAAAAGCGAAATTAACGGTGAGGGTTGCAGAGCAAGGAGCCAATCAACTATTCGTCCTGCACCTGACCGAGAATCGGAGTATAACTGTGAATTTGGATGCGTGCATGAATGTAGAGGCTCAAAACTTCAGTAGAACAGAAGTTGAGAATGCGGCAGCAAGGTTAAAAAACAAGAAGGCCCCGGGAACAGATGGCATTCCACCTGAGGCAAACAAAATACTTTGTAAACTTGGCCTTCCATACTTACTGACTTCTATAATAGCTGCTTGAAGAAGAAACAATTCCCTGGCTATGCGGCGATGCGTAGCCCGCCGATCCAAATGTTGCCGTTCTTTGCTTCATACACGGGATTGCTGTGCCTCTGTAATCCTATAAGAACGATAACGCGAGCAAACACAAAGTTGCGACGCCAGGTATCCCATCGCGCACTCAAGTGAGCCCACCGACCCGCCTATTCCCACCCACTCCGAACCCCGAGCGTGACCGAAGACGCGTAAGACGCTCGCTATTGTGACGGGCAGAAAACTGCCACGTTACAATATACATAAATATCTCGGAAGCTATTGCAAATAGACAAAAAGTATGAATTGTAAAATTTCATTGGAAGATGAAAGAAATAAAACAACAGACCAGATTTTTGCAATAGTTGTCACTTTCAATACCGTTTTAATTACAATTTGACATACATACAAGGCAGTTCCGATCGCGGTTAAACATGTATATACTACTTTGGTATAAAATTCCCTTTACGGTACACGATATGATTGTTGAAGTTATGGATATGGTTCTCTTTGGTCCGACAATAAACGAAAGCAAGGGACAAGTGAAAAGTTTGTCGCTTTGAGGAGTAAACCATTAGGCTACTTATGTTATCAGTTGACCAGTTTGCAAATTACCTCAAGCTTCAAGAAATTCTAAATCACACGCGATGATTTTCCAAAACTCTAATATTCAAAAAATATTTAAAAAATTTTGTAATGCAATAGTTCTGCAAAAGAAATAAGTGACGAGTGACACACGTTCAAATTAAAGTAGCACTGATCAAATAACTTGCAAATTGTGAAATATGTGACAGTTTGACCATGATCGGAATAACGTGCTCGTACGTCCCCGTTAAAATTCCAGCAAATTAATAACTGTTAAAGGATGAAACTAGTAATAATTAGATGATGAGATATATTTGTCGATTAATGTATTTTGTACTTGGTTATTTCTGACTGTTACTATTTATTGAATGGAGTAAAGCGCGGTAACGTAGGACATGGTCATTCTGACAATCTGAAACATCAATTCGTGATTAGATGATCCAATTGACGAATGAATATCGGCTAAGGGATTGAAATTGTGAGTACCAGAGAGAAACCTTCGTAAGATGGGGGAAATATGCTGCAAACTTCCATTGCAACAGGTTTAGTACAGTTTGTCATACAGAAAAGTATTAATTTCCGCGTGGGTGATGGAAACTCGTACCACTTGGAGTTATATCTGCAATATTATAAATTTGTAAAATGTTTAACCGGGTAAGGGGTTCAAAAGTGCCCCGGCACACAAATAATTTTTTCATGCTCCACAGATTCCTTCTTAAAAGAGATAATTTTCCTGTAAATTTCTAATTTCTAACCTCCCCAGGCCAAAGTCAAAAAGAAATTTCAGCATTTTTTCTTACAGACTTACAATGAACGGTATAACATATATTGTTTCAAATTTGTTCATCGATCTGCAAAAAGTATCGAATTTCTCGACACAGACGGATTGGAAAATTCGTGTGTTCGATGTTGGCAATTTTCATATATTTGTCCGATGTTTTTGATCCATAGGTATACGAGTGGATTTATATTTTAAAGACATTCGTAGACCAATCAAGGACAGATACCTTAGCGGGACAAGAAATTTATGGCACGGGCTCGCGACGTGTAAGAAGTCCGATCACATACTTAGTTCTCAGGCGCTAGAATTTTAACCGGTTTAACTTAAGAAATTCCGCAATTGACGTAACCAGTCACTAGCAACCCCCAAATGGTATTTTCATCAGCATTATTTATTTGACGGATGGCCGTTTCTCGAAGCCGCACCCCTCATAAGCATTACCACTAATGTTTTGCTGAATTCTCTCCAGATGACCAAAAGAGATTTAACAGTACTTTTCTGGAATTATTGAAAAATAATTATAAACTGCTGTAATAAATTTTAAACTGTTTTGTATGTGTCAGAAATTATTAATCAAGATAATCAGATCCACTTACAGTATGTGAAATTTTCTCAAAATATTTTCAAGGTTCTTGTGCAATCACGACACATTACTGGTCGTACAAATTACAAACATATCCTTGATTCATTTATTGCCGTCCTAATACAAATGGTATTAGGGGGATTTCACCGTGTGAGCGATTGTATAAACAGTAGACGTATCAATGGGAATTGCTCACACATTGTCACAATCGTTCACTATTTATCACATGCGCGATATTTGACAAAAATTGTAAAACCCTCGGAAATTCTTTCCGACTTCTTTACAACTAAATACGTACATTCCGTCATTAACGGGGATAGCGACGAAGATTAAAATAGGTTATGCAATAGTGTAATGTAAAATTAAGTATAATATTATACGAAGCTATTAAACTATTCCATAATGTTATAGTGATTCCAGACCACTTCTATTCATTACCCGTCACAATGAGGTAAACGCACTTTCGAGAAAAATGTATATAATATTAATTTTTGTTTTTTATCACATTGATCCACCACTTCGAAAAATCTACCCAAACTGAGCATAATCACACATAAAAAGACGTATTACTTAGTTTTTCGTGATTGTGCAACAACAGACTTATTCAAAAAATACAAATTTTATTAACGTTAAACTTTTTAACACAAATATAAAATTGCACTTCTGATGTTACTGGGGTAAAAAATAAAATCTGAACGTCATATTTCTTGATAACTTATAACTGTGACGGGTTACAAGTCTGAAACTGTTAGTAAAATTGTTTCTTTGGAGGATGAAACTGTAGAGCAAGAGAAACTTGTTCGCCGGGACATCATTAACCCTCTTACCCGGCTAGACCCTTTGAATTAAATTCCTTAATTAGTTCGTGCAGTATGTTAGTAGAACTTACAAATCATCAAATATGTCAACACTCCAATCTATGATGTTTTGCGCCATAAAGTTTAAATAAAACATGTAGCCAAGGATCGCAAAGCAGAACATGGCCGATGTTAAAAACTCGCCGAACTCGTAAGATGCGAATGTTTGTGTGCACTGCAGAAGAAATGCTCTTGACAGGTATGTGCCTTGAGACGACTGGGTTCAATTAGTGTCCACTTACGCGAAATAAATGTGCACCCAAGCCTAGGATGCCGAATGCAAGAAGCAGTAAGTAGGATGGTAACAAGTTTTCCCTTATTGATCTGCAATGTCTGTGGGAATAAGTGCATATTACGTTAAATCTCAATGTTAGCTACCGAGAATTAATCTTTCTAGATCAAACCTTTCCATGTGTCCTCCACCCTTCGAGAAAACTTAAATCATAAGTTTCATAATTGTTATGAAAATACTTTACCCTCCGAGGACATTGTGTTTACCTCGGACTCGTGACTGAATGTTGCAGCAAATTTTTATTACAATTAAACGTTGAAGTTAATAGAATGGAATAATATTTGAAAGTCTCGTGGGCGTTTATTCAGTAATTTAAAAGTAAAGATGTCATAAATAAGTTAATGACCTAACAGCCCTACAGTGAATCCTGACCACCTGTCCTATCATCACCCCATTACTGTCACTCTTTGAATCCCTTACTGCAGAGGCACATAACAACTTTTTAATCCTGCGGCTGTAAATAAGAATTGCATTTCATTCTTTGGAATTATTCATTAATACAGACTATTTACCTTGTCTCTTCGAAGAGTGCGCGAGCATGCTGAACATACACAATTAGTAGGGCTTCCGTAGACACAAATACGAAACCCGCAAAGATAATTGTGCCATCGAAAACGAACGCTACTAAGAAAAAGTATTTCTCCTGATCGAAGAAGAATTCGAACATAATCGGCAAGCTTCGACTTCGAGATTCGTTTAGGGGTATTACTATGTCAAGGAACACCGATGACAATGGCAGGATAACTAGACATAGTCCTAAAGGACAAATAAACACTGTAACAAATAATCAGTCAATAATCACAGAAATGCTTGGTATTTTATGTCTCTAGAATAAAATATATAATTACTAGCGAATCTTTTCGTATGGAACTTGCCGCTTTCGATGCATTTTGCAATAATTCGGACCTCCTCTTTACACGATAAATCCTTCCAGTCGCCATTTATAGACTCCGTGAATTTCTTAATCTCGATTTACATATAACACAACAATGATACTTTGTAAGGAAACGTGTTTTAAACTCGAATTTCTCTCGAGATAAATATAGTGAGTAGAATGTATTTCTTAATAAAGACAGTCGAAAATACACCAAGGATACACAAAAGAAAGTCACTGAATATGCGCGTATTTATATCAGTACGTACAGAGTCACCGGCGATGAGAAACGAAATGTATTTCACTGCAATGGAACACGCGACGAATATACATGGTGCATTTTTCAGCAGTAACTCCGTCGTATAATCCACTGTGAAAAAAGTGGCCAGCTGAAAATCATGTTCACTTCGATTGGTTGACCACAAAGTTCACACGAATTCTTATATGCGGCTCATTGCATACCTGACCGAAGCAAGAGCACAACGTAAAGAAGCTGCCGACGATTTGTTTCAATCGTAGAACGAATTTGTTTCCATAAGGCCACAGTCCGATCACGGAGAGTAGGATGACATTGAACCGATGGTAGTGTTGCCAGTCCATCTCCATATTGTACAGCGGTTCGAGGACGTCTGAACCGCAGTGAAACCCTTACACCTGCGCGAACCTTCGGAACAGAACCCACCCCTCTAGAAAAGTGCCAATTTGATTGCTCCCGTCGGGGGTTGCGTAATAGGCGGCATGCATTACTTACTGTAGATACAAAGGTTTTCGATTTGTCAAGTACAGTATGAACACCTAGTGAACACCTAGAAGATGGATCGAACTCTATAGCATCGGCTAACATTTTGCCTGCTACATTATGCTGCATTACTTAGACAATTGCTGTTCAGTATTTTTGCATAAGGAGATCTCAAATACCCGATTCCTCTTGAGTGTACTACTCTATCGCATTGGTACTTGAGGAGGTTACATTGTTTGGCGGAGTGGTCATGATTAATAATATAGCAGGATGGGAATGAGCAACTTGAATAATTGTAACGACTTTACTGCAGAAAGTTGTCCTCTTGTATACACTATAAGGAACGAGCGAGTCATCGGATATCACGCGATATTTGGACCAGTTATTCGTATTGTCCAGAATGTGTTTTAAGTTTAACCTACGGTACTCTGCGGTAGCCCTAACTGACATGGGCACCATGGGCGTGGGATTCTGATATGTTGACTCAGCGCAAAATCATACATATTGGCAACTACTAGGGGGCTACCAGGTCATGGGTCCTGTGCTAAGCCAATGATGTAATGTGGTGAAAAGGTCATCGACAAGAGACGCTTTGTAACCTGGGTACGCTGATTTTAAAGAAATTTCCATAAAATATAACTCGCAAAACACCGTTTGACACGTACATTTTCGTCTTGGAATCAAAGTTACGAGAAAATGCATTCAAATAATATATATACATGAATATCTCGAAAGCTAATGCACATAGACAAAAAGTATGAGTTGTAAAATTTCATTGCAAGATGAAAGAAATAAAAGAACTTAAACAGATTTTTCCAATAGTTGTTACTTTGAATACGATTTTAATTACAATTTGACATAAAACAATGCAATTCCGATCGCGGTTGAACATGTATATACTATTTTTACACGAAATTCCCTTTACGGTACACGATATGATTGTTGAAGTTATGGGTATCGTTCCCGCGAGTCCGACAATAAACCCAAGTGAGGGGCAAATTGAAATTTTCTCGTTCTGAGGAGTAAACCATTCGGTCATTGATGTTATTAATCGAGCTGTTGCAAATTACTTCAAGCTTCAAGAAATTCTGAGTGACACGCAATGATTTTCCACAGTCAAAATATTGAAAAATATTTGAAAGATTTATGCAATGCTGCAGTTCTGCAAAAAAAAAGTGCCAAGCGACACGCATCCAAATTGAAGTAAGAGTGATCAAATAACTTGCAAATGGTGGAATACATGACAGTTTGATGATTATAGGAATAACGTGCTAGTACGACCACATCAAAATTTTAATAACTGCATTTGAATAACTGTTAAAGGTGGAAACTAATAACAGTACGATGATGAGATATATTTTTTGATGGATGTATTCTGCACTAGGTTATTTCTGACTATTACTATTTATTGAAAGGAGTAAAGCGCGGTAGCGTAGGACGTGGTCATTCTGATAATCTGAAACATCAATTCGTTATCGGGTGGTCCACACTAACAAATGCGTAGCAGCTGAGGGACAAAAATCCTGAGTACCCGTGAGAAACCTTGGTAGGAAAGGGCGAATATGCTGCAGATGTCCATCGAGATAGACTTAGTACAATTTAACATACAGAAAATTAGCAATTTCCGCGTGGATACGGGAAGCTCATACCACTCGGTATTGTATCTGCAATACTATAAATTTGTAAAATGTTTAACCGAGTAAGTGGTTCAAATGTGCCCACGGCGCAAAAATAATTTTCTCATGCCCCACGGATTCCTCCTTAAAAGAGGTCATTTTCCTGTAAATTTCTGGTTTCTAACCTCCCCAGGCCAAAGTTACAAAGAAATTTCAGCATTTTTTGTTACGGACCTACGATGTAGGTTATGAAATATATTGTCTCAAATTTGTTCATCAATCTGCAAAAAGTACAGAATTTCTCGTCACAGACAGATTTGAAAATTCGTGTTTTCGGTGTGGTTATTTCGTTGCACAAACATGACAAAAATGCAGAATATATCCTTTTCATGTGCGATTTCTTTCATTCTTCTGCAGATTTTCTAAGTTGGCATTTTTCATACCGATGTCTTTGATCCATTGGTAAACTTTAATCTATTGGTATACCAGTAGATTTATATTTTAAAGATATTCGTAGTCCAATCAAGGACAGATACCTTAGCGGGACAAGAAATTTATGACAGGCGCCCGCGATGTGAAAGAGGTCCGATCACATAATTAGTTCTCAGGCGCTACAATTTTAACCGGTCTAACTTAAGAAATTCCGCAATTGACATAACCAGTGACTAGCAACCCCCAAATAGTATTTTCATCAGCATTATTCATTTGACGGATGGCCGTTTCTCGACGCCGACTGGTCATAAGCATTACCTCTAATGTTTTGCTGAATTCTCCCCAGATGACCAAAAGAGATTTAAAAGTACTTTTCACCAGTATCTATCAATTGTTACAGACTGTTTGGTACTTATCAGAAATGATTAATCAAGATAATCAGATCCATTTACAGTATGCAAAACGTTCTAAAAATATTCTCAAGGTTCTTGTGCAATCAGGATACATTAATGGTCGTACAAATTACAAACATATCCTTGCTTCATTTATCGCCTACCTAATACAAAAGGTATTAGAACGATTTGACAGTAAGTGAGCGATTGTATATTTGGTAATTGGGACAATTGGAAATTCCTCACGCATTGCCACAATCGTTCACTATTTATTACATGCGCAATATTTGACAAAAATTGTAAAACACTCGGAAATTCTTTCCCGCTTCTTTGCAACTAAATACGAGTATTCGGTTATTAACGGGAATAGCGACGAAGATTGACATAGGTTATGCAATAGTGTAATGTAAAATTAAGTATAACACTATACGAAGCTATTAAACTAATCCATAATATTATAGTGATTCCAGACCACTTCTATTCATTACCCGTCACAATGAGGAAAACGTACTTTCTAGAAAAATGAATATAAAATTAATTTTTCTTTTTTTGGCACATTGATCCTCCGCTTTGTAAAATCTGCCCAAAGTGAGTGTAATCACACATAAAAAGACATATTACTTAGTGTTTCGTGATTCTGCAACGAAAGATTTGTTCCAAAAATACAAATTTTATTAGCGTTAAACATGTTAACAGAAATATAAAATTGCACGTCTGATGTTATAGGGGGGTCTTCCATGCCAAATCGATCACTCATTTCCCGGATCATTTTGTATCTTAATGAAAATTTGTGACCTTGTTTTCTATGCCAGACTAAGGAGGGTTTAAGTCATTATTTGCCCAAATTCGGATTTGGGCGAAAGTACAAGCTCCAAAAATGTCAGGTTCAGACGTTTTGGGTAAAAACAGGGTCTACATATTGATTTCTATTTCGAAGACTTGATGAACTAGAATAATGTTCTTTTTTCATTTTCTTCGCAAAAGATGGAGCTTTCCGATGAAATTTTAATCTGTGCCACAAACTATTATTTTTCTGTTGGAATTTCAAAACAATATTTCTTTTGCGACTTACGAAAAAACACATTTTTTCAAAATTCTGAAAAAAAGATATGTTGTTCCGTGGACTTTTCCCGATCGAAAGAACTACTTTCAAAGTGTGTCTCTTTAGTTTTTACAGGTTGTTTTGCGCTCTGGAAGGCTGGAGGTGCTGCGCAGCTGAGCTACAGCGGTGCGCCACAAGTATGTGCGGCGGGGTCGGCGCCCTTTTCTCGTGCCATTTCTTTTGTATGTTATCCTGCAAACACTGTTGGTTGAGTTTATAACAAGTCAGGCAATCCTCCAAGAACGTCGATAATTACTTTCACAACTCACTCTTAGTCACTGACACCTTCTCCCTCAAACCGAACTAAGTACCGACCAACCCATTTTTCCTGCATGGATACCACAGCTGTAACTACATTTATGGTTATTGACCCGTTTTTAAATAGTTTATTGCGGTTCAGTATTCTGTTAACTTCCTACGAAGAGTATCGTAAACCAGCAGATTCGCCGAAATTTCTTCTTAAGGAGGATTTCCATCAAACAGTGACACTTTTACCGCTTCCTGAGATACACAAGAAAAGAGATCTAGAAACAGGTCAAGTACCCATGAAGGGAAAATGGATTGATCGGTACTCAGTACGGTTTTAGGGAGAAGGTGTCATTGACTAAGAGTGGGTTGTAAAAGTAATTATCGACGATATTGGAGGATTGCCTGACTTGATATAAACCCAACTAACAGTGTTTGCAGGATAACATACAAAAGAAATGACACGGGAAAAGGGCACCGACCGAGCCGCGCATACCTGCGGCGCAGCGCTGTACCTCAGCCGCGCCGCACCTCCAGCTTTCCAGAGCGCAAAACAACCTGTAAAACTAAAGAGACACACTTTCAAAATAGCTCGTTCGATCGGCAAAAGTCCAAGGAACAACATATCTTTTTTCCAGAATTTAAAAAAATGTGTTTTTTCGTAATTCGCAAAAGAAAAATAGTTTTGAAAATTAAATAGAGAAATAATAATTTTTTGGCACAGATCAAAATTTTATCGGAAAGCGTCATCTTTTGCCAAGAAAATACAAAAAAACATTATCCTAGTTCTTCTAGTTTTTGAGATAGAAATCAATATGTAGACCCTGTTTTTATCCAAAACAGCTGAAACTGAAATTTTTGAAAGTTTGTACTTGCCGCCCAAATTCGAATTTGGGCAATTAATGACTTAAATCCTCCTTGGTTTGGCATAGAAAACAAGGTCACAAATTTTCATTAAGATACAAAATGATCCGGGAAATGAGTAATCGATTCGGCATGGGATGATCCAGGGGAAAAAAATAAAAACCGAACGTCACATTTCTTGACAAGTTATAATTGTGACGGGTTACAAATCTGAAATTTTTAGTAAAATTGTTTCTTTGGAGGAAGAAACTCTAGAGCAAGAGAAACTTTTTCGCCGCGACATCATTAACCCGCTTACCCGGCTGAGCCCTTTGAATTAAATTCTTGAATTAGTTCGTGCTGTATATTAGTAGAACTTACAAGTCATCAAATATGTCAACACTCCAATCTATGATGTTCTGCGCCATAAAGTTTACATAAAACATGTAGCCAAGAATCCCAACGCAGAATATAGCCGATGTGAGACACTCCGTGAATTCGTGCGATGCGTATGTTTGTGTGCACTGGAGTAGAAATGCTCTTGACAGGTATTTACCGTGAGGCGACTGGGTTCGAATAGCGTTCACTTACGCGAAATAAATTTGCGCCCAAGCTCAGGATGCCGAATGCAAGAAGAATTAAGTAGGATGGTAACAAGTCTTCCCTTATTGATCTGCAATGTCTGTGGGAGTAAGTGCATATTACATTAAATCTCAATGTTAGCTACCGAGAATTAATCTATCTAGATCAAACCTTTCCATGTATCCTTCACGCTTCGAAAAAACTTAAATCATAAGTTTCATAATTGTTATGAAAATATTTAATCCTCCGAGGACATTTTGTTTACTTTGGACTCGTTACTGAATGTTGGAGTAGCTTTTATTAGAATTAAACGTTGAAGTTAATAGAATGGAATAATATTTGAAAGTTTCGTCGGCGGTCATTCAGCAATTTAAAAGTAAAGATGTCATAAATAAGTTAATGACCTAACAGCCTTACAGTGAATCCTGACCACCTGTCCTATCATCACTCCACTATTGTTACTCTTTGAATCTCTTACTGCAGAGACACATAAGAACTTTTTAATCCTGCGGCTGTAAATAAGAATTGCATTTCATTCTTTGGAATTATTCATTAATACAGACGATTTACCTTGTCTCTTCGAATAGTGCGCGAGCATGCTGGATATATACAATTAGTAGGGTTTCCGTAGAAACAACTACGAATACTGCAAAGATAATTGCGCCATCGAAAAAGAAAGCGGCTATGAAAAAGTATTTCTCCTGATCGAAAAAGAATTCGAACATGATCGGACACCTACGACTTCGAGATTCGTTTAAGGGTATTACTATGTCAAGGAACACCGATGACAATGGCAGGAGAACTAGGCACAGTCCCAAAGGACAAAGAAACACTGTAACAAATAACCAGTCGACAATCATAGAAATCCTTGGAATTTTACGTTTCTAGGATAAAATATATCATTACTAGCGAATCTTTTCGTATGGAACTTGCCGCTTTCGATGCACTTTGCAATAATTCGGACCTCCTCTTTACACGATAAATCCTTCCAGTCGCCATTTATGGACTCCGTGAATTTCTTAATCTGGATTTACATATAACACAACAATGATACTTTGCAACGAAACGTGTCTTAAACTCGAATTTCTCTCTCGTAATGACGACAAATATTGAGAATTACTAAATAAACCACAGATAAATACAGTGAAACGAAAGTATTTCTTAATAAAAAAGTCCAAAATGCACCAAGGATACACAAAAGAAAGTCACTGAACATGCGCGTATTTATATCAGTACGTACAGAGTCACCGGCGATGAGAGACGAAATGTATTTCACTGCAACGGCACACGCGACGAATATACATGGTACATTTTTCAGCAGTAGCTTCGTGGTAGAATCCACTGTGACAAAAGTGGCCAGCTGAAAATCATGTTCACTTCGATTGATTGATCAGAACGTTCACACGAATTCTTAAATGCGGCCCATTGCATACCTGACCGAAGCAAGCGCACAACGCAATGAAGCTGCCGACGATTTGTTTCAATCGTAGGATGAATTTGTTTCCATAAGGCCACAGTCCGACGGAGGAGAGCAAAGTCACATTCAAGTGATGGTAGTGTTGCCAATCCATGTCCATATTGTATAACGGTTCGAGGACGTCTGTATCGCAGTGGAACCCTTACACCTGCGCGAACCTTCGGAACGGAACCCACCCCTGTAAAAAGGTGGCAATTTGATTTCTCCCGGCAGGGGATGCGTATTAGGTGGCATGCATTACTTACTGTAGATACAGAAGTTTTCGATTTGTCAAGCACAGCATGAACAGCTAGTAGAAGATGGATCGAACTCTATAGCATCGGCTAACATTTTGCCTGCTACATTATGCTGCATTACTTAGACAATTGCTGTTCAGTATTTTCGCATAAGGAGATCTCAAATACCCGATTCCTCTTGAGTGTACTACTCTATCGCATTGGCACTTGAGGAGGTTACATTGTTTGGCGGAGTGGTCATGATTAATAATATAGCAGGATGGGAATGACCAGCTTGAATAATTGTAACGACTTTACTGCAGAAAGTTTTACTCTTGTACACACTATGACTAACGATCGGGTCATCGGATATCACGCGATATTTGGACCAGGTACTCGTAATGTCCAGAATGTGTTTGAAGTTTAACCTACGGTACTCAGCGGTAGCCATAACTGACATGGGCACCATGGGCGTGGGATTCTGATATGTTGACTCAGCGCAGAATCATACATATCGGCAACTACTAGGAGGCTACCAGTTCATGGGTCCTGTGCTAAGCCAATGGTATTATGTGGTGAAAAGGTCATCGACAAGAGACACTTTGTAACCTGGGTACGCTGATTTTAAAGAAATTTCCATAAAATATAAATCGCAAAACACCGTTTGACACGTATTTTGTCGTCGTGGAATAAAAGTTACAAGAAAATGCATTCAAACAATATATATACATGAGTATATCGAAAGCTAGTGCACATAGACAAAAAGTATGAATTGTAAAATTTCATTGGAAGATGAAAGTAATAAAATAAGTGAAAAAGATTTTTGCAATAGTTGTTACTTTGAATACGGTTTTAATTACAATTTGAGATAAAACAATGCAATTCCGATCGCAGTTGAACATTGATGTTATCAGTCGACCATAGTTGCAAATTACTTCAAGTTTCAAGAAATTCTAAGTGACACGCAATGATTTTTCAAAGTCAAAATATTCAAAAATATTTGAAAATTTATGGAGTGCTGTAGTTCTGCAAAAAAGACTAACTTGCAAATAGTGAAGTACGTGACAGTTTGACGATGATAGGAATAACGTGCTGGTACGTCCACATTATAATTCCAGCAATTTAATAACAGTTAAAGGAGGCAACTAGTAACAATTAAATGATGAGATATATTTTTCGATGAATGTATTCTGCACTTGGTTATTTCTGACTATTACTATTTATTGAAAGGAGTAAAGCGCGGTAGCGTAGGATGTGGTCATTCTGATAATCTGAAACATCAATTCGTGATTGGATGATTCACACTAACAAATGCGTAGCAGCTGAGGGATAAAAATCCCGAGTACCAGAGAGAAACCTTCATAGGAAGGGGCGAATATGCTGTAGATGTCCGTCGAAACAGATTTAGAACAGTTTAACATACAGAAAAGTAGCAATTTCCGCGTCGATGCAGGAAACTCGTTCCACTCGGTGTTGTATCTGTAATAGTATGAATTTGTAAAATGTTTAACCGGGTAAGGGGTTTTAAAGTGCCCCCCGCGCAAAAATAATTCTCTCATGCCCCACGGATTCCACCTTAAAAGAGATGATTTTCCTGTAAATTTCTGATTTCTAACCTCCCGAGGCCAAAGTTAAAAAGAAATTTGAGCATTTTTTGTTACCGACATACGATGAAGGGTATAAAATATATTGTTTCAAATTTGTTCATCAATCTGCAAAAAGTACCGAATTTCTAGACCCACACAGATTGTAAAATTCGTGTGTTCGGTGTAGTTTTTTCGTTGCACAATCATGACAGAAATGCAGACTATATCCTTTTGATGTGCGATTCCTTTCATTATTTTGCTGATTTTCCAAGTTTGCATTTTTTATATATTTGTCCGATGTCTTTGATCCATTGGTAAACTTTTATCTAGTGGTATACGAGTAAATTTAGTTTTTAAAGATATTTGTAGTCCAATCAAGGACAGATACCTTAGCGGAACAAGAAATTTATGGCAGGGGCCCGTGACGTGTAGGAGGTCCGATCACATACTTAGTTCTCAGACGCTAGAATTTTAACCGGTCTAACTTAAGACGTTCCGCAATTGACATAACCAGTGACTAGCAGCCCCAAAATGGTATTTTCATTAGCATTATTCATTGGACGGGTGGCCGTTTCTCAAAGCCAACCCATTATAAGCATTACCTGTAATGTTTTGCATAATTTTCCCCAGTTGACCAAACGAGATTTAAAAGCATTTTTCACCAGTATCTATCAATTGTCGCAGATTATCTGGTACAGTATGCAAAATGTTCTAAAAATATTTACAAGGTTCTTGTGCAATCACGACACATTAATAGTCGTACAAATCACAAGCATATCCTTGCTTCATTTATTGCCGTCCTAATACAAATGGTATTAGGGGGATTTCACCGTAAGTGAGCGATTGTATAAACAGTAGACGTATCAATGGAAATTGCTCACACATTGCCACAATTGTTGACTATTTATCACGTGCTCGATATTTGACAAAAATTGTAAAACCCTCGGAAATTCTTTCCGGCTTCTTTACAACTAAATACGTGCATTCCGTCATTAACGGGGATAGCAACGAAGATTAAAATAGGTTATGCAATAGTGTAATATAAAATTAAGTATAATACTATACGAAGCTATTAAACTATTCCATAATGTTATAGTGATTCCAGACCACTTCTATTCATTACCCGTCACAATGAGGTAAACGCACTTTCGAGAAAAATGTATATAATATTAATTTTTGTTTTTTTATCACATTGATCCACCACTTCAACAAATCTACACAAATTGAGCGTAATCACACACAAAAAGACGTATTACTTAGTTTTTCGTGATTATGCAACAAAAGACTTATTCCAAAAATACAAATTTTATTAACGTTCAACTTATTAACAAAAATATAAAATTGCACTTCAGATGTTACAGGGGTAAAAAATAAAATTTGAACGTCACATTTCTTGATAACTTATAATTGTGACGGGTTACAAATCTGAAATTCTTAGTAAAATTGTTCCTTTGGAGGAGGAAACTGTAGAGCAGGAGAAACTTTTTCGCCGGGACATCATTAACCCTCTTACCCGGCTAGACCCTTTCAATTAAATTCTTTAATTAGTTCGTGCAGTATGTTAGTAGAACTTACAAGTCATCAAATATGTCAACACTCCAATCTATGATGTTTTGCGCCATAAAGTTTAAATAAAACATGTAGCCAAGAATCGCAAGGCAGAACATGGCTGATGTTAAAAACTCGCCGAATTCGTAAGATGCGAATGTTTGTGTGCACTGCAGTAGAAATGCTCTTGACAGGTATTTGCCATGAGACGACTGGGTTCAATTAGTGTCCACTTACGCGAAATAAATGTGCACCCAAGCCCAGGATGCCGAATGTAAGAAGGATTAAGTAGGATGGTAACAAGTCTTTCCGTAGTGATCTGCAATGTCTGTGGGAGTAAGTGTATATTACGGTAAATCTCACTGTTAGCTACCGAGAATTAATCTTTCTAGATCAAACCTTTCCATGTGTCCTTCACCCTTCGAAAAAACTTAAATCATAAGTTTCATAATTGTTATGAAAATATTTTATCCTCCGAGGACATTTTGTTTACTTTGGGCTCGTGACTGAATGTTGGAGTAAATTTGTATTACAATTAAACGTTGAAGTTAATAGAATGGAATAATATTTGAGAGTTTCGTCGGCGTTCATTCAGCAATTTAAAAGTAAAGATATCATAAATAAGTTAATGACCTAACAGCCCTACAGTGAATCTTGACCACCTGTCCTATCATCACCCCATTACTGTTACTCTTTGAATCCCTTACTGCAGAGGCACATAAGAACTTTTTAATCCTGCGGCTGTAAATAAGAATTGCATTTCATTCTTAGGAATTATTCATTAATACAGACTATGTACCTTGTCTCTTCGAAGAGTGCGCGAGCATGCTGAACATACACGATTAGTAGGGCTTCCGTAGACACAAATACGAATCCCGCATAGATAACTGTGGCATCGAAAAGGAACGCGGCTAAGAAAAAGTATTTCTTCTGGTCGAAGAATAACTCAAACATAATCGGCACGCTTCGGCTTCGAGATTCGTTTAGGGGTATTACTATGTCAAGGAACACCGATGACAATGGCAGGAGAACTAAGCATAGTCCCAAAGGACAAATAAACACTGTAACAAATAACCAGTCGATAATCACAGAAATGCTTGGAATTTTATGTCTCTAAGATAAAACATATAATTACTAGCGAATCCTTTCGTATGGAACTTGCCGCTTTCGACGCACTTTGCAATAATTCGGATCTCCTCTTTACACGATAAATCCTTCCAGTCGCCATTTATGGACGCCGTGAATTTCTTAATCTAGATTTACATATAACACAACAATGATACTTTGTAAGAAAACGTGTCTTACACTCGAATGTCTCTCGTATAGTGACTGCAAAAATAGGGGAACCACTAAATAAACCACAGGTACATCGAGTGAGGAAAGAAAGCACAGATAACTATAATGAGGAAAAAAAGTATTTCTTAATAAAGACAGTCGAAAATGCACCAAGGATACACAAGACAAAGTCACTGTATATTCGCGTATTTATATCAGTACGTACAGAGTCACCGGCGATGAGAAACGACACGTATTTGACTGCAATGGCACACGCAACGAATATACATGGTACATTTTTCAGCAGTAGCTCCGTGGTATAATCCACTGTGAAAAAAGTGGCCAGCTGAAAATCATGTTCACTTCGATTGGTTGATCACAACGTTTACACGAATTCTCAAATGCTGCTCATTACATACCTGACTGAAGCAAGAGCAAAGCGTGCACAAGCTGCCGACGAATTGTTTCAATCGTAGGACGAATTTGTTTCCATAAGGCCACAGTCCGACCGCGGAGAGCAAAGTCACATTCAACTGATGGTAGTGTTGCCAGTCCATGTCCATATTGTATAGCGGGTCGAGGACGTCTGAACCACAGTGCAACCCTTACACCTGCGCAAGCCTTCGGAACAGAACCCACCCCTCTAGAAGAGTGGCAATTTGATTTCTCCCGGCGGGGGTTGCGTATTCGGTCGCATGCATTACTTACTGTAGATACAGAGGTATTCGATTTGCCAACTACCGCATGAACACTTAGTAGAAGATGGATCGAACTGTATAGCATCGTCTAACATTTTGCCTGCTACATTATGCTGCATTATTTAGACAATTGCTGTTCAGTATTTTCGCATAAGGAGATCTCAAATTCCCGATTCCTCTTGAGTGTACTACTCTATCGCATTGGCACTTGAAGAGGTTACATTGTTTGTCGGAGTGGTCATGATTAATAATATAGCAGGATGGGAATGACCAACTTGAACAATTGTGACGACTTTGTTGAGGAAACTTTTACTCTTGTACACACTATAAGGAACGACCGAGTCATCGGATACCACGCCATATTTTGACCGGTTATTCGAAATATCCAGAATGTGTTTTAAGTTTTACCTACGGTACCCAGCGGTAGTCCTAACTCACATGGTCCCGATGGGCGTGGGGTTGTGATATGTTGACTCAGCGCAAAATCATACATATCGGCAACTACTTGTAGCCTATCAGGTCATTAGTTCTGTGCTAAGTCACTGGTGTAATGCGGTGAAAAGGTCATCGACAAGAGACGCTTTCGACCTTGCGTACGCTGATTTCAAAGAAATTTCCATAAAATATATTAAGCAAAACACCGTTTGACGCGTACTTTTCCGTCGTGGAATCAAAGTTACGGGACGATGCATTCAAATAATATATATACATGAGTCTCTCGAAAGCTAGTGCACATAGACCAAAAGTATGAGTTGTAACATTTCATTGGAAGATGAAAGAAATAAAACAGCTGAAACAGATTTTTGCAATAGTCGTTACTTTGAATACAGTTTTAATTGCAATTTCACATAAAACAATGCAATTCCGATCGCAGTTGAACATGTATATACTATTTTTATACAAAATTCCCTTTACGGTACACGATATGATTGTTGAAGTTATGGGTATCGTTCCCGCGAGTCCGACAATAAACCCAAGTGAGGGGCAAATTGAAATTTTCTCGTTCTGAGGAGTAAACCATTCGGCCATTGATGGTATCAGTCGACCAGTTGCAAGTTACTTCAAGTTTCAAGAAATTCTAAGTGACACCCGATGATTTTTCAAAGTCAAAACATTCAAATTATTTGAAAATTTGTGCAATGCTGTAGTTCTGCAAAAAAGAAGTAACGAGCGACACGCGTCTAAATTAAAGTAGGAGTGATCAAATAACTTGCAAATGGTGAAATACTTGACAGTTTGACGATGATAGGAATAACGTGCTAGTACGTCCACATAAAAATTCCAGCATTTTAATAACTGTTAAAGGTGGAAACTTGTAACAATTCGATGATGAGATATATTTTTCGATTAATGTATTCTGGACTTGCTTATTTCTGACTGTTACTATTTATTGAAAGGAGTAAAGCGCGGTAGCGTAAGACGTTGTCATTCTAATAATCTGAAACAGCAATTCGTGATTGGATGATACACACTAACAAATGCGTAGCAGCTGAGGGATAAAAATCCTGAGTACCAGAGCGAAACCTTGGTAGGAAGGGGTGAATATGTTGTAGATGTCCGTCGCGATAGATTTAGAAGAATTTAACATACAGAAAAGTAGCAATTTCCGTGTGGATACGGGAAACTCGTTCCACTCGGTGTTGTATCTGCAATACTATAAAATTGTAAAATGTTTAACCGGGTAAGGGGTTCAAAAGTGCTCCCGCTGCAAAAATAATTTTCTGATGTTCCTCAGATTCCTCCTTAAAAGAGATAATTTTTCTGCAAATATCTGATTTCTAGCCACCCCAGGTCAAAGTTACAAAGAAATTTTCTGCATGTTTTCTTACAGACTTACGAATGAAGGGTATACATTTTTTTTCAAATTTGTTCATCAATCCCCAAAAAGTACCGAATTTCTCGACACAGACAGATTGGAAAATTCGTGTTTCGGGTGTGGTTTTTTCGTTGCACAGTCATGACAAATATACAAAATATATGCTTTTAATGTACGATTACTTTCATTCTTTTGCAGTTTCTTCAAGTAGGCGGATTAATGTGAAAAGAATGAAAACTTTTTTTATATATGTTTCCGATGTCTTTGATCTATTGCTCTGATCACACACTTAGTTCTCAGGCGCTAGAATTTTGACCGGTCTAACTTAAGAAATTCCGCAATTGACATCTCCCGAGATTAGCAACCCCAAAATAATATTTTCATCAGCATTATTCATTGGACGGGTGGCCGTTTCTCAAAGCCAACCCCTTATAAGCATTACCTCTAATGTTTTGCATAATTTTCCCTAGTTGACCAAAAGAGATTTAAAAGCACTTTTCACTAGTATCTATTAATTGTCGCAGACCGTTTCGTACTCATCAATAGTAGATTGTGATACAAGTGCGGAAAGTGGCCAATTTCCAGATGCGTGAAGTTGGTGCATGAGCCGATAGCGTAGCGGCATTAACAGGAGGAGGAGCGTAGAAGTTGTGCGATAATCACACGAGTCCTCCTGTCAATGCCGCGCACGCTAAGGAGAATGATATAAATTCGCGCATCTGGAGGTTGGCTGCTTTACGCATTAGTAGGACACTATATTTTATGCAACGATTGCGGCGAAAGTTCACTTTGAGTGAATCGACAAAAAACGTAGTATGATTTCTATTGCTGGTAGGATCGACAGATTGACATATGTCTCTGAACTTAGCAGAAAATGTAACAAAATACCGTTAATCATTTGTTTCTCATTACCGCACGAGTGTGGTAATAATTTACTTTGCGCACTAGTGCGGTAAAGCGATCGATAAAATTAAATAAAATGCTACTTTCAACAAGCCAGCAGTAACAGAGTGAATATAGATTAAAGTGCGGGAATCGGCCACTTACTGCACAATACGCAGGCCTCGAAAGGTGAACATTCGCACCATGCGTTGCATAAAAATTATTAATCAAGATAATCCGATCCATATACAGTATGCAAATCGTTCTAAAAATATTCTCAAGGTTCTTGTGCAATTACGACGCATTAATGGTCGTACAAATTACAAACATATCCTTGCTTCATTTATTGCCGGCCTAATACAAATGGTATTAGGGGGATTTCACCGTAAATGAGCGATTGTATATTTGCTAATTGGGGCGATTGGAAATTGCTAACGCATTGCCACAATCACTCACTATTTATCACATGCGCAATATTTGAAAAAAATTGTAAAACACTCGGAAATTCTTTCCCGCTTCTTTACAACTAAATACGAGCATTCGGTTATTAACGGGAATAGCGACGAAGATTGAAATAGGTTATGCAATAGTGTAATGTAAAATTAAGTATAACACTATACGAAGATATTAAACTAATCCATAATATTATAGTGATTCCAGACCACTTCTATTCATTACCCGTCACAATGAGGTAAACGTACTTTCTAGAAAAATGTGTATAAAATTAATTTTCGTTTTCTTGTCACATTGATCCACCGCTTCGACAAATCTACCCAAAGTGAGTGTAATCACACACAAAAAGACGTATTACTTAGTTTTTCGTGATTATGCAACAAAAGACTTATTCCAAAAATACAAACTTTATTAACGTTCAACTTATTTACAAAAATATAAAATTGCACTTCTGATGTTATAGGGGATAAAAATAAAAATTGAACGTCACATTTCTTGACAAGTTATCATCGTGACGGGTTACAAATCTTAAATTTTTAGTAAAATTGTTTCTTTGGAGAAGGAAACTGTAGAGCAAAAGAATCTTTTTCGCCAGAACATCTTTAACTCTCTTACCCGGCTAGGCCCTTTTAATTAAAATCTGTAACTAGTGCGAGCAGTATCTTAGTAGAACTTACAAGTCATCAAATATGTGAACACTCCAACCTATGAGGTTTTGCGCCATAAAGTTTAAATAAAACATATAGCCAAGAATCGCAAGGCAGAACATGGCCGATGTTAAAAACTCGCCGAATTCGAAAGATGCGAATGTTTGTGTGCACTGCAGTAGAAATGCTCTTGACAGGTATTTGCCATGCGATGACTGGGTACAATTAGTGTCCACTTACGCGAAATAAATGTGCACCCAAGCCCAGGATACCGAATGCAAGAAGGATTAAGTAGGATGGTAACAAGTCTTCCCTTATTGATCTGCAATGTCTGTGGGAATAAGTGCATATTATGTTAAATCTCAATGTTAGCTACCGAGAATTAATCTTTCTAGATCAAACCTTTCCATGTGTCCTTCACCCTTAGAAAAAACTTAAATCATAAGTTTAGTAATTGTTATGAAAATATTTTACCCTCCGAGGACATTGTGTTTACCTCGGACTCGTGACTGAATGTTGCAGCAAATTTTTATTACAATTAAACGTTGAAGTTAATAGAATGGAATAATATTTGAAAGTCTCGTGGGCGTTTATTCAGTAATTTAAAAGTAAAGATGTCATAAATAAGTTAATGACCTAACAGCCCTACAGTGAATCCTGACCACCTGTCCTATCATCACCCCATTACTGTCACTCTTTGAATCCCTTACTGCAGAGGCACATAACAACTTTTTAATCCTGCGGCTGTAAATAAGAATTGCATTTCATTCTTTGGAATTATTCATTAATACAGACTATTTACCTTGTCTCTTCGAAGAGTGCGCGAGCATGCTGAACATACACGATTAATAGGGCTTCCGTAGACACAAATACGAATCCCGCAAAGATAATTGTGCCATCGAAAAAGAACGCGGCTAAGAAAAAGGATTTCTTCTGGTCGAAGAATAACTCGAACATGATCGGACAGCTACGACTTCGAGATTCGTTTAAGGGTATTACTATGTCAAGGAACACCGATGAGAATGGCAGGATAACTAGACATAGTCCTAAAGGACAAATAAACACTGTAACAAATAACCAGTCGATAATCATAGATATGCTTGGAGTTTTATGTCTCTAGGATAAAATATATAATTACTAGCGAATCCTTTCGTATGGAACTTGCCGCTTTCGACGCACTTTGCAATAATTCGGATCTCCTCTTTACACGATAAATCGTTCCAATCGCCATTTATGGACTCCGTGAATTTCTTAATCTGGATTTACAGATAACACAACAATGATACTTTGTAAGCAAACGTGTCGTGAACTCGAATTTCTCTCGTCTAATGACTGCAAATATCGGGAACTACTAAATAAACCACAGGTAAATCGAGTGAGGAAAAAAAGCACAGATAACTATACTGAAGAAAAAAGTATTTCTTAAGAAAAACAGTTCAAAATGCACCATTAATACACAAAAGAAAGTCACTGAATATGCGCGTATTTATATCAGTACGTACAGATTCACCGGCAATGAGAAACGAAATGTATTTCACTGCAATGGCACACGCGACGAATATACATGGTGCATTTTTCAGCAGTAGCTCCGTGGTATAATCCACTGTGAAAAAAGTGGCCAGCTGAAAATCATGTTCACTTGGATTGGTTGATCACAATGTTCACACGAATTCTCAAATGCTGCTCATCGCATACCTGACTGAGGCAAGAGAAGAGCATGAAGAAGCTGCCGACCAGTTGTTTCAATCGTAAGACGAATTTGTTTCCATAAGGCCACAGTCCGATCACGGAGAGTAGGATGACATTGAACCGATGGTAGTGTTGCCAGTCCATGTCCATATTGTATAGCGGGTCGAGGACTTCTGAACCGCGGTGAAACCCTTACACCTGCGCCAACCTTAGGAACGAAACCCACCCCTGTAGAAAAGTGGCAATTTGATTTGTCCCGGCGGGGGTTGCGTATTAGGTGGCATGCGTTACTTATTGTAGATACATAGGTTTTCGATTTGTCAACTACCGCATGACCACTTAGTAGAAGATCGATTGAACTCTATAGCATCGGCTATCATTTGGCCTGCTAGATTATGCTCTATTATTTAGACAATTGCTGTTGTTACGTCCCTGCGTAGTTTACTTTACGAAATTTACTTCTCTTCTTCCCACGGAAACGTTCGAGAGTCTGGTGTCAATGCTATGCATTGTGGGGTAACCCTATAACCCTCTCGAGAACCCAAAGGAAGGGACCCCACTGTGTACGTCTCGAGCGTTTGGTTCCATGAAGTCAACGCCGCCGTATATCTCCTCACCGTGATAAACCACGTGCGTGCGCGGTTGGAATTCGGCAATGATTAACATTGTGGGAATTTCCCTCACCGGATTTTCGTGCGCGCTGCACTTGCACATTATATATGCGCATATTGTCAATATTTCTAAAACACCAATCGCGCCGGTCAGCTCTTATCGTTGATCTCTAGCCTGCGTGGTTGCCATAAGACCTTTGCTAAGGTATAACAATGTGAGCCAATACGAATCATCTAAAATTATAGAGGCATAACTGATTGCGTCAGAGATTCTAGGAATCTACTTCCCGTGTTCATAGTTCTAATTCTTACGCTTATATGAAAGCAAGCTCAATTTGTTATAACGATAAGCCTTTCGTGGGAATTTAGTGATAGGAATCTGTGCTTATGTTTGGAAATTCAATCGATAGCTAAGACTAGTAATAACGCTTAACTCTTATCCTGATTCCCTCATTTTAATTCTCAGAACGTAACGCCTTTTGGAGTTATTGTAGTAAGAAGGGAGAACTTTTTTCCCTACTCCTACACTGACTGACAAATCAGCTATTGCCCTTAGGCACCGGTGGTCAGTGTTGCCCTCTGATTCGTCGATGCAACAATAATGCCGCCTAAGTGTTTTCGGTGCGGACGGACTGAACCGCGCCCGGCAAAGTGGTGGTTGCGACACTCCTTGTGATACAGTCGTGAGGTACGCCACGGGAGTCCGTATTCATAAAGTAACTTGCTATTTTGTTATTTCGAGACAGAATTGTACCATTAAATCTTGTGAAGTGGTATCGTGCAAAGGACTCAAAGTGTTCACGTTAAATCTCCTAGCTTCAACTTCTTAATTCTTGTCTTTTTCAAATTTGAAAGCGTTCCGTAACAATAAACCTAGAGTTATTCGTTAATATCTTTAATCAGTTCTTTGCTATTTCGAGACAGAATTGTACCATTAAATCTTGTGAAGTGGTATCGTGCAAAGGAGTCAAAGTGTTCACGTTAAATCTCCTAGCTTCAACCTCTTAATTATTGTCTTTTTCAAATTTGCAATCTTTCCGTAACAGTAAACTGAGAGTTATTCGTTGATATTATTAAGTAGTTGATCATATTTCTTTGCTATCTAATTCAGTGATAGTCTTTAAAGAGAGTCAGTTGCGAGTGAATGTATGCTAAGTGTCTCCCTTTTTCAGCGATCGAAAACCTTCAACAGTAACCTACCGTAGAGAGAAGTACAGATAGAGGGAGCCAATTCTAAATCGAATTTAGAGCTCGATCATTTGGTAAGTCCTCTGACATTGTCGACTTCCGTTTAGAATTATTCTGTCACTCACAATCATTTGTCCATATTGGCGTTCATCCTTCTTTGGCATTTCAAGATATCGAAATTCTTAAAGCAATTGATCTAATTTGATTTATATGTAACTTATGACCCTCTCAATATACGTAGTCATATTTCTTTGCTCAAATTTTGTTTCATTGGTCAATTAGATATGATTTCCTAGTCACACTGATCCGGTCCAGATCTATTATTCTGTTGAGGGCCTGTATAGGATTCAGAACGGAATAGTTCCCAACTACCCTCGCTCTTCTCTAAGAGTGAGTCGTTTCATTTTAAAATATCTTCCCCTAAAGGAGAAGATTGTAGTTTCCTCCCTTGATCCGTGCGGGCAGCCTCCTCACTACCGCTCGTGCCAAAGTCCCGTGTACGGGTCATTCCATGCCAAATCGATCACTCATTTCCTGCACCATTTTGTATCTTAATGAAATTTGTGACCTTGTTTTCTATGCCAGACCAAGGAGGGTTTAAGTCATTATATGCCCAAATTCGAATTTGGGCGGAAAGTACAAGCTTTCAAAAATTTCAGATTCAGCCGTTTTGGGTAAAAACAGGGTTTACATATTGATTTTAATCTCGAAAACTAGAAGAGCTAGGATAATGTTTTTTTTTCATTTTCTTCGCAAAAGATGGCGCTTTCCGAAGAAATGTTGATATCTACCGAGAAACTATTATTTCTCTATTAGAATTTCAAAAATATTTTTTAAAATTCTAAAACAGTTTGAAATTCTGAAATAAATATATTGTTCCTTGGACTTTTTCCGATTGAAAGAGCTATTTTAAACCCTCCTTGGTCTGGCATAGAAAACAAGGTCACAAATTTTCATTAAGATACAAAATGGTGCGGGAAATGAGTGATCGATTTGGCATGGAATGACCCGTACGTAACACTGTTCAGTATTTTCGCACGAGGAGATCTCAAATACCCGATTAGTCTTTAGTGAAGTACTTATCGCATTGGTACTTGAAGAAGTTACATTGTTGGTCGGAGTGACTGTAGTCAACAATAAAGCAGGAGGGGAATTAACAACTTGAATAATTTTGATGACTTTGTTGCAGAAACTATCAGTCTTGTAGACACTATAAGGAACGACCGAGTCATCGGATATCATGCCATATTTGAACCAGTTATTTGAAATATCAAGAATGTGTTTTAAGGTTAACCTACGATACCCAACGGTAACCCTAACCTACGTGGTTCCCATGGGCGTGGGATTGTGATATGTTGACTTAGCGCAGTATCATACATAGCAGTAACTACTCATAGGCTACCAGGTCATGAGTCCTGTGTCAAGCCAATGGTGTAATTTGATGACTATCCATGCTGAATCATGTTTACAGCGTGATGTTCAAGTTAGTTTTATCTAACTCTCCCGCCTGAATCCCTACAATGTAATTTTGGATGGATGCCTGTGTACATGGGATCGATGTACATTAGGGTGACACTTATTTAGGCGACTTTTGCGAAATTGCGCAAAAAATATGATTCTCATACAGTTTTCTTACGGAATCTTTATACTTTTTATTAGAAAATTTGTATTTTTCAAATTTCAGAATGGCGGACCCAATATTTGATACATTTCGATTAAAATGCATTTAGCATTACAAATTTGCTAAAAAGGTATATAGATTTCATAAGAAAACTGTATAAGAATCATATTTTTCGCGTGAGTATTACTTGTGTTGCAGAATTATGAACTAAAGTCGATAAAAACCACATGGTCGTCAAATGGGAAACAATAGGTGGCTTGTGGTATGTGTTAATATTGAGATGGAGCATTGAGACTTTGGAAGTACTTTTTTAATTATTTGGAACCAATCTAGGGGGTGCACTCCTTCAAAATTAAAAAATCACCTAAGTAAATGTCACCCTAATGTACTCCCACGATATCTCCCTGTAGGAAAAACTATCTAATGGGGGTTCTGGACTAATATAGAAACACCTAGATGAAAAATTACGGGAATTATGGGAACATGGAGGGAGCAATTCAACATTATAAGACGAATGACGGAAGTTCATAAAAAAAAATAAATGCTGTTGTAGGTCCTGGACTTACAATCACCAATGGTCTTGGCTTCGTTCGAATAAGGCTCTGGTTAGAGTTGCTCTGTTACTCCCCGTCATTAACACCTTTGCCTAATATGTCGTATGAGACTTGTGATAAGGGAATCGGACCAAAGATAAAACCACGGATGAGGACCATGGTGCGTTCATGGGCACTAACATACCTGCTGTTGCTTATGAGTCACACCGTCGGGATTTAAATCGTAGTAAAAGGGATTTATAGTTTACTACTTCAAAACACTACTAATAATTCTATTCCCACTCTATTAACTCTTTACTACCTCAAAACTTATTCATTATTATTGTTACAATTTATGGGTTGCTTCCTGTCGGTGTTCTGAAAATCTGGCATACGATGTCTACATAGAAAAGAGTGACATGTATACGACTGCAGCTGTCACAGTCTATTCGGTGATCCTAAACCATTATAGAAATATCCATTTCGAACTCCTGAACAGAATCTCTATTGCTTTTTTAAAATACATAAATTTGTATACTACTTAAGTGATTTAGATGTTCTTCGTGTAATATTAATCAATTTATCATATTCAATTTATTGGATGTAGGAACATGCTTTAGCTGTGATTCTACACTTAATAAATTAATTACGTGATAATTTTTTTGTTTCAGAAGTGAAATTTTCGAATTACTAACAGTCGCAAAAACTTGTATACGAATCATACATGAAGATAATAGAAATACTAATAGAAACAGAATTACATGAAGACTGGTGTGAAGAAAAACCTTAAGAGTATTATAACAGAGTGTTTCGATAATAGAAAATGCAGATAACGGGATTCGGAAAAGAGATGTTCCAGGTACATAACACCGGGAGAAGACACAATAAATAGATATGCTGGGTAATATTGCGCAGACAACTAGTGGAATAGGCAATGTGAAACCTAAGTGTATTAAACAGTCTACTATTGCATTCAAATACCTTGCTGATGTTCTTTACTGAAATAAGCTTACCAGAACGAAGCCGTGGGTCGAGAAATAAAAGAACTCAATAATACTGAGCCTTTCAGTTCTTCAGAATGAGTAGTAGGAGCCTTTGTAGTTATCATCCTAGTCAATAGAATGACTTTGAAACCCCTTAAAAACATCTGTTAACAGTGATGAAAATGACATTAAAATATTCTGAACACTTATAGAACTCTGAAGATCCTCCTCCTTTGAAGAAGAAGTCTCACCTCCTCCATGATGTAATTCTGGAAAAAGAATTCTGCATCCGAGGATTCTATGCAAGAAGAAGGTCGAAATTGGTAACTCAGCAACATCATTGGAAAATAGAATGGTGAATCAAACTAGGGAATCAAGTATAGGAAAAGTTTCATCCCGATCGGTTCATCTATAGCAGAAACGTTGCTAGACAAGACGAAGAAACATATACCACGGATTGATAATCTCCTACTTTTTTAAGTCAGTTAAAAAGACGTCTAATGTCATATCTTAAAAGGAAGACAATCTCTTTTGACGCTGGATGTCACCGAGAAGAATCCCAGCGCCACAAATAATAGGGAGAGTGCAGGAAGAAAGGGTATCTCCGAACGAAGCGAAGAAACGGTGCCGGTCGGATACGGTTTCGCCTTTCAGTCGTGACAAATGTACGACGGCGACAAAAAAAGGTGGACCGGGCGCGACAATAGGACAACGCGCAGGGCAGCGGTGTACATTAAGTGGAAGATGCAGTACTGGTCAGCCATAAGACTGTCCGCGGTTATGGCGAAAGTCCTTATGTGTACCTCTTTCTTCCTCCTGTTGCCGACAGCATAGATTTACATAATAAAAGAGGAGTGCACCACGACAAGAGGGGAAGAAGTCTCACGCATGCCATCGTTGTCCTAGTCCTTGCACGCGCTGGCATTCCCCAAAACTATTGTGGCGTCGCTCTTGGTTTATAAAAGGTGCCCCAAACACACATTTTAATTGTTTAACACGTCCCGTGCTGTGCCAATTTTGTTGGACGCGTCATTTAGACCATTTGATGATTTAATTCAAAACATAGAAATTTTATCATACAATATTTCATCATATTATCAATCCATCAGTAAGTAGCTTGAGTATGATGGTTATCACATAGTGTACCACGTGTGATACACGTGGCGCTGCAATCAGTTTTAATTTCTTGGTTAGAAATAAAAATGTTGATGGTGTTCGAATTTGTTCACAAGAAAGCGAAGGAAAGTAATTGATTTGTTAAAATGAAGAATCGGTAAATATACGGAAATATACATTTCTTTCTTTTTCATTTATAGAAAACAAGTATCTTTTAATAACAGCAATTATTCATTATTGTACATATAATAATTAAAGAAACTTATTTGCTCTGTTTTTTACTGCATTTTTTATAATGCCTCCTCCTTTTGGCGGGAATATATTCTTCAGTTTTAAACTTATTATAAAATATATGTTTTTACCGCATTAAATGAATATCTCAGCGTCTACACCGGTGAATCGCATCATTTATTTTAAAACTGCTAATGTCTTTACTTTGAAATATAGTACACAGATTGCCATTAACTACGAGGATCCAAAGTTAAGTCTACATGGTTCACGGCGCGGCGCGGCATTACTTGACCTGACTCACAAAGGATTATATGTGGAATGGAATATCAGATAAATGGTTGCTGCGACTCTACTCACATTTGCTCTTTTCACGAAATTTTCCATTACATTTTGGAGTAATTTTGACAGGATTTCGTCAATGAAGCGTTAAATTTTGTTCACCAGCTTAGAAATTGTTGCTGGTTTGAGATTGGCACTCCTTAACAGAAAAATTGTCAGTATCTTATATATACGAGATGAGATAGAGAATCAATTTATGATATGTGATCTCAAATGCACAGTGCTCGTATGTATATATTTTATTTTTAGACACTAAAGTTTTGACATTTAAGCATTTTATGATCAACTTTTAATAAACAGAATAAAATTAATATTCACTAAATGATTGGTTTTCTATAATACAAAAAAGTAGGTGTTAATGTAAATACCGTACAAGTATGTTCCCCTATAGGATTATGATTCAACTGCAAATTTATTATTTAACTTGCAAAACTTTCATTTTACTTTACGTTCCTTTAATACAAAATAACTTATTTCATTATACACAGAGCACGACAATTTATAATTTTCTTACGTTCCTCCTGTGAAACTGGGCTAAAGGAAATTCGCGAATATTAGCACCAGTCGTACAGAATAAAGTCAGCTTATTTCTCCCCAGTGAGATGTATGATTAATGATTACGTAGTGCCACCGGCTGGCTGGGTCTTTCAGGCTGGTCATTCTAGAATTATACATAGAACATTCTCGTACGCAGCCGCCAGTGCTGATTCAGTAATGGCAACGGGATATAAACCTAAGGTGTATGGCTGACGTCAATTTGCATGGCGCAAAACGCGTCCTGTGTGTTTGTGTTACTGATGAAATTTCGTGGAGAAGCTGGGAAAGCTTCGGTTGTTTATAACGCAACCCTCTTATGTGTGATACGCTACCGAGCGACGGAAGACATGGCACCGGAGGGAAATTAAATGTAAATGCCGGAGCCATTCGAATGCTTAAACATTTTTCCACTGAATTAGAGCGGCAATTTACGGTAATGCCATGCGATGCGTCATCTCTGATATTTATTAATGTCATTTGGAGTCTGAAATAGTTTCAACGTCCACTTGAAATTTCAATAAATAAACGCAAATATTTAATTTTCACTGAGTCAATGTTTCGACGTTCCGCATACAAAATGCAGGTCGCAAATATTTCATGTTTATGATTTAGTATATGGTTTAATATACTCACTTCCGATTTTTCATTAGTTTCACTTGTTCTTCCATTATTTTTCAATTCCAGGGTAATGTTATAAATAGTTTCGAAGGTAACTAAAATGGGACGGTCCTCATCCTTATTTTTAATTTTGTTGATTTTAAGAACAGGAATCAACTGTGTATTTAATTATTGATTGAATTATTTGCTTCGTACAGAGGTACAGAAAATATGTCCTTTTAATCAAACCTTACTTAGGAATAATTCCTTATTATTATTCATATTTTCTACATAACTTTCGTAAATTTTCAACATCAAAAATAAATACTATTAAACTGACTTCAAAAGTTACTTTAGCTATCAGGAACACAGCGTACTGCTTGCAATAAAACAACAACCATACATTCAAACCTTAATGACCAAGACGTTCATCACCGGTCGGTTGATTATGCAACAAATTTACTTCCAGCAGCTTAAAGGGCTTGTAATTCAGGCAAGAGAAGAGGATTCCGGGACGGAAGGAAGCGCCGAAAGTGAGAGAATGAGGTGCGAGCAGCTTCATCACGTAAGGGCTGCGCTTAACTCAGACCCTAGCAAAAAAAAGGACAAGCAGGTCTGTGCGCGTGTGCAGGCTGGTGCAAGGCTTTACGAAAAAGTGAAGTTGTAAAGGGCAGAAGGAAATTTAGCATCTTCTGCCTTCAGCACTGGCAGCAGCGTTTATCCGGCATCTTTTCAGCGTGTTAAGCTCACAAATTGCACATTAACCGCGCCGGCCTCACCGCTCATTCTCTGTAGCAAGCAATTACCCGCTTTTAGAATGCCTTTCGTCATTATTTATTGCACCGGAGTCACTCGCGCCAACTCGACACACAGTGCGTGCCGCGGCATTCATTTTTGTGCGCCTGCGATTTAATAGAAACGTGAACGCCCTTGGCATGCATTGTACGAGACTTTGAAGTCGAGAAATACATGAACCGGCGAGTAGTTACATTTCGTTGTAACAGACATTCCATTGTTCTTTTGTATGTTGTAATTATAAATACGCCTTACTTCTTTTTATTTACTTTTATTTACGTTTACTTTTTCTAATGGATGTATATTGAAATTCAAGCAATTCGATTAATGATGTGTGTTGATTTACAGCAAACAAGTACGAAAAAGTCGAGTAATTTGTTTCTGACGATTTTACAGCGAGTGTCATGATTTTGCTTGAACGTACTTAATAAATATCATTTTCTCCAATTTTTGCAGACTTTTAAACAAAAGGATTACTGAATTAGAGGAGGCGCGCATTTACATTGGCTGTTATAGATGGACGGAAGAACATGACGAAATTATAAGTGTTCCCAGTGAACTATGGAACTGTTGGAACAGTGTGAGTCAATTTTAACGAATGTCTAAACTAATTCAAAGAAAATTTACGCTCTATTACTCTCAATTATTTGCTGAACTCGAATCACCATATCTCATTTCCATGAACGGGATGATTCACTTACCTTTGAAATAAATTTTCTTATAGAAGAAAGCTCTTCTCTTTAAGTAGAAATACATTCTTTTTAATAAGAAAGTGTCCTTATGAAAACATATTTCCTTAGAAGAGACAAATTTCTTTTTTAAGAATATTTATTCTCAAAACACTGGACGTGCCAATACTTTTTTTTATCCACTATATGTTTTTAAATTATCAGCAGAAAGCATAGAATACCATATGATGTATAATATTTGGAATCTCGAGAAGTGGGAAACACTCACATTTATCTAAAATTATTAGATAATTTCCAATTATACTTAATGCAGCTGTGTATACGCGACAATGGTTATTCTATTATTTCTACCAGCGTAGCTCTGCACATTACTTTGCACTTAAAATTCGCTTGCCAACGATTGCCGTTACTTGCCCGACTAGAATTAGGAAAATTGCATAAGCAAAAGTGGCTGCCTTTGGACGGTCGGACGGCAAATACTGTACACCCGAGAGGCTCCCATTGTCTACTTAACACCTCCTAATGAACTAGCTGACCGCATCAGAAACTCTGCGATGAAGTTCCACCTCCGTAAGCCACTGGCGCAGAGGCTGGTACTAGCACGGAGCCAGCGCGGTGAGAAGTGGGTTAGCGTTTATTCTCAAAACTTCTCTGTGACACCACAGCCAACAACAGCAAGCACCCTTTTTTTCCTACCGACAAACATTTCGCTCCCGGTCATTCTGGAGGAAAGTAAGACCGCAGCTGGTAAAAACCATTATTTGTCCTTTAGTAGCTGGCATTTCCTCCTTTTTCCTTCGCATCTAGTTTCCTTTATGGTCCCAGCCTGTAAGCGCGTTCTAGAATTAGTTTGTATGAAAGACTATGAAGTTTTTGTGAAAAAGTGGAGAAAATATTTGTTTAGGAATTTATCGCACGGGTTCTGTACATTGCTAATATTTTTAGTTTGAAAATTAACCAAACAGATATTTCCGTCTGTCATTTTAAATCTTACGGTAGCAAGATAATGTTGTTTCTATAATTTTGTGGTTGACGATCCATGGAAGTGTCTAATATTTATTTATGCTAAGTATTTAATTTAAGCTCACTAGTATTTATATAGTATGCTTACGTTCTTCATTACGATTCAAAATATATATTCAAAACTGACTATGAACTTCCAATACGAAATCACTAAATTCAATAGCCCATCAGTCTTCAAACGAAGAGAAATTAATAACTTTTGAACACATGCAGTTATTTTTGAGGTTATCGCCAACGATTCATACATAACATGCGAGGCGTCTACTCGTATTCGATTGGCCGCTAACTTGAGTTAACTTACCATTTTACCTCCTTGACGAGAGAGCTTTTCATCTCCAAGGAAACTGGCTTTTCAAAGGCATTTTGAAATGTAGTAAGCATCTTCTCAATGTCGCAGGAATGTTTTTTTGTAATCATAAACCACTGTAAATATGATAAGATAATTCATAATTAAAAATCCCAATATTATTAATAATAATCGAATTCTGTTTTAGGTGTCGCAGTGTAATAACCTGGAAGTCTTCACCACAAACATACAAACAAAAATTAATTTGTTTGGAAAATATTCAATGTCGTAGACTGCGTTGCATCAAGAATTTTTGGGGTTATGGTCGGTAATTCATACATGAAATACGAAAAGTCTGTTCGCATACGATTGGCCGCTACCGACGTTACAACAGGATGCATCCTGTACGACAGGCTGACGTGCTTGCAAGAGACTTAAGGGATTACAGAGCGGAGGATTACAGGGCAAGCAAATAATTCAAAGCGCCGGATAATAAATTCTGAGCGTGTAACGGGAACCTTCATCCACCACCCAACTCGCTCCACCCTCCACAGCCACTGCGTTCACTTCCTGCCGCTTTCTCCTTTTTTTACTGATTGAACTCGAAGAATAGACTCGAAATCTTAAGATTTATTTGAAATTAAAATTAAAAGTGTACCATTTACAGTTGTGTGAGCAGAAAACATTTATAAAAAAACACTATTTTTAATGATACTTCTGATTCACAGACAAGTACCTAGATTTTCGCCATGTATAGGATGAGTCACTTACCTTTTAATCATCCTCTTCACACTCTACTTCCAATTGTTTCCATTATTGGTACAATTTGATATTATAAATAAATGTCAATGAGTGGAAAAGACTCGGTAAATACTCCTTTATATTAAAATTACTCAACACCGTATAATCATACCATTTTCTCACGGCGTATATCCATTATTGGCGATCAAAGGCAAGTGAATCACCCTGTACATAGATTTTCATTTTTCTAATGGAAAGATATGGGACACTAATGGAATGTATGCTTTAAAGGGAGTGATTTTGGTGTAGAATGCTTGGCAGAGAAAATTTTGTACAATTAATTTTGAAAAAGTGAAACAAGGTGCTCTATAAATGCAAAAATTTGATTGATTATTATCTAGATTTACTTCAATTTATATTTTTAGTTAGTTGTAATTATAGTTGCAGCATTGTTAGATATTCTTTAATTTATTTAAATAAACTAGTACTTTTATGAAATTTATTGAAGATGTTGACGCGAGAGCGTTTCGTCATTAACGGGACTCAATAAATTTTTTGTTCAGAAAATTTATTCTAACAAGAGAAACAGTGTGTACGAGTACTTTTTTTATCCTCTCATATGATATAAGAGGGGTGCACACAGAGTTGAAGCAGAGGAGAGTGATGCGCCGGATACAGAGGGTGTGTGTGGTGTAATTTTTGATTCGACCCGTCGAAATGCTTGCGCGGCGCCTTTGAAGTGTCCGCTTTGATATTCTATTGGATTAGCGTTCGTTACGCGGCCCCATATGCGAGCTGCGACGAGGGATGAAGCCATGCTCGAATTAGCCAGCCGCGCCAGCTACGCCAGAGGGCATCGTTTGTTTTTCAAACTGTCATACGCACTGTCCGCATTGAGTGGAGGCATTACCGTGTTTATTAGTAGTCCTTGATCCGCGCCCCCTCTGTGTTCGTCCTTGCGCCGCTCTCCAAGGACGTCCGATTTGCCAGAACAAAGCCTGCTGCTGTAATTCTATTAGGCCCACTCTCGACATCTGTGATAAATGCAAAGAGGAATACAGATATTCGCTAATACTCCTATAATTTTACTTAAAAGTAAATTTAATATAATTTACTTGATTAGATTATATGTACTTTGCTTCACGATAAATTTAGTATAGTTTACTTTGAAGTATCATTTTGCTTTCTAGTAAAATTATGACGATCGCTGTAAAATAATTAGTTTATGATGGAAGGAATATGCTATCTTCAGTGGAAGAGGGTTGCTGCTTTTGGTTGATTTCGTATTTCAAGTTTACTAAGGGAATGGAACGATTAAAATACTTGCACTTCCGTTTTTCATGTTTTTCTTATTTTTTTCAAACCTTATTATTCTGCACTGACTGTTTCTGTCCTAATTTTTAACGGGTCTCCAACGAGATGTATAATTACCGTTTCTTGCGTTTGCAACCCAATTACTGTCGGCAAAGAATAAATACCTCTGGAATATTGGCGATTCAATTAAATGAATTCTTTACGGGCTTTTGACTAGGAGTTCATTAAATGAAAGCTCATTAAATGATACTCTCGAAAACCCTAGATAAAGGTAAACTCGTGTACGAAAAACTGGAGGAATTCTATACATTCATTTTCTTCCATGCATGTCTTAAACAATGATGATTAAGAGAGCCACACACTGCTTCCCTTTTGACGAAGTCGCGTTATACGTTATTATAGCATGCAATTTGTGCTCATTGTCTAAGCAGGTTCGAAATTTATGTTATACAATTCATAACGCCGCTGCTCCATTACCATACGCACCCTCGCTCGCGTGATCTATCGTGCGAGTAAATCTCGGCTGCATCTCATAATTAATGTTGCTCGCCATTAATGCAGCGAAACGAGGGCAACGCGAACTTCTCATGTGTACCGGCATATCGAGTACCACAATCGTCCATGAAAGGATACGAAATGATGTGTGCAAACTAGTAATTACCAGTATAATTGCACTCTACTTTACATTTCAATACATATTTCTGCCCCTGCCAGGGCCGACTGACTTATTTTACTGAAAATCGAGCACACTCGATGCAGTCTTGCAATAATGAATTCAATGATTTCTACAAATTTGCACATCGTACACAGTATTGCCTGGCATACTGAACAGTCTAGTACAATGATCATTATTTGTAATTTTAAATTTGTAGTATTTATGCTGGATTAAACGTATGAATCAAAATAATGGATATCGAGTTATATCTGGTTGGAAAGTGCAAAAATTTATATGCGGTTGATACGCACAATTCTTTTTAGATACGCATATTTATTTTGATAAAAATAATAGAAATGCATTTATCTAAGACAGAGTGGTAAAGAAAATGTGTGGGTTTTATTCTACACTAAGCAAAACGCGTCAAAATAGGGGATTTCAAGTTGTACCATGTTTGAAAGCGCACGATATGACTCACACTACTGAAATTTTTGATCATTTATTCATATAAACGATCAAAATTTATACACAACTTACTTCAAATTGTGTTCTTTCATAAACATATAATAAGTTGAACGTAAAGCAATTGTTTATTCTGTATAAAAATTAAACTATTGTTTCCTCTTTTCGATGTACCTCAGTTCGCCACAAACCACTCTCACTTCGAGATTCCGTAGCCAAAGCATCTAAAACATAACACAAAATCAATATTAGTTATTCTAGTGTTAATCGAATGAACAACAGATAGCAATAAACTGTGAGGTACGTAGTTAGATTGGCGATATGATCAAACGACGGCAATTATGCAAATGGGTTACGCGTTACTAATCTACTTATTTCGTGGGCTGTCGTGGAAGAATTTAATTTCTGCCATCGGTGAATTGTACTACATGCAAAATTCGAGAGGCTTTCGTTACCTCGGTGATGTACGGCAACTCGCATTAGCAGTTTGCCGACCGAACGAATAGATTTACTGGCTTTTCAAACAGCTGCGAATTCGTAATTCTTCATTAAGTGTTAATTCGGATTACAAATTGCACAATGAGGGATTGCAAGTAATTACAAAGTTAGTATCAGACAATTAAACTAATATTTATTTTGCGAGTATCAATTAGCGGGAAATAAATGAAATCAACTAATGAAGTTCTGGATTTGGCACTGTAAAGTATATTAACAGCAGTAATGCATAAATCATACTGTAATATAACAGTAAACAATTTAATGTCTGTAATATTCTCTTTATAGTTTATTATTTATAGTAGTAAACTATCTGTTTTACGAGTATGAATTAGTAGGAAATAAATTAAATAAATCAATGAAGTTCTGGATTTGGTACTATAAAGTATATCACCATTTCTAAACAATATCACTAAACAATCTAACATTTTCAATAACGTGACCATATAGCTTATAATATATAATTTGTAATACCGTTCGAGCAATTAGTATTTCATTGCAGAATGGTTAACGTAGGGGCAATAATCTAATAGAATACAAATGTGTGTTATTCACATAGATTTATAACGTATGCAGGTGTGCGAGCTGTTTTTTGACGTAATTTCACTGTATGATATGTGTCCCTCGAATTGAAACATTATGAATAGGTAGTTCATAATCTCCTATAAAAGTCATACAAATTTCAGGCCCCTATAAAAAACATTATTCAAAGTTCAAAGGTTTTTTTTTTATTATTTTACGTGCAGCTATGAAATGAATCTTCAACCAAAAGGCCGGATTTTATTTTCTGAATGAAATAATCAAACTAGTGTGGAACGAAATTGAAATACAAGTTTCCTATTTTCAACGAAGATGATAATTAATAACTGAAGCTGAATACTAAATTAATTCGTTGCTGGTTCTCCTGTTGGCGGCCTTTGTTATAAAGTTCCATTCCATCGGCTTAAGTATTTCAACGTGGCAAATTGCTTATCAAGTACTTCTTGCAGTGCCATCGGCCTGGCGCAGCTAGCTCGCCCGCTGCGTCGTTGTCAAACTCGTATTTAAACTGGCAGGAAGTACTTCGTACACTTATAATTACTTTCCGCCAATTAATATCCGGACGGAGTATTAGTTAAACAACTTGCAAACACTCTCGGCGCTGCGAGAGCACATTCTCTTTAGTGGGGGAAGAACCTTCTTTGACGCACTCACTCGAAGCAGACTGAAGAGAATTTCTCTCTATAATCCAAAATTAACAGCGACGAACTTTAAATTTAACTTAACTTAATTATAAGTTAAAAATCACGGGAATATGCAAGATTTGTGTTTTTAATTTTGATTTTATTTTGCGGAATAAGTTAGTTTATATTGTTTATTATTCTATTCGACTTTACTAATCTTTGCTATCTTTCCTGTTTGTATAAGTTTAGAATAGGTCGTAATTTCGAGATATTTCACTTTGGAAAACGATTTCCAGCATTTAATAGACTATTAGCATCAAAAAAGACTAGAGAATCTTGTATGTAACTATTTCAATTACTGACACTATTTCACCAGCAACAATAGGACTTTTGTGTAAAGTCGAAAGTAAAAAAACAACGATATTCATATCTACAATTTCAATAAATGTTCTTTAGAGACAGTATAGTTCTTAAAGAAGTTACGAACACAATGAGTTAAAAAAGTGCCGGCAACCATAACATTGCAATCAATTACTGAAAAGAATGTCCAAAAAACAGTGGGTTGAATATATTTCCGTAATAATCCATCGACGACACTGAACGGTGAGCCTGGCAGATTCCGAATCGGTCGGCAGCGAATCAGTCGCTGATGGGAGTTCACGCTTTACTCCGTGAATAAATAAAAGAGGCGACCGCAAATGGGTTGCAAACAGTGAATATTCAGGAGAGCGGCTGCGAAACTTTTCCCTCTCCTTTAACCGCCAAGCAGGTCACGAAAGCACTATGTACTTGCAACCATCACCACAAACGTGTGAATGTGCGCGCGCACGCACACATATGCATATACAGACACACTTATGAATGCGATAAATGGTAATGAAACGAATCTCGTGGGCGTAACTCGGAAAAATTAGGCCACTTTTGCATGAATGTAGACCAATCCATCATTTAAATTATGCGCACCTACTTTCCTTTTCTTGTTAAATTCAAGTGCGCTTTTTCCATACACGAAACTGTACGATGAACAACATGAATGGGATAGTAGACAATGCGAAAGAGATTATTGATGCAAAAGCATGACCCAGAATTACATAGCCAATGCGAAAGAGTTAAAAGACCACCGAAGTTCTACTGTTAGGAGCCAGGCTTCGCGAGTCCTAAAATATGCTCTAAGATCGTCCTAAGGGTTTTTTTTCACCATAGCCAGACGCGAATCTTCTAATTCCCAATCGGCCCTATGTTAATCCTGAGATATTGCTGAGTGCTATTTCAACTCAATCATACACAGGCCCTTAATCTCCTATTAACCCCTTTTACTAGTTACTTCCAATAATTCAAAACAGAACTTGGGATCGTGCTAAGGGCTATTTCACCTTAGTTAGACTCACGACTGGACGAAGTTACTGAAAGAAGGATTAGTTGCTTCCAGTAGCTCGGAACAGAACTTGTGAGCGTGCTAAGGGTTTTTTCATCATAGCCAGACTCAAGTCTGCTCATCGATCATGAAAGAATACCCTAACTAAGTTAAAGTTTAACCTCACTATGGATCTTTTATTACTCTTTTCCTTATTATGAATAGTGGAAATGTGGATGACTAAACAGGAATTGAGAAATGATTAGACAATTGATTTCCTTATTGAAAACTAGAATAATGTTCAATATATTCTGAATAATAATATAACACGACAACGATATTAAATGTTGGTACAATAAACTTAATGTGAATTCGTTTTACGTTACAAATTGAACGAAGGAGAAAGCAAACCAAAGAACTGTGTGACTTGTCTAATGTGACTTGTAATTGTAACTGCTTCGAAAGAGATTGGTACTTGATCTGTTACGATATACTTCGCTGGTCCGAAAGACAGAGCTTCGTCGTCGATGACACTTCAGAACTGATACCCCTTGCTTTCCTCTAGAATTTACAGCTTATATACACGTAAAACACAGTAAAAAGGGGTATGATGGGAGTAAGGGCGCCAAGAGTCTGACTATGTTTGAGGTCTAAGATTTTATGGGGACCAAGAGTGTACAGCTGCATAGTGCACTCCTATTAAGAATTCGGTTAAATGCTAAGGAAATAGCCTATACGGAAAAAGTGAAAGTCACAGTTTTAAGGCTCGAAAAATACGTAGGGAAATTTTATATGGGACATTAGTCAGCTAAAATGATTGAATCTATGCATAAAACAAAGCTAAGAAAAGTAGTCCGATAACGATGGGTATATAACATTACAAGGACCTAAAATTAAATGACAAATTCGACAGTTTTTGAAAATTCCATATTTTTTCGAAACCGTTCTGAAAACTTCCTCTACAAGATAGAAAAGATTTCATCCCGATTGATTAATCCGTTGCACTGTTATCGCTGGATAAACATGAATCATGGACTTTACTTACGCAATAAAGATGTCTAATTTTAAACAAAATTCAAATATGTGATTTATGATCTTCCTCCACTTCCTTTTCGAAGTCGATTAAAAAGCGAACTTATAGGAATATGGGAAGTCTGCGGTAACTCAGGTGTGCTCGCTCCTGCTTTAAATTACAAAGTTAACTGATATGTCTACAGTAGTGCGCGCGCGCAAGAGGGATGCTGGGTTGGCCGCGTTAATATCCAATTATCGCTAGTCGCAAGTGCCGTGCCGTGAACTTCTCCCTCCACACATACACGCACATACACGCGGTTAGAAGACACTTTGCAGAAAGTTGGTGGCGATATAAGCGAGCGAGGAGTGCGTGTGCGGCGGCGCAACGAACCGTGAGCTTTCTTAATGCTCCCGGCGCCGTCGAGTCCTCCGCTAATTCAAAATTAATACCTCGAACATCCGCAAACCGCTCGCCTCAATTTGTAATGAAAACTTTCGGTGCAAATGACGCGTGCGCAGCCAGTTCGTATTAATGTTTGAACATTCTCAGTTATTTAAGTCGAATGGAAGGCTGAAATATATTAAAAGGTACTTTAAAAGTGGTCCCTTTTTTTAGTTAAAAATTCTCGTTGCAAATAACGCGAGCGAAATTATTAACTAGTTTTTGTCCCGGAATGTGTGTAATAAAAGACTTATGGTATAAATGACGCGTGCGGCGCCAGTTCTTATAAATGTTTAAAAATTGCGTGGTATTTAAGTCGATTAGAACCTTGAAATACTTTAAAATATTATAAAAGGTATCCCTTGATATTTTACAATGGAATCTTTTGTTGTAAATAACGCGTTTTGGGAGGCTTCGGGAGATATTTAAGTTGAATAGAACCCTGAAATACTTAAAAATACTAGAAACTCCTATAAAAACATTAAACTGTAAAGAAAATTCAATTGAAGCCTGTAATACTTGAAGCACACTGTATGGAATAATAATTTTGTTTCATATTTCTGTTAAATTAATCTAAAACAATACGTACATATACATTTGTTTCGGGACAACGGCATCCCTTCGGTAAATATAAAAACAGGCACGGGTTAGTCTACGATTTTCCAGCGATAAATTGTCGACTAAATAACAGTATTGCAAATTGTACCAACCCTCAAATTAATTTCACTTTAATTTATATTTTCTAACTTTATTATATTTTGTAATTTTGTTTTAATTATTCTGCACACAAATGTAATTTCCATCCTGACCCGCGGAGAACCTTTGTCGATCCCTAAAGTTTTACTGAAAGGCAGAATTAATCAGCGAGTAAATCAAGAATAACAAGGTTAATGAAAATAAATCGGAATCCCAATGAAAACTGTTATTTAATCAGCACAATGTAATTTAATTATTATTATTAAATTATTGCACAAAACGTGCATTCTGGAAGTTTTAGCTTTGAAACAAATCTAACTACACAATGAATGGCAATAAGTTTCCCATTAAGCTTGAAAAAATAAAATATGTTAGAATGATCGATAACTGCACTGTAGGAAAATGCTTTTGGTGGAGTTACCATGAAGTTATCAAAAGATATCAGTTGAATAGAATAGTATGCACGAATCATTTGTGAGATTGAAACTGACTAATTAGCCGTTTGACCGATTCTCTTGGCATGCCAATTTCGCTCGCGGTGAATTCGGACAACGTTGATAAAACGAGTTAATAATTGGGAATTATGAAGGAGCGGATTAACTGCGCCGGCCCCGAACTGCAATTTTCCGCTTTGCATTTTGATAGCCCGCGGCGAGTCGAAATAGATTCTACACCGGCTAGAATATTAATCCACTTTCTTACAGGAGCGGATAACAATTAGTGCTTTAAATACATTTAGGATCCTTCGAATTTATTAAGTTTCTTTCGTGGAGTTCTTGAATTCAATTAGATGTAGTAATAGTGTTTTAGATGAGTATGATATTTTAAATTGATTAGTTATATAATAATTTCTATTCTCAGGACCCTGAAACGTCATTCGATTGTTCCGACGAAAATTAATGCAGTAAAAATTTCGTGTGAAAGATCGACAAAAATTATTTTGCTGAAAAGTTTAGACAACTCTACGTTATTAATAAATGTAATTTTTTGTCGAAACCATACGTGCATCGTGAATAACTCTGATCGTTAGGCAAGTCAGAGTTCTCTCGTTTGCTTTCGCCCTCGTTCAATTCGAAACATTAAACAAACTCGCAATAAGATTATTGTAACATTTCATATCCACTGAATCTCTCATTGTATTTTGTGTTTAATACTTATCTGCAATATATTGAATTTTTTTCTAGGTTTCAATAAAGAAATACACATAAAAAAACAATTGGAACAGTGTAACAGCAGATTTCTTTGAAAAACGACGGTTAAAAATGGAATTTATTTCTTGTAATTACAGCATATCATTCCAGCAAATCCGAATAAAAACTATGTTGTTCGGGGACATCTAATGATGCAATAAAAAAAGTATAGTCGATGTACGAACAGGTTGTTCTGGTTAATAAATATAATTCAAGGAAATATAATTTTTTCCAAGCCCCGAATTCTTTCTGCAAACAGCCTTTGTTGCCTCTAAAACATATTACAATTTCAGATCAAACGGTTCTGCTAGTCTGGAAAAAATGTTATTTTTGTTGAATATTCCAAAAGAATTTTTTTCTCAAAAATCACTTAACGTAGCGATTTGAAATTATGTTAAACTTCTGTTAAAAAGGGTTATTTCATAAATTTGTTTCTTGATTAGAGAGATATTTGGTGGTTCACACTTCCACTTGAATGCCCACTGAACTCGCTACTTCCGTTTTGTACAATTATAATTTCAATAATTTAGAGATATTTTTATTTATTACGATGATCACGCATACAATATTTCCCCGAATATTTATCCATTTTAGTGATCACAACATCATTGTGCATTTCCAACTTTCACCTTCTCAATCCCTTTGTCCAGTACCCCCACTCCGCCCACAAGTGATTTCGGGAATTGGCAGACGATTGCTAGGCACGATCGTCATCCTCCTACTTTCATGATCTTTCACTTTCACACACTCATGCTTATCTTTACATGCATTCTTTTAATAACCTCACTTTAGTCCCCAAATCCCATCTTATTTTCTATATTATTCTCAACAAAAATCTTCAAAGTTACACACTCTTTTCACTTCCACCTTGTTCCACTGGTTTGCTGCTTCTGTTTTCTGCCATTCAGGACTCTACGGTCGCTCCATCGAAAATGACAATATCACCAATGTTCGCGCTGTGCGGTAATGTAATAAAGACTAATCATGTATATGCAGTTCCCCCATACGAAGATGATGAACAGCAATTGTGCAAATAATGTACTCTCCAGTAATAATGCTAACGGATGGTATAGAATTAGATCGATCGGGTAATATGTGTTGGCGCGGTAGCTGACAGAAAATGACTCCCACTCGATGCATTACGTAACACATGCCACCTAATTTGCAACACCCTCCGGGTGAAATTAACTTACTACTTTTTCCTTGGTGGTTCGCGCAGGTGGCAGGATTATTCCACGGTTTAGATCTGTCTGAACCACGATACAGTATGGAGTTAGATTGGCAACAATGCCATCGGCTGAATGTGATTCTACTCTCCGTCATTGGACTTTGGCCTTATGGCAACAAATTCATCCTACGATTAACACGGTTCGTCGCAGGTTTCCTCGCGTTCGGCTGTTGCTTTTGCCAGGTACGTGGTGCGCTGTGATAAATAATTCAAATGAATTTTACGGTCGGATAATCGAAGTTAGTCTAATTTTCAGCTAGCTACTTTTTTCACTGTGAATTATACCACAAAACTATTGCTGAACAATGCACCGCTCATATTCATCGGGAGTAGCATTTTGTTCAAGTACATTTCAAGTCTCGCTGCCAGTGAGAGTGTACGTTCACATGTAAATATGTGGATACTGAGTGTCCTTTATTTGTGCATCTTTGGTGGTTCTTAGGCTATTTTTAGTAAAAAGTTGTTTTTCCTAAGTGGATTTATATACGCTGTTTTAATTGTTTGTCAAATTCTCGTGTCATCGCAAGAGATTAAGAAGCACTTGCTTCCCAATTACCTATAATTGTTTATTGTTCTATATTTAAATTTAGATTAAGAAAGTCACGGAGACTATAAATGATGACTTTAAGTTCTTGGTGAATAAAGATGAAATTCAAATTGTTAAGAAGTACGTTGAAAGGGGCAGGCTTCACACGAAGGGCTTCGCTAGTAATTACATATTTTATCGTAGCCATATGTAAATTTGCAACGTGAGTGAAATTATTGATAGCATATTTGTTATAGTGTTCATTTGCCCAGCGGCATTATTCGTACTCCTAGGCCCGTTGTACTCATTGTTCTTGGATTTAATGTTACCCTTAAACGAACCCCGAAATCGGACCTTTCCGATTACGTTCGAGCTATTCTTCGACCAGAGGAAACACTTTTTCTTAGCAGCATTGCTATACGATGGCTTGACGATCATGGGACCACTCGTCTTCGTGTCCACGGAAGGCCTGCTTATCGTGTATATGCAACATGCTTGCGCTCTCTTCGAAGTAACAAGGTAATTGATCTTAAGTGATCAATGATTTTGAATAATTCAATTCAATTGATAATTGCAGTCACAGAATCAGACAACTTTCGTGTGCAACTGGAACAAGAGGTTTAATGGAGAGCAGCAGCGTGGTGGTAATGGGACAAGTGATCGAAATTCATTCTAGGGCCATTAGGTTATTAATTAATAAACGACATGTTTATTTTTATATTACTTTCAGATGTTATTCAATTCTATTAGTTTCCATATTTAATTGCAGTAAACATTTGCTATAATTTTGAGCTCTAAATCTGAAGTGAATAAAATGTTTCCAGAAAAGAAAATAATTCTTGCGACTGTCAGATAGTGATTATAATATGTGTATATTATTGTGTGTGTCTCGAAAGTCGAAGGACGCGTGTGTGGGTTTATTGTTCTAGAAAGGTTATTACTAGAAAGCTAGCACATATGATTCAAACGAAAGATTCACTTACTCCCACAGGTATTGTAAAACAATAAGGGAAAACTTCTTGGCACCGTACATGATCCTGCTCTTTTTCGGTATCTTGGGCTTGGCTGCTCATTTATTACGCGTAAGTAGACTCCACTTGAATTTAGTCGTTTCCTAGTAAATACGTATCAAGAGCAATTTTACTGCAGTGCACTCAAACATTAAGAACTCATGAGTACACTGAGTTTTTTACATCTGCCATGGGCTGCTTTGCGATCCTCGGTTACATGTTTTATTTAAACTTTATGGTGCAAAGGCTACTAGATCTGAGTGCTGACATATTTAACGACTTGTAAGTTTCGTTGCCATTCTGTCAACTAAAAGAATTAGTTAAATGATTGAATTGAAATGTTGCAATTCACAACATTGCAGGTATGAGACCAATTGGTATGCTTTACCATCATCCGGACGGAAATTCATACTTTTCTGTATGTTATACACTATTAAACCGGCCTCGTTCAGCATTTGCAGCATCTTCTATCCATCAAATGAAGGTTTCTTTCAGGTACTCACGATTTCTATCCCTCGGCAGATGCGTATTCGTCACTGTATATCGCACAATCTGAATTCACGTTTCAGCTTGCTAAAATCGCCATGTCATACGCCACCACGCTTTACTCCCTTCAGTAAGAAGTGGAGGGTATTATAGTAACAAAGTATATGATAGGTTTATAGATTAATATAACTGATTGTCTTATTGACACGAGTTTCATCATTCGAGAGTTATTTTATCACTCGCACTTCATCATCGCTCGTCACGACCTGGACGAGTGCTTTTTGAACGGGACTTGGCTTAAACTTTAGGCATTCGTAAGTATAAGCAAATTGTAAAATATTAAGGGTATCTGGTCACGCATTTTTATAAAAAATTATTTTAAACATAAAAATGTCAACATCGTCGAATAAACTGAACCTTTTTTCCGGCGGTAGTTCTTGACGCAAGGGACAAGAAGGGTTTATGTTTCGTCGTTCCAGTGTCGAAAGTTTCGTTAGACAATTGAATTTTTTATTGCTTGAAACATTTTCAAATAAAGGAAGAATTAATCAATCGGATCTCTCTTATCCGCAAACATTTTTTTTTGGTGAAAACATTGTCCCTTGTGTCTGTAATAGTGTTGTACAGGTCGTAATAATTTTGTTTATCGTTAATTTACGCGTTTTTAGAGCACATTGTATAAATACATTAGAAATCGTTTGTTTTATTGTAGATGTGTGAATGAGAATTCCATGAGCATATAAATAAGCAATAATGTATATGTTTACATATCAGAAGAACGTGTATAATTCGAATGTGAGTAGAAAAAATGTGAGAGGTTTTAACGTGCGAAAAATACAAATCCGTCCAAAAACATTAAAGTGTAAGAAATGAGCCGAGTAGCAGTTTGATTTCCCCTCAAAGTTGAAATATAACAAAACAGGTATTGACATTATATACAAAAGCGAAATTTTCATTCAAAGGTACCTCGATTTAACTCGCATTAGCAATTAACAATAAATTAGCAATTAATAATAAAAAAAACTTGGCGTGTGCACACTTCACTCAAGACACTTGTTCCGGTAATATTGCTAAAAGACCTTTAAAGAAATTAAATTGTAGCAAAGTCAGTGTTAAGTTTAAATTAGTTTCTCATCGGTTTTTTACCTTCCAATGCAACCCTTTCCTTCGTACATCGCGACAGTTTTCAGTTAAACACAAGCATGTTTTCTCTTTTTAGTCAATTGATGGAGAACTGCAGGATATAACTTTTATCAATTATTTGGGAGAAAAAATTTGTTACATAAAAATGTTTTTTTATCACCCTTCTAGTCTTTCATGTTTCAGATTACTTCTCTACGTAATTAGATAAGAATACTAAAAAGCAAAAAAACAAACAAAGTGATTATAACCAAGAAATGGTTTTAGACCCTCCTTTGTGGGGAAAAGATTTATTCAGAGAAACGCTTCGATTCCAAAAGTACAACATTCTTTCAAAATATTTCGATATTCCCGAATTCGATTATGGTATCACCAATGCTACATGCATATAAGACACTGCCATCTCTCTGCTGGAGACTGTTGGAGACCCTGCAGCTGCGCTCGTACTGCTGAAGACTGCAGCAGCGCTGCCGGTGTCAGGAATGTGAAAGGGACATCTTAGAAATTTATACTTAGAACACTCCTGACTCTTAAGCCAAATGTCACTTTTGCCCGACAAAATAACAGGAGAAATTCATATCTTCTGAATAACCAAACCGATTCGCTTGATTCTTGGTTTATTGGATTCAGAAAAATCAGCAATGAATTACAAAATTCAGAACTAAACGCTCGGAGCTGTAACTTTTTCATAAGTCAAGGTGTGACAGCGGTTTCTTTGAAAAATGATGGTTAATAACTACGGTATATCATTCCAGAAAATGGAAATAAAAACTATGTTGTTCGGGGACGTCTAATAAAATTCACGGGTCTTGAATTTATTACCAGAATTGGAGAACAAAATGCATTATTAGATTTTTTTAGAACTAGTCACTGCAATGATCTACTTTAAAATCCAACGTGGCGGAAAACAAGCGAATATCAAAGTTATGCAAAAACACCTATATTTTCCGTTACAACAAAAATCGGGATTCTCTAACCTGATTATAATTGATATGATGCTGTAAAATGGTATTGATATTTACATGGAATGGTTTAAAATTAAAATTTGTTATGAACTCCTTAAGGTGTTAAAAGACGCTTGATGGTAGAAATAGTGTTAATACACGCTTGCGATAACTGATATCTCTGACTAGTTAGCATAACCTCACTTTAATTTTCAACTGCCGCCTTCTTTCCTATACTATTCTCAACAAAAATCGGATGACAATTACAATCTTTAAAGTTACACACTCTTTTCACTTCCATCTTGTGCCATTGACTTGTCGTTTCTGCCTTCTGCCATTCAGAACTCTGCGATGGCTCCGTCGAAAATGAAGGTATCTCCAAATGTTCGTACAGTGTGATAATGTAATAAAGATTAGTTGTACATATATGACGTCCCCTGTTCGAAGATGATGAACAGGAGTATTTTTTTGCAAATAATGTACTTTCCAGCAATAATGCTGGCAGGTACTGTAGAATTCGATCAGGTAATTGGTTGTGGCGCGATGGCTAACAGAAAATGACACCTTGCTGTACGTCGTAACACATGCCACTCAATTTGCAATCCCCTCCAAGTACAATCAACTTGCAACTTTTTCCGGGGAGGTTCGCGCAGATGGTAGGGTTTTTCTACGGTTCAGACGTGTTTGAACCTCGATACAGTATGGTTTTAGATTGGCAACAATGCCATCGGCTGAATGTGATCCTCCTCTCTGTCATTGGACTTTGGCCGTATGGCAACAAATTGGTCTTACAATTGAAACGATTCGTCGGTAGTTCACTCGCGTTCGCCCGTTGCTTCTGTCAGGTACGTGGTGCGTCATGTTAAACAATTCAAGTTAATTTTGTGAGTGGTTAATTGAAGTTAGTCTCCTTTTCAGCTGGTTCCTTTTTTCACTGTGAATTATACAACGGAGCTACTGTTGAACAATGCACCGCTCATATTCATCGGGTGTGGCATTTTGTTCAAGTACATTTCAACTCTCGCTGCCAGTGACAGTGTACGTATACATGCAAATACGTGGATACTGAGTGTTCTCTATTTGTGCACCTTTGATACTGCTTAGGCTGTTTTAGTAGAAGTTCTTTTTCCTGAGTGAATTTATGCCAAGTGTTTGTGAAATTCTTCTGTCATCGCAAGACTTTAAGAAGTACTTGCTTCCCCATTATCTATTGTCCTTTATTGTACTATATGTAAATTCAGATTAAAAAAGTCACGGAGACTATAAATGATGACTTTAAGTTGTTGGCGAATAAAGACGAAATTCAAATTATTGAGAAGTACGTCGAAAGGAGCAGGCTTCACACGAAAGGTTTTGCTAGTAATTGCATATTTTATCCTAACCATAATGAATTTGCAACGCAAGTGAAATTATTGATAGCGTATTTGTTATAGTGTTCATTTGCCCAGCAGCAATAGTCATACTGCTAGGGCCATTGGCCTCGATGTTCTTGGATTTAGTGTTGCCCTTAAACGAATCTCGCGAACCATACCTTCCCGATTACGTACGAGCTATTCTTCGACCAGAAGAAACACTTTTTCTTAGCCGCTTTCCTATACGATGGATTCACGGTTATGGGAACACTCGTGCTTGTGTCCACGGAAAGCCTGTTTATTGTGTATATACAGCATGCTTGCGCTCTCTTCGAAGTAACAAGGTAGCTGATCTCAAATGGTCAATGATTCCGAATAATTAAATTTAATTCTTATTTGCAGTTGCAGAATCAGAAATCTTTTATGTGTGACTGGAGCAAGTGGTTCAAAGGGGAGCAGCAATGTGGTGGTAATGGGACAAGTGGTCGAAATTCATTCTAGAGTTATTAGGTTATTAACTAATAAACGACATGTTTATTTTTATATTACTTTCAGATGTTATTCAATTCTTTTAGTTTCCATATTTTATTGTAGTAAACATTTGCTATAATATTGAGCTCTAAATTAGAAGTGAATAAAATGTTTCCAGAAAAGAAAATAATTCTTGCGACTGTCAGATAGTGATTATAATATGTATATATTATTGTATGTGTCTCGAAAGTCGAAGAATACGTGTGTGGGTTTATTGTTCTAGAAAGGTTATTACTAGAAAGCTAGCACATGTGATTCAAACGAAAGATCCACTTACTCCCACAGATATTGTAAAACAATAAGGGAAGACTTCTTACCACCGTACATAATCCTGCTGTTTTTCGGCATCTTGGGCTTGGCCGCTCATTTATTACGCGTAAGTAGACTCCACTTGAATTTAGTCGTTTCATGGTAAATATGTATCAAGAGCAATTTTATTGCAGTGCACTCAAACATTAAGAACTCATGAGTACACTGAGTTTTTTCCATCTGCCTTGGGCTGCCTTGCGATTCTCGGTTACATGTTTTATTTAAACTTTATGCTACAAAGGGTCCTAAATCTGAGCGCTGGCATATTTAACGACTTGTAAGTTCCATTGCCATTTTGTCAACTAAAAGAACTAATTAAATGATTTAATTGAAATTTTAGAATGTACAACATTGCAGGTATAACACCAATTGGTACGCCTCTCCATCATCTGCACGCAAATTAATATTTCTCTGCATGTTATGCACTATTAAACCGGCCTCGTTCAGCATTTGCAGCATCTTCTATCCATCAAATGAAGGTTTCTTTCAGGTACTCACGATTTCTCTCCCTCGGCAGATGCGTATTCGTCACTGTATATCGCACAATCTGAATTCACGTTTCAGCTTGCTAAAATCGCCATGTCATACGCCACCACGCTTTACTCCCTTCAGTAAGAAGTGGAGGGTATTATAGTAACAAAGTGTATTATAGGCTTATAGAAACGAATATTTTTAAAAAAATGTGACCAATCTCGACAACCTGATAGATTGTTCGAAAACTTCCTCTACAAGTTGGCAAAAGTTCGGGGAGCATCCTCTACAAGATAAAACAAGTTTCATCCCGATCGGCTCATCCGACGCAAACATATTGCTAAAGAAACGAGGTAACTGTTTTTACGCAATAACAAGTTAGTTTGTTTTAAATATTATTGAATAATTTTGTAATGGTATCATTTTAGGAGGTTCCTCTGTGAGATAGAAAAGGTTTCATCCCAATCGGCCCATGCAAATGCAAAAGTAAACGTAAAGTCGGCGAAAAATGCGATTTCGATGCCATAACAATAGTTAATTTTTGTTGAAAATAATTTTCTATTTGGCGCCCTCATGTACACGATCTATATCCATAACGTAACGGACAGTTATTTTTAGTCTTAAATATAACAAAAGATGAGGTGTCAGATCAATATAGGTACTTGACAGCGTAGAACTTATTATATCACATGGATTGGCTACTGAGCAATTAAAATACAATACTACAAAGAAAGAACGAATATGCTTACAAATTTCAACAATTCAAAATAAATTACGAAAATTTTGCAAGGAGAACCTCTGCGAGGATACCTGCTACACAGTAAAGAAAGTTTCATCCCAATTGGTCCATCCATTGCAGAGATATCGACAGACAAACATAAAAAAATAGATATATATAGCGAGCGAATTCAGTACCGTCTCCTTTTTACCGACTTCGAAAAGGAGTAGGTACTCAATTCGACCGCTATATTTTTTTATGGTACCACATACAAGTAAAATGTTGAAAAGGGGTTCAAAATGTCGTATTTTTTTTACACATCAATTTTTCTGCCAAAAATGACATTTTCAACCCCTTTTCAACATTTTGCTTGTATGTGGTACCTTAAGTCGGTAAAAATATAACTAATCGTCTTATTGCCACGAGTTTCATCATTCGAAAGGTATTTGATGATTCACACTTGTACTTAGACACATATTGTTCCTGTTAATATTTTTTCCCAAACTAGTGTGACATACTAATTTTCCAATGTTTGGGAAAATTTTTAATTCGCAAAATGACCATAAATCACTTAACTTTCATCGGGTTTAGTACACTATTTAGGTAGTTGTTGCAGTGTTCCGCTTTTTTCGAAATTGTTTGAAATTTGTATGATATATAGAAATTATTAGAGTTTAGATTGGAGATTATTAACTAACCGTTCATAATGTTTGAACGCGATTGACTGTCTATAATGAAAGATCCTTTCGATCAAACGCTGTTCCTTTTGTACGCGTTTCCAACGGTACACTTTTAATTAAAATGGATAGATACAAGCTATAGGCTTATACAATAGAAGAATGTGGGTATTATTCCACGAGAAGCGGATCAGCAAATATATCTACTTCGACATCAATAACATAAATTACTTTGTGATCAGTTTATTGAATGGTGCGTATAGGGTTAATGATAATTACTGAATAGAGTTTGAAGTAGAAAAGAGTTAATAGATTTTCTTAATCATTAACACTCTATTGCATTTGTTGAAGTCGTGAATTTAGAAAGTTATTCACAAACGCAATTCTTAAGTTCAAGAAAGCAAAGACTACATTTTTGTTAGCGATAAGGGAAACAATCCTTATTCATACTAAAGCTCAACGCTTTGTTGTATTTAATTTTTAAATAGGTAAGCTGGATTTAGAGTAATAAAGAGTGTATTTGCAAGTTTCTCAAAGAAATTTTCAGATATTTTCGACCGGATCTTGCCTTGGTATATCTCGGAGTCTTTGTCCTCTCCCATTCCGTCCCGGGGAGGAGCTGATGTATAAACAAATTTTGGTAAACAATATCACTAAGGTACTTGATCGTGACAATAGACTACTAATAAATATATTTGGGTTTCAGATCAGAAAAACATATCACCGCAGTTGCATGTGTGAGTACTACTCTAAACGCAAATTGTGTTACAATTAGTTAAGTTACAAAAACAATTTAAGAAATTAATATGGAAACCAGTAGAATAATAATAAGTTTAATTATGACAAAATTCCTTGATCATGCTAATAATAGAATGAGTATTCCAGAGAGTACCCCAACAATTCATATTGTCCTGGCGAGCAAGAAACATCGCACGGTTGAGTATGTGCCTCTCTCATCACACGTCCGCCTTATGGCAAACGAGCTGAATATTATCCTGCTTTCTTGTGCACCGGGTGAAGAAGCGGTAAGCTTACGTGAGGAAATGTTTCAACTGGCGAAAATCAATATTAATCCACTTCGAAAGATTTATGATGGAAAGTTCATCGCAGCATAGCACTTGGCTTCCGAAAGTGTTAATGGAAGTCCGACACAGTGATGTCATCATAGAAATTCTATTTATTATTACTTACTTTTTAATATTTTATAAGTGTTATCATGTTTTTATTTAATATTAGTTTTATTCGAGTAAGGAACACCAAAGAAGCTTATCACATGGCAGAATAGTGTTTAAAGTTAAATTAGTAGTGTGATTAGTCAAGTTGAACGAAATTGAATATAGTTTGAAGGTTTTAAGAACCAACAATTAGTAGTACTGTTTTTTACGGTAATTATCGAATATTAGTAATACTTTTTTTGAAAGGTTCCAAATGCCACTGGTAAGATTTCTTCAGAGATTCATGTTTTATTTGTGCCATTATAATTCTTAGAACAATAATCAAAATTTTCGATGTTATCGAGCGATGTTAAGAAAATGCAACACTTTTTATTCTCCATTATACTCACTGGACGAAGAAGATTTAATGTTTACTGACTTTAAGAAAAAGGAGGTACTCAATTTATCACGTATACATATTTTTTATTTTTAGTGTTTATCCATCAATGTCATTGGAATGAAGGGTTGACACATTTTCTATCCTGTACAGGGCGTTCCCAAAACGATTCCCATGGAAAGAAATAAAGTCTGCACTTAAAACTGTGATTTTTTTAAAGAAAATACTTCGAAAGTAAACAACACCTCATTTGCTAAGAAAAAACAATAAAATATATTTCAGTTTTATTTATACTTACTTATTCACTGTTATTAAATGATCCCAAATTTAGGTAATATGCGACCAAAAACAAATTACTAACACTTTCTGATATTAATGCATCGCCTCCAAAAAGGAATTTATCTAGTAAGTATAAACAAGATGAAAATTGTTTTGTACTTTTGGTAATTATTCAGAAAGACGGCTCACAACCGATTTCAATGATTTTGATATATGTTGTAGAGCGATGTAAGCTGATCATTTTCATATACATATATATATGGGGGAAACTTATAGGGAAAAAGTTAGACACATTTAAAGGCGGATCTTATATATAAATATATAATAGTCGAAGAATCAATATAAATCGTAACGTAAACATAGTTGTGGTTTTGTGATATTATTACAAATACTTGTAGAGACTTAATACAGATTTAACACAGACTTGAAAACCAGACCTAACCAACTCAGACTGCGGCAAATATATAGAATTTCTCCTAATTTCATTGTTAGATCACCTTAGTTGAAATATTGTACACTGTACCATACAGGGAATGAGTATGCATTGGTTAGGTCTGGATTTTAATTCGGTGTTACATCTATATTAGATCTCTACAGGTATTTGAAAGGCTGTTCCAACAACACAGCTATATTTATATTAAGATTTGTGTTGATTGTTCAACTATTTGGTATGCTTACTGGTTACTCTACCTGGGTCATACATGATTCGCCTTTAAGTGTGTCTAACTTTTTTCCTATAAGTTTTCTCCACATATATACATATGTATATGAAAATGATCAGAAGAGCATACTCTATAACATATATCAAAATCATTGAAATCGGTGGTGAGCCGTCTTTCTGAATAATTACCGTACTTTTTATTCAAATAGTGATTACGATTTCTAAAAACTTAAATTAACTTCACAGACTGTTCGAAATCAGTTGACACCCCTCTGTCGACTTCCCATGGCACATCTGACAGTATGTAGTATCCGACAATGAACGGGCGATGCCATTGAAAATGTCGTCCTATCCTTGTTGGAAAGTTGAACGAACGGCGCGACGAGCTCAACGTGCGATTCCGATGGTTATGCCAATATCGACAATAACACCAAGCGAATCGGACACGACCGACGACCCCTCTAGCTTCACCAATAATGAACGACAGATTGGGAAAGGCATGTACTTTCTGTCAGTGCAAATAAATCTTTGACAAAGACCCGAGGGACTTTCTGAACATTTCTTCTTTCGATTATATTGCACTTGGAAATTAATTGTTTAACAATCTTTTCAACAGCAGGAACAGAGAAATATACCTCTATTTTGTACAATGTCAGTAATACGATAAATGGAAAGTGCACACGAAACAGTCGACAATTATTAGCAATATGTCAATAATAAATAGAGATCAATGATTATGTCAGAAATGAGCAGAGTGCAGAGTTACTATGAATGAAATAGAGACATTTCGAATAAAAGAAGGTATGTGTAAAAAAATATTAACCAACTTCGGAAATGAGCGACACAAAATCATCTAATAATATCATATACATTTTCCGCCATTACCGAAAAGAAAGATATTTACTAAGTTACTCACAAATTTTACTAAGTATAAGTAAAATGGAAATAATTTTGAACTCTTTAGCTTATTTTGCTGTTGCTTATTTCTACAAAATACTCCAACTGTCAATATAATTTACAACAACAATGTATAATGATTGAACTTAAATTCAATTCAAGACTCGAAAAACAGAAGAGCAGTAAATCGTTGGATCGAATCGAACCAGGACAATCGACCTCATCACATTCCAACGAATGACTCTCGCATCGGAAGGCCTTGCTTGACAAGTTCGTCCGGAACACTAGTGTTCCCGATGCTCCAGTTTCCTCCGGCGCTGTTACCGGCAACGGCACGAGGCCAATAGTGATTCCTGGCGTAGTGGAACATTTTATCGTACAAACGTGTCTCTGGGAACAAGCGTATTATGTTCCGCACGTTCACTCGCGGCCATTCCGTAATAGTGCTGCGAAATATATGCATTTTATATACTCAGACGCTCCTCCGCGACGCCTATCTTTCTCTTTTCTACCTGCTGTTATTATACCCGCGAAATGTATCATTCCAAGGCGGAAGATCTGTCTTGCGCACGTGTCGAGCGATATCCACTGCTCTTCCTCTTTTGGACATGCAAATTCCTCGGGTGTCCTTACACGCTGGATATGTCAGGAGGAGTATAGTGAATGAGGATGAAAGGTATTGTAGCCCTGGATGGAGTACATTTCACTCTTGCCGGGAGTAGCGCTACCATTTTTTAAAGTGCCAGCGCAATTTAGATTTTCTGCGAGATAGTTTAACTTCGGGCTGCTAAACTTTCTTTGACATAGTTTTAATATGAAGAATTGAGTGGTAAATTAAATTTCATTTAATGGTATTACCAATTAGAACTTATATTTTTACTAGGAATTATATGTTTTACGCCACATAATAATTGTTAAAAGACTTGTGTTTGAAAAATAGAAACTGAAAGTGTTATGCGAAAAGCGTGCGATTTTATATAACAATCTAACCTTTGCACAGTGGTCCAGCGACCCTCGAAACCGCGCCATAAATAGAAAACTTCTTCATAGGCTGTTTTCCGTATGATTATTTAAATCAATTGGAATTAAATAATAAAATTAAGGACAATTTGAGGACTATCGTTTTATTGAAAATAAACATGTGCCTCATGTTTATGAAAATAAACCTAGTTCATCAACATGTAAAAGGGACAATGTTGAATACAGTCATACTGCGTGTCCTTTTATGACATTCAAAAAAGAGAAAGTATGTGGAATTCTTATAGTTATAGCCTTCAAGTCATATATTTACCTTTCAGAAAATGTAATTTGGAAGGCAGAACTTATTGGGCTTTTTGTATAACTCCAAAAACAGATTTGTTGTAAAATCATATTGCGTACTGTGCACTTTTATTGACCACCAATCAAAAATGTGCAAGTATGTGCAATTCTTATTATTATAGCCTTCAAGTCTGTACTTTTAGCTTTCAGAAAATGTAAGTTAGAAGGCGAGACTCGGTGAGACTTTTTTTATAACTCCAAAACACATTTCATGCGCAATATTTGCACTAATTCTGTAGGAGTGAGGTTGCAAGGAATGGACCAAACAAAAGCAATTTTGAGTCCTTTGGACATACCCTTTTCAAGAAAAAATTATGTAAAAAAATTTCGAGGAACTTGAAATTTCGATTTTTGCCGCGGTTTAGGCAGTATCTGGACCACTGTGCTTTGGGAGGATTTTATTGTCCGTTTGGTGATGAAGAAGTTTGAATTTCTAACCTATGATACCATGAAGTGCATCAACGACCCAGCGAGTTTTGGTTACATGGCATTTGATTCCGCAGTTGTCAGCTGATTACGTACCTTTCAAAGCAGCCATCAGAACTCGAAAGATCTTTGAGTTGAAGACGATTTGGGTGAAATTATATTACAGGATCTTCCTGGCGACAAAAATTCTGCTGAAACAGTACTTGGTGGTGAAAGGGATTTGACTGGAGAGTTCCACCTGAAGGTAAGGACTTCGTTTATCAAGCAATTCCAGCGAAAGTAGAGAGTTCGACAGAAAAAATTTTCAGCTACAGAAGAATCTTCAACTATAAAAACAGAAGATTCCTCCAGTTAAAGAAATTGTTGAGGGCTATCAGCAGTAATGGTGACTGACAGGACTTTGCTGTAGTAAACGAAAAAGCGACAATAAAAGATAATCTGTCATCAACATTTTTGTTTTTTTTCAAAACTCGAGAACACGTCAGTGCATGAGCTTCCGCCTTGATTATCTGTACCTGACTAGGCATTCTACGAATCAAAATAAGGTTCAAGGTTCTCCTATCAACAGATTGTACTCTTCGAGATGACATGTCAATAGAATATTAAAATACATACCGAGAAACTCGAAACACACTAAAACTTCAATCCAAACTAATACTTGTCTTAAAACCCACTCGAACCGGCACTCTAGGCAACGATTGCTGTACAGCTTGCAACAAAACAGTGGTCACAACTGCAAAATGGCTACTGGGCAGAAATGTAAAGTTAGGTACTCACGTTTAGGTTATCGTGTGGTTGGAGTAAGCGGCCGCTTGCCAGCCCGCTGAAAAAGGCTCGCATACTGGGCGTGCGTGAGACTACAAACTCGCAAATACGAGTATACTCGAGTGTTACTATGAACATGAATGGTTTTGGAACGCGAATGATGGATATATCCCAGAGTATTTGACCGAAATAAATTATTTATTGGGATATGAGTATTAACTATGGGACAGACAATCGCATCGTAATATTTACTTTATCGCCTCGGCCACCGAAGGCCTTATCAGTATTTGAACCATTCCCGTATATAAGCAGTTATCAAGACGTAGTTGGGTTGGTTTCTTTAGTTTTTTAAATTTCGATTTTGGATTTGCTTTACATAAAAACATTGAACATTGCTTAAAACACTTGTCCGATAAAGATAGACGGAAGTTCGCCGTCCATGCGACTCTGACATGCAAGAAACGACGACAAAAACGGTTTTCGATTTTTTTACCTATGGCGCACCGGACTCAAAAATAAAAAAAAAATCACAGCAATTGTATCAATAGTACACATGTACCAAAAAAGTTTAATTGTAGTTCTGCGACTCCTTCAATACCAAAAGGGGATTTTTCAGATTTTTCCCCGTTCTTCATTTTTCACAACCTGGAGCTTCAATTCAAAAATCTGTAAAAATTGTACAATATGCAGCTCGGCAATTGAAGTGCTTGCGATTTTTTTCACAAATTCTAGAACAACAGAATTTAAAATATGTTGAAAAATCCTTTTTTCCTTCATTTTTTCCTGTTACTCCCCCCCCCCAGTTGAGATAGAAAACTGAAACTTGGCCCAAATGAATTTTTTTATAAGTTATGGAATGACCTGCAGCACGTCGAATTTGGTTCTGGGGCACATTTGTTCCGCTTATTCGACTATACCCTTTGCAGTATCAAAATTGGCAAGTGTATAGTTCAAGGAACGCTTAACCTAAAGAATTTAAATTTAATAAACATTGTTTCCCAATCACTGTCATTTAGAGACATATTAGCTATAGGTACATAGTCCGTTGTTGCTTAGCAAATTTCAAGTCCGTAGGTTAAATTGTTCTGGAATCATAATTTTGTAATAAATGCCACGTTAAGTTTTTTGACTATTTCTTTATTATTTATGAATATTACTGATACTTCAGCATTATACTTTACTTGATTTTGATAATGCAGTAAGAAATGTGTTTCAGTGATAATTTATAAACGTAGATCAAAGAAGGGTCAAGATATGTATAGGTAGTCTACAGTACAACATTTCCAAATCTGTGGCATGGCAACTACTTTAGTTCAAGAATTGTAACTCAGTAAACAAGCGCTGATTATTACTAATAGCTATCATGCTTTTAAGTTGCAATTAATGAAAGTTAAAATTTAAAGTTCTATTAGGCAAGTTGTGAACCTCATAGTTTTTATCCTAGAGGACTGAAATGTATTGAGAACATTTTAATTATGAATAACTAGTATGTTTCTAAATTGTAAATAATTGGGTCTAACACTTTGCAAGCTACATTATATAGGAAATCTATATTCTCATGCTCAGTCCAGTATCTTAGATTCAAATTGTTAAGTGCATGATTAACACAGTTGAGTGCATCATTTAAATTAAAGAGGCACAAATTAATAAGAATTGATTATCAATTATTATATAGAAGAAGTTATTCTTGTAGGAGAATAAAACTACTTCTTCACGTATTTTTTTTACATTTTAATGTTTTCGGATGGTATACTTCTTTTAAAATTAGTCATACTATATTCTATCGAGGATTCTAAAACATTCGGAATTAATTAATTAAGTTGTTTCATATTTTTATTTCGTTTGATGTTTTGACGAAACAACTTAAATAAAATAACACTATTACTCCATGGCGAAATGTTATAAAGGAAAGTTCGTTAAGTGTGAACCAGATGAAATTATTCTTCTATATGAAATAAATATGCACATGCCTGTCACTAAGAAAAGTTTCAAAGTTTCCAAGTTTTGATAAATTACTGGGCTTACGTCAATTGAAAAATAGAAGCTTCAATAAATACCAAATCAAATTTAATTCTTGTTAACTTCCGAGAACTTCCCTCATCGCACCGCTCTCTCATATAGATTGGTTTGGAGTGGAGGAAACGTGAGTGGTTATCTTTAACCTCATCGGAGACTAATTTTATTGAGATTTAAAGTTAGTAATATAACCTTTCCTATGCTTCTATTTAATTTATTTTAACCGTCCATGAACCAGATAAAGAACGGTCATACCATAAAGAAACTGGCGTTAGTTTAATCCAAAATATTATCCATCTACAAATAAAAGCAGACCAAATACAGATTTAAAGCCGCTTAACACGATCTCACCTGGTTTACAGTGGCTTTATTATTTAATACAGCTTTCGGATTCCATTCCCACCAAGCGACAATACTTCCAAGCACTCCCGTTCATCCAACAATGCGCAACGCGCGTACCTTGGTCCGCGTTTGATTCACTGCCATTTCTTCTTTTTTTTCAGTCAGTTTTATACGAGTAAAAAGGCTCTCTTTCCGTGGCACATAAAGTTCAGCCACTCGACATTCATCCCCAGCCCATCAGCGGCGCACTTGAAAGCTTCAAGCATTGCCTGCCGAGCTAACGAAAGCAAAATCCCCCTTCGAAAGTTAGGGCGGCAGCGCAGTCGTCGAGGATAAATCAGGAAGCATCACGATCCGGCAAAAAAAAATCCGTCTCGCTCGCGCTCGTTGAAAGGAGCGGCACGCCGTTCAAGGGATGAGGGGGCAGAGAGTCGAGGGGGGTGGGGGTGGGAGAGTTGCAAAGAGGAGTCCTCAAAGCCCCCTAATCCCGCTCGAACGGAGGATGCTGGGAAACGCGCTCGTTTCGCACAATTCTCCGACGATACTCTGACTTTTACGCCTGCGGGATCGCCTGCTCGCCCGGTGTTTACTGCGGCAATAAAATATTCGTAGGGCTGTGTAGTCCCACAGTCAACCCATTGTCTACCGGATGTGGTCCTAGCGGAAAAAGTTCCTACCCCATCAACCATTCTTCCTCCCGCCGACCATTGTTCTGGTGTACAACACTTATTTCGGCCCGCTTTAAAACACCGCGTGTGGCCGAAATTATGGAAACAATCGCGGCGAGCATAAAGGCGCCTATATAGAAGGATAATTAGGTTTGGGTTTTCGTGATTGCTTTGAAAATTGTGTCTTAATTGGAATCTGTTTTATATGTTCCATGATGTTATCCAATTCTCATAACGGAAAATTGTAATTTCGTTGGAATTGTAATAATTGTTAGTATTTAGTATTGTTCAAACGTTACTTGATGGATTTTCTTAAATATTGAATGAAGTATTAAATATTAATATAATGAGTTTGGAATCAGGATTACTTAACTATAATATTGCTGCAAAGTATTACTTTACAGATATTGCTACACTATAAAAGTAAAATTATGGATTTCATCTACTTCAAGTGTATTTTAAATACAACAGTAATTATACAATTATTACATTAAATAATTATTATAGGTTGCAGTGAAAGTAAACGAAGCAATTATGTTGACCAATATCAATTCCTAAAAAATCTTCTATCAAACACCAATTTTTAAGACAAAAAATTAATTCGCACATATACAATACTACCATGCAAGTATCTTTTTCCCGAAACATCTAAATCGGTTCAAGCAGCCACTCAACATCTATTCAAGCCAGATGCCAGCCACGTAGCAGCAGTTTGAAGGGAGCGTCGAAAGTCAAGAATTAATCATTTCCCAGTGACTGTTGGAGGAATGAAATGGGTAGGAATTGTCGGAACGCCGTGAAATTTGCTAGGTTTGACGTATCATCATACGATTGGCTTCACGTGTCCGCCGGCGGCCGATCGAAAATGCATCAAGCACCTTCCGCCTGTCTACGAGTTAAGTTATGTTAGTTATGTATATGAAAATGACCATCACACCAATGCTGTCTGATGAAAATGTTTAATTAGGTTCATACAGCTTACACTCTTACAAATACTTAGATGTGTCACATAAATGTATAAACTAATAATCGGGGCGGCGCTGCAATTTCTTTTCATAGAAAATAACATTATTTGCAGTGCCAATATCTTTAACAAAACAATCAATAATTTTCATGATTTTTTGTAGAATTCATATCATACTTTTCTATATGTCAAGAATCCTGACAACGATAATCGGTCATCTAACGATTTAGAGTCGCTATCTGGTATCGAAGCGATCGTCTTTTGGGAAACGAGAATAAACTGCGAAGAGTCCGTTGAGGGGGTATTCGTTGGAGGACTCACGAGTAAATCGAAACGGTATGTAGTGTAATCTAACAAATAAAGATTCTTCGAAACACATTTATTATTAGTTTCTTACATATAAGCCTGTAGTGTTTTAATCGAAGTCTTAATATTCATTTTAATGTTTTCAATTAAAAATATGCCGCTTGCACTTGGCAGGTTTAAGAAAAGTGATACAAACGGTACAGTTTTTAGGTTTGCTTCCCTCTAATTTTGTAATCCTTTTACTTAAAAATCTAAAATAATTTTGACAAGGTTCAATTTAATTAAAAATTATATTTTTTTTAGTTCCAAACTGCGGAAGCCAAGTTTAATGCATGGCTCGACACGTACTTGACCGTTTTTTATTTTTTTAACAGAACGTCCACTACATTTGAATACTTTTTCTACTATTCATATCATACTTTATTATAAACCTGTATCTTTTTATTGAAATTCTTACAATCAATTCAATGCTAAAATTAAAAATGTATTATTTACACTTACACTTAATCTTTAATCAAAAGTATCCGCAGTCTTCAGAGTGGGAGTCGTCGAAAGGCTACTAAATTTCCCGGGCTTGACGTATCATTATACGATAGGCCTCACGTGTCCGCCGGCGAGCGATCCAAAATGCATCAAGCGGCTTCCGGCTGTCTCGGAGTTAAGTCACCCGGCGACGACTTGGTAACAGGCCCACTGATCGCGTCTAATCCTAAAGAGTTTCCGATATCTGATAGCACTTCGGAGCACCACGCCTTCCTCCTGCTGCTGCTCGGTTTAAGCGGAGCGCTGCTCTCTCGACGAGGGAGGATCCACTTCGTCTCCCGTTTTTCTAACGAGAGCAGAAAACTCCTGAAGCTCTACAGAAAATTCGCAAGCTGTATCGAGGAATGTATGCATCGCGTTTTGTAAGGGTTAGATTTAGGGTGCGTTTCGGTAAGCTGGTTATATGTTGTAAGTGTTTATAACCTTGGCTGTACGCTTTTTTACATTTTATATGTTTTTTGGTATGTTTTGTACGTTTTGTATTCTTATATGTTTTTTGGTTCCTCAGGTAACCCCTTATCGTGATAGGGCTTATTCAGTTTTGTATAGTGTCTGGTGCAAACGAATTAGCAACCCAAATTAGTTAGAACTGCATAGAAAAATAGCATGCTTGTAAAAGCGCAATACCAATTACGTATACCGTGAACTCTTAAGTAAAATATAATAATTAACCGAAACACTTTTTTTGCCAATTTGGCAAATAGTTGGTAGATTTAGTGTAAAGAAACTCCTTTTTAAGAAATATCCTTTCTATTACAAATTTCTAACAGAAAACAGTTGAAAATACGAAATACAGCCGGTGAAAAAATGATAGTATTAATCGATACCATTTAAGTTTCTTTTATAAGAATTCTAAAAAGGAAACAATAGAAAAGATAATTTTGCTGTATTAATTATATCGACAAAATAGTTCACTTTATAAATAACCAAAGTCCCGAATCACACTTAACAGACAATAGCGTCTAAATGTTTTGCTTGCAGGGTGTATAATGACCGGTAATAACTTCTGTAGCTCTGAGAGGATGTCAGGTATTACGGAGATCGGCAGGAAGGAAATAGGAATACCGCATTCGAAACAACCAGCTTAAACGCGCAGTAACCAGGTTGATCCAACCGGGACGAGCCAATACATCACAGGACGATAAAGTGTCAAGCGTAGCCTTAAAGTATCCGACAATACCGGCGAAAAGCAATCAGCGGGGGCCGCGTAATCCAGAGCAATCAATTCCCAAGTTGCCCGGGGGGGGAAACGGGCGTCTTTATGATAATGGGCATACCGTGTCAGCCGGTTGGCACTCGAGTGCACGCTATCTCGATAACCAGCTTAAAACGAAACGCTTCTTGTGTAACGAGTTAGGCGACTCACCCTGATACCGCCGGCCCAAGTCCCACCCGTCTCACCCTGGATGCAGCTATACATCAGACTTTACACCGGTATCAAGCAAAGTGTTGCTCGTTCGCCCAAGTATCCTCGGGACCGACGTCCCTGTCAAGCTGTTTAGACAGTTGCCGTTCGCCAGTCTGGAATATCTCCATAACTCAGGAGAGTCCGGAAACTACGGGCGCACGAGCACACGGATCTCTCGCCTCAACAGCTGTCCATCTGTTTGACATTAACGGGGTACATACACCTGGAACGCAAAAATTAAAAGTTTACTTTAAAATTTTGAAAAACTATGAAAAACTTTGTTGTTTTAAGTTTAGAAAATATATGTACAAGTAGATGATTAAAGATATATTATAAATTGATTTCATTAATCTATCGGGCACAATTATAAAATTATTGTAATGGATGTATGGAAGTTTTTGTCAGACAATTGTTATCTGAAATAGATAGAAACCATTGTTTCTAGAATGTACACAATTAAATCTAGTGACAGAGTTGTAAACTCAAAATATAGCTTGTTCACCCCAAAAAAAACATTCCTTTATCCACGGCAATCTATTTCTAATTTTGATCGATAGATTCACGAAATTAATTTACAATGTATCTTAGATCATGTACTGGTATATATATTTTATGGCTACAAACAAATATGTATGTACCCCCTTACCGCTAAATGTATGAGTATTTTATATATATCTGTTCTTATGATTAGCTTCTTCTTTTTATAGTGAAATGAAAGTTTTGTTGTTTGATTTGGATGAAGGTAGTTGTTCATGTGATAGAAGAACAAATGCATAAAGTAACATTTACGGTAGGTAAAAAATTTATTCGCACAAAACCCGTTTCTTGGAGTAAATTTTAATGTAAGAGCGTTTCTTCTTTTAAGAATAAACTAATTTTCTTAAAGGTGATAGTTTCCTTATTAAAAGAAAATAAATGTTTTCAAAGCGGTATGTTTCCCTTCTTAAAAAAGTTTGTTTTAGAAAATTTCGGTGTACCAACACTATTTTTTATCCATTACAGATAATAATAAAAAATAGAACATTTTCGTTTTTACTCTTAAAGAGCAAGAAAACAAGTGCATTGTTGAACAGAATTTTGTATCTGGTTATTTGACTGGGCCTAGTACGTTTAAAATCGTAAAAAACTCAAATTATTTAAGCTTTTATGGTTTAATTATGTAAATATATTAAAATTGGGAGCTTAAGTTTCTATAATCAAATTGTAATGAAAGCAGATATAATACCTAAAATAGAGTGTTAAAAATTCACAAAATTCCATTGGAATAAATATGTGTTCAAATAAAGTTTTTCATTTGATTTGTTCAATAATTGATTTGAATGGTTTGTACAGTTTTGATTAAGATTGACGGTAAAGTGAAACGATGTTATTAGGGAATGTTCGTAATAGTCATAACTAGCACAATACAAGTAACAATATCCGTAAGAGATTTGGACACATATTCCATAGACTCCATGGCAGCTTTGCATAAACCTCTGAGGAATACGTATCTGAAACTTAGAGATGCCAGCAGCTCTTTTCGTAAGCGAAAGCGTCGCATGGCAATGAGCAACGAGATCAACGATTTTACGACATACACCCTCTCGCCTGCCTTCCGATCTACACACACTCTCATACTCGCCCCATACTCTTCAAATGTGTCACCCCTCTCACGTATTCTACCTCCTATAACTGTTCGAGTCGACTAGTAAAAGACTGAGTCGTATACGGATTTCGATGAAAGTTATAGCATAGCATAATGACGTTTTCAAAATGTTTTTGAAACGCTCGATAGAGATATTTGTATCGTTCTTGAGATGCTCATCAATGTCCTAAAAAACGTCTCATGTACGGTTGACAAACGTTCGATGTTACAAAATGGAACATTTTAAAGACGTTCGCAACCCTCCGAAGAGACATATAAAAGACGTTATAAATACATCTTTAATACGCATAGTTCACATTCTGACCAATACGTATTTAGTAAAGCATTGAAAAGATGTGAAGTTTAGACGATGTTAAAACGTCTTTTGCTCAATGTCTTTGCGACGCTTTAATAATACTGCAAAAAGGCAGACATAAAGGTGGCATGTCAGAGACGTTTTAAAAATGAAAAAATGTGGACATGTTCGTAAACGTCTTTAGCAGAACATCTTCGAAATGTCTTACGAATGTCTTAAGACGTGAAAATGGCATAAAGAACACATCTTTAAGACGTTGTATGCTATTTGAGTTGGTTACGGTTACGGTAGAGTAAAAGAGAAAACTAACGCATAAGATACAAAAATAATATATTTTTATTTGTATTTTTAACAGGAACGAAAAAGAACAAGTAAATTGTTGTATCGTATTTTAAAACTCGTCATTTAACTAACTCAGTGTTAAAAAAAATCCTGAATTTACAACTAGTGGGAACGTTAACCACCAATATGGACAATTAATTAACCGTGAAATCTGAATTTTAGTTTTTAACGGCACGGCAGCCTTTGGAACTGAAAAATAGCAATAAAAGCATAGTCAGTTTCAAGGGTGAAAAAGCTATTTCCGGATTCAAAAGGCTGCCATTTTGTTAAAAACTAGAATTTTTAAAATTGGTCCGTTACGTACTAGCTTTAAGTGTTTACTTTCTGGAAAAAATTGTTTGATCTGTTTCGGATAAAAATTGACTGACTATAATGGGTACCGTAACTCGTGATTTGTAAAAAGCCGTTTATACATGCATGGCAATAATTTTGCAATTATGACCAAAAGATTAATGAAAGTCATTTATAATTTACCGTAAATCAGGTGCGTGTATAGTATATGTTATAAGCTTGAAACAAAAATATCATTGATTGATATTTTTCTAAATGTTGAACTTAACCTTAAATTTTTGCGCTCTTAACCAATAATTTGCACGATGACCTTGATCGACAGTCTGGGGTCGGATTAACCGTGAAGTCTGAATTTTTAAAGGCGATGAGAAAGGCCGGATCATCCACGCGGATCAGTAGCAGGGTGGAGGAACGTAGATAGAAAAGGGCTGGGAGTGCGAGCAATGGAAGATGGATAAGGGTTGGGCTAAAAGCCGCACAAAGCTATTGCCGGTTCTTCGATGCAATAGCATCGAGCGGGCGCGCAACTCGTTCGGAAGGGAATCGCTCGGATCAACGGAGATCAATGGACGGTTTCGGAGCAACTAGTTTTCAAACAATAATCGATAGCCCTGGCAGCAGGCAGGTCGTGACGGGCCAATCCACCTCCCACTCCCCACCCACACCCCTTCGCCCCTCTGTCGGACTCGACGTAATTCCGTGCATACTGCGAAATTCAATCATTTGTGCGCTTGTTGTCTCGCGACCTATGCGCCGAATCCCCAACCCATTGTATTCTCTCTCTTTCCCTCTATTTTCCTCTCCCTTTCTCTCAGTGATCGATGAAGAGAGTGCTGCGCTCCGGACTCGGCCTCTTTTTATCGTGGTACAAAATGGAACTTCGACCAACAGCGAAAGCTTTTGGAGTGGAAAAAGTATAGATTTGTTTTTTTTTCTAAATACTTTCGAACTTGAACGTCTTTTTTCATTAAGCTTGAATTGAATGGGATTTGAAAGGTTTGGCTTGAGTTGCAATGATTCTTGTGGTAAATTGAGTTGTAGTATTTGGATTTAAATGGTTGGTAAGGTTTCATAATTTTGGGATGATCGCTTTACGTGTATTTTTATTTTATTTGGGAAGCGACTAACTTGATATTTGGGTAGTAATGGATGAAAAACATGAATTAGTTCCTCTCTTTTAACACTAGATTTGCCAAACAGTCAAAATGACTGGAATAATATTTTATTGCAGCTGCTACTTTTTCAAAGATTTTATTATCTAAAAATTCTCCTAGCTTTTATATATAAACACAATTAATTTTATAAACTTGTTTTCCCCTTTGCTCTTTCATGTTCCATAAGAACACATGTAAACTTAACAGAAATTTGGTTTGCAATATCCCTTAAATGGGTTTGTAGATTGAACCCAAAATTTCTTACTAATTCAAACATGAAACTATAAACGACTGATATAATTTGTATAAATATTGCATCATGTGTGTATATCTCTCGTACATCTTTAATTCAGTAGCCCAACGCGTGGCAGTACAGAAATGAATCCACCGCAGACGCGATCTAATCCACAGTAACAATAAATCAAAAGCACCCCCCACGAGATTGAGATTTGCCTTTCGCACTTTTAGCATTTATCAATGATCGTTTCTGGTTTGTGCGGCCAGCTACCGGTGAGACTGAGAGCGTTGCTCCCGCGGGACGGTTGCACGAAATTGGCCTTGGGGTCCAGATGAAAAAGTGCGTGGGGTTATGTAGGTGAGGCCTGACAAGCCTGTCGATTCACGTAAACGGAGAGAAGGCAACTATGAAACTTCTTATCTGCCAGAGACCGCAATAACCACTCCGGATGCCAAGTGCTTCTTTTATGTCTTTTGCCTTGAGTGGACAGTGGACACGATGTACTCAATACATTTTACAAACCCCTGTAAAGGGAGACTATAAAATCGAGAAAAATACATTAAGGAATGTACAGGGTGATTTACTTTGTATTTTTTAATCATCACTGTTGGGTATGCGTTACTGTATAGAGGACAATTATAAATTGTCGAGACATTAATTATATTATGTTTTTATTATACTATTTATTATACAAATATATAATTCATCAATTTAATATTGAATTATTATATTGGATGTACAATGAATGTAATATAGTATACCAAAATGTTGGATAAATCGGATATCTTAAGTAATTAATACGTTACGCTATATTCCCTGTAACTTATGCCAATAATTTAATAATTATATTTAATAGTTAGTTATAAATAATATACTTCATAATATATATTTCAACCCCCTGTAAGAGGATACGATACAATCGAGAAAAATACCTTGGGGAATGTACATACTGAGTGATTCATTTTGTATTTGACCTGTAAATGCAATACAATGCAATATTTATTACTTATGCAGGGCCTTTCCAGAATAACTGAAGAATTGCAAAATGAATGAAAAGTGAAGCTATACATTATTCAGTATTTGCAAAAAAGTGCAATTGTTGCAACCTATTAATGTTCAAATTAATTAAGTGAAGCAGACTAAAATTTATATATGTAGATTGCGTTTACTGTACAGTTATGTACTGTATATTGTGGGGTGTGTATATCGAGAGCGCAGTGTCAGTCACAATATTCCTACATATATAACTATTCCAAGAATACACATGTAAAACTGGCTAGCACTTTCCTTGACTTTAATCCTTATTCTTTAAATTAACTTATTATGAACCTGCAGACGAAATGTCATCGAGTCGGACTCAAATAGGACACCCAGTATTAGCATATACTCCATCCAATACATCTGACACAATCCTCCAGCATATCCCGAAGATGCACTCCCAACGCGCATCTCTAATCGTCGCCAGCCCCAAACGAGCATACTGGCCCGTGTTCATATTCACCGATCCAAGTAAACTCATCAACAAACTCATTACCATTGTGACGGGGGTGGGGTGGTGGTCGAGGTCGGCCAAGGACGAAATTCAGATCCAGAGCGAGTGGGTGCCTGACGAGGAGGTAAGAGCAAGGTCCTGTTCCGCGATTTCGCACACACAAACACACACACACACACATACGCGCGTGCGCCACCAGGGTGGTCCTGTTTTAGCGGCAGATTATATTTGAATTTTAATGCCACCCACCGAGTACCGTACTATAGGAGAGCAAGGAGGGGGGATTGCTGAGACAGAACCGTGCGAGTAGGTCCAGACCGGTCCCCCCACTTTTCCGGGAGCGACAGCGAGAGGAGTAGGGTCAGAGTAAGAGAGAGTGGGGGAAGGAGAGAGAAATTGCGGAGAGTGGCTATGTACCACCGAGAAAGAGATGTCTGGAAGCAGCGAGATGCCGGAGGGCCAGCCGATCGTGGGAAGTTTGATGCATTTATTCATGTTTATATTTATGGTCCACCGTGATGCTGGACGGCCAAGGGACCCCCCATCGTGTCTCCCTCCATCTCTCTCTCTCTCTCTCTTTCTGCATCCACCAGTGATGGGTGGGGATTGCAGCGGAGCTTTATGATGCCGAAATTCGAGTCCGAATAAATTTCCTCTCGTAGCTACGCTCGCATATAGTATGCGAGCTCTGCACACCCTTGTGCACCTCCTCCGCCCACCCCCCCCCCTCCCACCAGGCTATTGTGAAATGGCTCATTGCGAGTGGTAGAATGTGGAGCTGGAATATACGTGACTCCCTTTCACCTTGGACGGATGTTATGATGAATTCGGGGCTGATGCTGTTTGTTGTTCCTTCTCGATCGACCGGACCCATCCCGGCTCTGGGGAGTACTGTGTTTTTGTTTGGAATACAGGGAACGAGAGCTGCAATGGATCGAAGCCAGTCGAAGAGCTCGATAAACCGGCGAAAATGTTCGTTCAGGAAATACTATGTGTTTTATTGAATACGAAGCAGACTGTAAGGAATGTGGTTGTTGCCTGTAAAGAGTTGGGAAGGTGGTTGTAATAAATGGGTGTTAACACCTGGGGGTTGTGGGTGTGTGTGGGGGGTGTAGGTTTGGCAGGAGGCATAAAATCTCGATTTCGATTATACAATATGTCAGCACTTCTCCTCGACGCGATCGACCCTTCAATTTATGTTCCTGGATGCTGAGATCCCCCCAAACTCGCTCGAGCCTAGTCTGCTTAGGGGTTCGATCCCGTTCTGCTGTGTATTTCCTGCGTGCTTCTCCCACCGGGGTAAACCCTCGTCATGTGGGGAGGAGAAATGTTAAAGCATGCATCCAGATCCCGGAGACAAGTTAAAATATACTGGCGAATTTCGACACTTTGTCAACGGGACCGTTTTGACGAATATAACGTAATGAAGAGCTCGACCGACCATTTGTCAAGGGGAGAAATAAGCCTTGCGGCTGAAGTTTATCCTACTCTTAAAAAATCTATGCTTTTATATCTGTTCTAATATACATATAGTGGTTAAAAAAAGTATTGGCATTACCAGGATTTTTAGAATTAATTTTTTTTAAAAAGAAAACTGTCTACCTTAAGGAAGTTAATTATTTTAAGAAGAGCTCTTTCTTGGTCAAGAAACCATATTTTTATTTACAGAAAAGAATTGTTTTCTTTAAGAACATTTTTTCCAAAAACACTGGATGCTTCAGTACTTTTTTTAGTCACTGTGTAATGGAAAGAGAGAACGTTATTATATGTATATGTGTTCGGAGTAATCACAGAAAATATTCAACTCAATTTTTCTTGAAATCCATGAAGACTAGGATCAAGAAAAGAACATACAAATAATGTAACAGAGTGTTCGGGTAGTGGAAAATTCCGATGAAAGAGTTTCTACTGTATATTTTCCCTACATATAAAATACTCGTAACAATATGTTCTCCTTTCATACGGAATGTCAGTAAGACTATTGTTTCAATTCGCACAACTTTATCTTGATTTATATTTTGAATTCAATTGGTGAATCAAATAGTGAATTGAAAAGTAATAGAAATATCAAATCCAACGATCCAATAATGAAGAGCAGCGATGGAAACAAATGGCGGTATCATTTGCGAGAGCCTCGTCCATTCAGATTTCATTGGACGAGCAGTGATTGCGAAAGGAAGTTGTAGGAAGTGCGGTAGATGCTTGACCGAAGACGCCACGTCGAACAAACCAAAGCCAGGAGGACTGATTCAAAAGTTTCCGACTGGCGCTTGATAGGGCAAACTTTCTCGACCCTTCCTAGACCCTGTTCCGATAATTAACTTAGAAAAATGTGGTCTGTCGTCCTCCAACTTGCCCGAAACACAAGCTCCGTCCGTTTCTTCACTGATACGACGCCGCGTTACTTGTATGTCCCATTTAGGAGCGTAACTTCCACGGCTTTAAAGTTAAATCTACTCGGAGTGACCCTTGCACCACGTTCACTCCTTCCTCCCCGGATTCGTCTGCCGTTAAGCTCCTTTATTAGCCACCATCGCGTGTTACTTTAACTCTTCCGATTCCTCTCTTGAAACTTCCTGTCTTGTGAGACGTTCCAATCGAATTACTTTTTATCTACCCACTTCTTAAGACATTTCCAAGTAGAAGTTCCGATGATTTCATTTGTTCTCTGTAATAAAAGTCTGAAAGGTCGGGATTTTTGAGCGAGTGAAAAAGAAGAGATAATCATTTTGTCTTATGTATAAGTATGTATGTATATGTATACTGTAAATATAAAAAGTACTCGCATACCCAGTCTTTTCGAAAAATATCTTTTAATCGACGAAAACTCTTTTCTCTAAATAGAAATACATTTTCTTGGCAAACAAAGTGACCTTAAGAAAAAATAAATTTCCTTATAGGAGATAGTTTTTTTCTTCAAGAAAATCTATTGTAGAAATATTGATTGCGCTAAAACTTTTGTTACCCACTGTTGTTTCTAGGGTTCCGTAGTTCACTACTAGTTACCGAAAAATAATTTGATTTGGAGAAGAATAAAAAAGCATTTTTCTATTTCAGATGGTTCTACCTCACCACATTTTGCATATTTGTTTAGCGATATCTTTGCGCCTGCTGGACTGATTGGGATGCACCTTTTCCACCTTGTACACTGACTGACATGATTTGATATTCTTAGTTATGTTTACTGAATATTTAACAAAATGTAGATCGACTTAGAAATTACCAAATATAAACATACCCTAAAAAGTACAAAATTATATCTATCTTATTTATACTTACTATAATCATTAGAAAGAGACCGAATATTCTACTAAGATATTTACTGAGTATAAATAAGACGAGAATTATTAGATATCTTTTAGCGCACTTTTTGTCACCGTTATCTTTAATTTGTTGTGTTTTATTAAAACGGGCAATAATAGAAATAGCAGAAACAATCCAATAAAACCGTTGCGAATTTCGTATACAAAGGAAAGCCCCTATAATTCTGCATCGACATTCGAACAACAATCTATTGAATCGCCCGCCATCAAGAATAAATGCCAATAAACTTTCGAAACCATGTTATGCGCGCGTTGAAACGACGAAACAAAGGATCGGCGGTAAATCACGTTTAGTAACATCCGAATCCCTCGTTTCCCCGAAAAGCGGCAAAGTGACTTACGCGAAATCCACTCGAGCGTTGTGCGTGTGCAGGAATAGCAGCCGACAGAGCACAGAGCTCCATTCAGGATGCAGAGTCGCTGGGAATCCAGCTTTTCCTTGGCCATCTTGGGAGCCGTCGAAACGGGATTTCTCTTGAATCGAATGCAGCAAGTGCTTCTTCTTCTTGCCGGTGCGTGAGTGAGCGCACCTTGCCATAAAGGGAGTGCGTCTGTCAGCGCTGTCATTGGGTGATTAATCGGTGGCGCGCGTGCGAGCGCGGAAAAAATCGCTAGCGAAAGAAGAAAAGCTAGACGCAGCGGTAAATCGTCGCGCGAATCATTGCTTTTCTCTGAACGTTTGTGTGTGTGTATGTGTATGTGTTTCAGGTAATCATAAAAACTACTCGACCAATTTGTTTAACATACTATTTTTATAGTTTTTCTTGAAACACATGAAGCATCGAGAAAAACCATACAAATAATGTAACAAAATGTTCGGGTAGTGAAAAATTCCAATAAGAGAGTTTCTGCTGTATGTTTTTTCTTTGCTGCAAAATATGTATGAATATATGTTCTCTACGCTTATGAAATGTCAGTAAGAAAATATTTTTATTGGCGCAAGTCTATCTTGAATTCATATTTTGGATTCAATAGGTGAATTAACCGGGTAAATATACCTGGAACGAAAAATAAACTAGCAAATTATTAAACATATTTTTGTCTTGAGCTTGTATAATATATGTACAAGTATGTACTTTTAAGGTATATTATAAATTAATTTCATTCTTGTATCTGTCATAATTGCCAAATTATTGCCCTCAATTTAAGGCATCCATTGAAGGTTAGTCAATTTCTTTCCGAAACCATTTTTTCTACAAAGAAAACACTTAAAGCTAGTGCGCAATTTGTTCCATTTTCAAAATTTTGCTTTTTAAAACAAGAGCAGCCTTTTAAATTCAAGAATAGTTTTCTAGCCTTTGAAAATGACTAATATTATACAGCTATTTTTGAGTAAATTTAATACTTTAAAGACTTATATCTTTTAAATGCAACCATGAATATTTTAATTTTTTGCAAATGCTTATATTCTCTTCTTCTAGTAGTGGATACCGTTTCCTTCGACTTCTTCCACTGGATGAAACACTACAGTTTAATATATATTATCAGCACATGCCAAAAAGTTCGAACTTCGACGGCCATTGTCTCAAGTTTGGAGCAGAGAATTTGCTGGAAATTACGACAGCTTTTATAGGTAAGTTCTAAATATATGTACGTAATTCAAATTTTTAAAAAAATCTTTATAAAACAAATCTACGCCACAACTACCATAATTTATGTTAACCAGATATACGAATTTCATTCTTAATTAACGCAATTAACGAGAAGGTGGGAATCAAAATCCCGCAAAATTGGTCATAATTACACAGTTATTGTTATGGATGTATAAAGGCTTTTTTACAAATCACGATTTACGGTACCCATTGTAGGTCAGACAATTTTTATCTGATACAAGTGAAATAATTTTTTTGTAGAAAGTAGGCACAACAACCGAGTCCAGAACTGGGTAGATTTTCAAAATTTTAGTTTTTAACGAAACAGCTGCCTTTTAAACTGAAAAGCTATAACACTATAGTAATTTTCAAGGGTGAAAAAGTTAGTTTTGAAAAAGCAAGTTAATTCTGAATTTTTGCGCTTGAAATGTATACCTCCTTAAAAATTGAATGGAAATGGAGCAAAAATATTGAATTCAATGATCCAATAACCAAAGGGCAGAAGAGAAAATCGGGGCGTAGCGGTAACTCGGCTCCGGGATCATTGCTTCTCTGTAATCGGCATCCATTACACAATTGCTGCTTTTTCTGCCCGCGTATACGCACCGAAGCAGCCGAGGGGCAAGATCTTGTCTGCGCGCGTGTCGTGACCGTATTCAGAGGTTATCTCGTCGATCTCGGCGCTAGAGAGGCACGTTGAGAAACACAAGGAGCTAAGAAAAAGGAGGCCTCTTGAAATACCGTGACCGACTTTGTATGGCAACCACCGTTCGCTGTGATTCGATCTACGTGACGGCACGCTTGATCGCCAATTCTTTTAATAGCGCCTGGAATCTAGCAGTCGTTTTTACGCGACTTGATAGGTATCTCCTATGTAGGTTATGTCACGCTAAACGATTACGGTACCTACATGGAGTGTCTGCGATTTTTATAGCGGCTTAAGAGCACGTTGAGTTCGATAAGTGACGGAAATGTGTCACGCAGCTTGTCAAGATTGGTTGAATTATTCGAGCTATGGAAGACTAAAAGAATAGTGACTAAAAACAGTATTGGTGCACCTAGCGTCTTTATAATAAATTTCGTTATAAAAGAAAATAGCCTCCTCTTAAGAAGTTTATTTTTTCGGACAGTTTCCAAGAAAGACAGTCTCCCATTCAAGACAACGTGGAGAAAAGTTTTCATGTTTAAGAAAATTTTGTCTAAAAACGCTGGGGATTCGGATACTATTTTTTATCCACTCATTGCCACTGTTTATATATGTATTTTACATGTGTTGTATATAGTATGTGTTCAGAATTATATTTTTGTACTGTTATGTACAATCTGTGTGTCCTATTGAACTGTTTTCTTTCATTATTCTAAAAAAAGAACTTAAGTTTGGCGAATAAAACAATGGTGGATGTTGAAAAAGTGGTGTATATTTATACTAATTGGTCATTTCACGTCAACTCGCTAGGGTTTCGTGCGGATATTTGACGATGTTTATGAAATTATAAGTGTTTATAGTTTGTGCAACACTCTGTTTCTTGCTAACTGAATGTCTTATTTATTTAATTTAAAAAATGCAAAAATGTTGATATCTCTGTAAGTAATATAGATACTTACATAGTATAACGTCAAAACAATATAAAGACATTTCAGATTACAATGTAAAGAAACGACATGCAAGTTTTTAGTAGTTACACGTCTGATGAACATGTAATGTGTATAATACACACTATTACATAACACACTACATTTAGAACGCAGGAGAACGTTTCGAAATATTCATGTATAATTACAATTATATAGAATATACTAGTATATACTCAACAGGAGCGATTCAAATGCACGCGAATTACTCTGCACATTTTATTTCTTAACAGTTCGTCAAGTAGACACAATTATTAGGAATTAATCTGAAATTTCAATTCCAACGTTTTCAATAAAAGACTGAAGTTTCTTCACACGATTTCGACGACTTCTATTTTTCCAGTCTAGTTGTATTTTAACTTTTTGAAGAGCATACATTTTTCTTTCCTTTTACACACATAACTTATAAGTAGACCACACATATAATCCCAGGAGGATCGACAGTATATACTAACATTCCAAGCGTCAAGGATTATCCCGGTTGGCAGTAAAAGTTTTTGCGAGCCATCGTCTGTACTGGCGAACTGCTGGCTTTGCAATTTTTCAATTTCACATTGGAGCGAAGAGCCGAGGGTCTCGGAGGCGTTCTCGAAATGGAGGACGTGGAAATTTCGTAGCTACTACCGGGCCGCTACTCCCCGCCGAAGTAATTGGATATCGTAATCTCGTTATACTTTGCCATCTAGAAGGCTCGTATAAAATGCCGCGGTGAGTTTCTAAACGAGATTAGCCCCGCAGATCGGGGGCCGGATAAGGGCGGCGGAGTTCGGATGGCGAACCGCTCTAATGTTCCAGCCAGAAAATTCTTGTCTAACAACTTCAGCACACAGTGACCCCCTCCTTCCCCTTCACCCTTCGCGCCCCCTTGGCTGTGATGAGTTTTTATTACAACCGCTACCACCACTCGCCATCCAGTGGACCCATTTTCCCCTGCAATGGACTCCACTCGGATTATTCTAATTTAAGGCGCGCAATGCTTTCATGTCAACCGCAACGCCGTTCTTATTGCTGTGAATATTGTTGATACTTCGTGGGAGCAAGGAAATAACGCAGTGAAATCCGGGACGAAAGTGTTTGAGATAATACAGGCGACCCATACAGACGAAAAATAAATAATAATCATTTTGTGCATTTGTTTTCTTTTTGTTACAGTTGATCATTTGGTCTATTTTAATATCACAGAAACCATGCGAGATATCCCAATTTTGTTTTTTATATTTGTACGATTTCGAAAGGAACGTTTTCATTTTAAAAAATGACTTTGGGTGAAGATTTCAAGATTTTTTTAAATGGAACAATTATTTTTTAAATACCTATATTTGTAATCATTCTTATTACGAGTGCAATGACCTATCTCTAATGGTCATTGAAGATTATAGCACACAGAAGTTAAAGTTAATTTCTAGTTATGTTAAAGTTAATCGATTGTTAATTAACAGACAATAATCTCCGTCCACTCTATGTGGTTAATTGAAAATAGTGAAGGACAAAATAATTCTAATAATTCTAAATATGCAAAAACACAATCCTTCAAACAAATAGAAGTATATAACAGTCGAATCAGATTTAAAGTATTTACCATTAAACAATTATTGCTCCAGTCATCTAATCAATTTCTTTATCGGAGCTATTAATCTTCCTCCACTGCATAATTCAGTAAAACTGATCGAAGCGCAAGTAGTGTATCGACTTTTCGAAATCGTACGAATCCCATTTGATGTTTGATAGAAAGTGCAACTTCTATTCGATATCTCGAAAGCAAGGGATACGAAAGGGAGCGCAATGGAATCAAAGGAGGGAATAATGTAAAGTAAAAGGAGATTGGAGACAGCGTCAAAGGAGCGTGAAGGAGAGAGACGACACGTGCTTCTTCTTCGACGGACACACCGATAATTGCCTGCCCGGCGAAACCTCCGTCTCCGAAGAGACCTTCCGAACATAATTGGTTTTCTTCCACAGAGATAGCAACGGAACTCTTCCCCCATCAGGTGCAGCTTAGCCGAATGAAGCCGACACCTATCACCGCTCTTTGCCTCCCTCATTCCAGACTGGCTGTACGGAAAATAGTGGCGAACATTTGCTGAGACCAGTGCATTAGACGGTTTAAATGCGATTCCGTGGTTTTGGCACCGCTTTTCCATTCTCTTCTTTTGATACTGCATTGATTAAAAGAGTATTTATATATACATATATATATATTTATTTATTAGAGTTTAAGTATCTATTTTACACGTAATTGATATATTATTACATAGTATAAAAGAAAGTGTTCATACATAATACATAATAATAGTGTTTTATATTACTAACGTAAACTAACACATTTTGCATGTATTACGTTTTAATAATATATTTGATTATTGATGGAAAATATCCAAAACTGTATTGATATTAATTTGCAAGAAAATAAGCTTTGAATAAAAATTAATAATTGTTCAATTTCAAAGAGTGAAGTTAATTACCTATTGAAGATGTGAATTAAATATCTCTCATTCACCTGACAGAAAATTTGTTACTCCTAGCAATATCGGTCGTTGAAAATTATTGGCAGATGCGACGCTTAATAGCAATTTATTAGTTTTTTATTTACTGATTGATGGCATCCACTAAACTGCCACAGAAACTAGAGTGCATTTAAGAAGGTCAAGCTTTTAAGCCGTGGCGCGGAAAACGCTCGAAGAGGACGCTTCAAAGAGAATCCTTAACGAATTGTTTGCCTGCTAACGAGTATCGCATTGGCCGTTTTTCGAAGCCATTAGAAACGCGATGATCGCAACCTTGGATATAAAATTTAGCAAAGGCAGTATCGGCAGCAAGCGTCGTTCGCTCTCAGGAAAACTTTGCCTCGGCAAAATTCATGAGGGAAGTTCCGTTTGACTTCAGCTACACTTTAAATCAGCACGGTAAACTTCGCTCCCACTCCGCTGCCGGGATGGAATATTTTTGCGTGTCAACAAGTGCTGTTTCGTCGTCGATTCGAGTGTTTACAGTGAAGTGACTGTCGTTGATTAACTGGGTTCTCGCAGGTGACTTCTAGATTTCTACAATCTCCCAAAGAACCATTACACAGCAAAAAAACAATTGTTAGTTTTTTCCCATAAATGTAATGGTACAAAAGAATTGTTTCAAACATTTCTATTAATGATAATATTGGGTAAAGTAATCATATCTTTAACTTCGTTTCCATAAAAGGGAGATTTATATTATATAAGAACGAGAAATACTTATTCCTTTAGAAATATTAACAAAAATCGTATTGAACACTTTTTACACGTCAGAGAATCACGATTGTATTAAACATTCATTACTGTATTGGAAAAGAAATATTTATTTCCCGAGATTGAAAAGGTCAAATGTATAGTTATTACGTGTTTCATATGACCAGTAAAATGACCATAGCACTGAAAAAATGTGATCGACCTCGAAAAATTGACAGCGTCCCAGAGAGCTGAAAACTAAAAAATAAGCGAAACAAAAAATGCGCCGAAAAGTAAAAAATGATTTGGTAGTTTTCATGGATACAACAATTTGCAGTCATAATATGCGATTTTGGCAACCTTCCCCCATTAGTGCCCTATGCCCTGTTCCACTTGCTTACGCTCTCTCAATAAATTAGCGATTAACAATAAAAAAAATATTGGCATGTGCGCGCTTCATTCGAGGCACTTGCTTTGGTAATATTGCTAAAAGACTTTTAAAGAAATTAAATTGTAGTAAAGTCAGTGTTAGGTTTGAATCAGTCTTCCATTGCTTTTTTACCTCGCAATGAAGCCCGTACACGCCAAGTTTTCTTTACTGTTAATTGCTAATGCGAGTAAAATCGAGGTATCTTTGAATAAAAACTTGGCTTTCTTGTATGATATCTATATCTTTTTGTTATATCTCAAATTTGTCGGAGAATCAAACTACTGCTTTGTGCATTTTTTTATATTTTAAGGTTTTGGACGGATTTCCATATTTTACTTTGGCTATTACGTCATCTCTACTATATTGCACTAAAACTCAACAGCTTCATAAACAATCATTATATTACATCATATTTTACAGCATCATGTATGTACATGTATATGTGGTGAGCATACGAGTAGATAAAAAAAAAATATCTCAGATAATTTGCCGGAAATTTTTGTTGGATTTAACATTCCGATATATTTTTGCATAACATTTTATGATTTAATGCTATGTATATTTTGAATACTTCTTACAGTTTCGGGAATATTTCCTTCCGCAACAGAATAATATTAATTAAGATATAAATTCTATATACTTAAATACTTGACCAAAGTCAGAATACAGATTTAAAATGTAGTTATTATTTTCTAACCAGACATTACAAATTATTATCACTCTTCACAATAAACGCTAAATATTATTCATTATATACAATAACAATCTTTAATATTTCAAATACAAACTAACAGAATATAAATATGCAATCGACGGAGATTTCCCAAACTACGCGTAAGAGTTGCTTTATACGAAATTCGAATAAGAATGATAATATTCTCTGACATTCGCCAGCATCGGGATTTTCGCGCGAAGCGTACTTCCGGCAGAACGGCACGAAATCGTAGAGGCATTCCAGGGGAAACTCTAATGAAACAACTGTGGAAGAGGAGAATGGGGAAGACAGTTTCATTCGGGGGCTGAGCGGCGGAGCACTTATGCTGGTCTGATAGGTATACGAATTTCGAGCGGGTATCGCAGATGTGCTCGCCGCGGAGGCTGAGGAAAGGTGGCTCTCGCCGAAACGAAATTGGACTGACAGAAATGGAATTGTATCTGCCGGCACTAGGCGGGGGATGGCCGGATAATGGCGAGCTCTCGGACCCGGGCTATCGGCTTGATGGGTCAGCGATGACAGTGAGGCAAAGCTTTCGATCGATGAGGCCGAGCAACCCCTCCGCGAAAGGGGGAAAGTGAAGCCGTTCCCGGTCCTCGAAATACACCTTCGGGAGAAACGTTAATACGAGTCCAGGAAACATACGGTTTCTTTGATCTCGTGCGAGGGTTCTGAGTGGCGGAGTTCACTTTCTTAATGTACAATTCGCATTACACCTAACCTAAAAAACCATTTATTGTACCTTTCTCGTGGATACAGAGATGCGAGAAAATTGCTCATTTAGGTTTTTTATTCGTTAACAAGTATTATGTATTTTTAGAAGAATTTTTTTCGAGCATCCAATGATCCATTATTAGCGATTAATGCTTTATACATCAAAACTTCAAATAACGTTCTACAAAGTGATGGAAAGAGCATTAAAATTACATCAATGGCTCTCAAGATTAACCCGCTCATATAAACAGATTTACAGATGCTTTCTGTCATACTACGTTGAACGATGATATTTTGAAACTTGTCTATCAAGTTATAAGATTTTCTATGTTCGCCTGTCACCTGTTAAATGCGAGCAGAAATTCAGAAAATTTGCGAAATCGAGTAAAATTCAGTAGATCATTCTCTCTGTCACAAGAGAGAGAGAAAGAGAGAGTGAAGGAAGAAAGTTTCGGCGTCGGTATCAGCCGTATTTCAAGCAGCAAATTCTCCCGGTGACAGTCACACGAGCGGACTCATTAAACTAAGACAGGCATTAGTAGGAAAGTTGGCGTCGTCGTCAACGCGTGTATTATTCGGACAATTGAATTAAAAACTAGTTTGGCCAACTCTCCGCCACGTCTGCGTCCACGTCTCTAACCCAGTTTTCCCGCACTTGGCAAGATTGCCGCACCGGAACTTGCCGGATTAATTCGTCGCGATTTATCCGTGCCCGGCTTTAACTATTCGTCAAAATTCCGGGCCACTGACATGCGCAACGTGTTACTCGTCCTATTGCTCGTTACTCATTTAACTCGGTGCTTAACGAGTTAAATTAATAAGGACTCTATTATGTGCGCGATCCTTCACTCCGGCGGTGAATTTCATTGCAAATTATAAGCTAAGTGAAATAGGATTAGAATTCATTTCACTAATCACTGAGATAATAATGTTATTATGTACTGTGTTAGATGTTTATTTTCTCGTGAAAGTTATTAGAAATGTTACTGTTAATAAGAATCAAGGTTAATAGCACTATTGTATTTTTTCTTCCTGAAAGTCAAACCTGATGCATTTACTATTGTGTAATTAATTTTAATAATTTAGACGGTCCAAAGTTCATAATTCAAAAGCGTTGTTAAAATATAAAGAAATATATGAATCAACTTCGAAAATAAACAACTCAAAACTCTGCTGAAAAGGGTGAAATAATTTCTCCCTTATTTATACCACCGTAATAATTATAATACCAAATATCTTCTCAAATATCTCATTTTGCAAGCGGAACATCAATACTAGAAACAGTCAATCTTGTCCTAATGGTATCATATTTCTATTATTTATTGTATAATTAAATGCGGATGGAGGATATTTCATAATTTTAAAGTGTTATCAAAGTAATAGATCTTTGCCCGACAAATTCTAGAAGAGCAATGGTTGATAAAGTAAGTGAAATAAAATTTGTTGTACACTTGGAAATCTACACCTGGAGGAGAAACCCTGCTAAATTTCAACTATTCAGATGCTCTAGAAGCTAAGAATGAAGCCGTCAAAGATCTGTGTGTAAAATTAAATCATTTATAAAGAAACGCGGAAATTTACTTCAAAAATGGGTAACACAGAAATACGCTAAAAAATAAAAATCTCGCTTTGAATAACTATGAATGAGACGGAAATTATTTTGTACTTTTTAACATTTTTTTTATGTAACCACAAAACTGATTTGCAAAGGACTGCCATTACAAAACAGAAACAGTTTCATGCCGTACAAACGTTAAGAACAAATATCTTTTCTGCAACGAATTGAAAACTTCCACCATTTCGAAATTGATTCAATAGTATCAATTGCATATGGCTGATAAGACTCTTCATGAAGATCTCAAAATATGATTCATTCAGGACGTAATTAAACTTGACGTAGTAAGACACAAAAACCAAGATACGAAACAGGGAAATCGTTTTACGCAAGAATTATTATATCAATCAAAAGCAAACAAATGGGTCCAGAAGAATTGCCTGTTGAACTGTTAAAACACAATATCCCATACCACATTCACTTCATACTCAGTGGAATAAAATAAATTATACGTCTGCAATTAACTAACAGTACAACAAAAATGTTAAAAAAAATAGAATGGTTGGCAAGTGGAAATACATAAAAATCATAAATTTAATTCTCAAAACACGAACAGCGTGTATTCAATGACAACGGCACACAGCGTACTTTCATTGCGAAGTTGAGTGAGAGGGCGGAGAAACTCTTGAAATTCGCTGGAAGTTAAGCGTCAACATTTCTCCCAATTTGCCGGTCGCGTAAGTGATAGCAACGAGCGTTATCGTACCATCGAGTTTTTCTCGGTGAAAAAAGTAGCGACGGATATTCGGGCTGGTTAAAAGCACGCAATTTCCTGTAACTCATCCGACGGAAAATCTCACTGTTTAACTGCCGGAGGTCCAGCGGGAGATGGGAAGAAGAGAGACAGAGAAAGAGAGAGGATGATGGGACGCGGAGCCTGAAAACACGTGGCACGTTGGTTTTCGGCGTATTTCACGAATTACGAAAACAAGACGCGCGTTCGTGCCGTGGCTGAGTGTTAATTAATCTGCTTCAGGCGTCCAATCAGGAGGGATATAGAGGCGAAACAATTTGCGGTGGCCGTGTCAGACGGGAAGGCAAATGTTTGTCGGTTAAATTGCCCGCTCGGCCGTCCGCCGAGCCAGCCAACCGTCCAATTCACCGATTCGCGATTCGCGAATGCTATTTATTGGAGTAGAAGCCCCTCGATCCGCTCGCTCAACTACGAGTAATTCACACTACGGCTGAAGAGCCATTCATTGCATCTAGCTCGCGGAAACAGCCACCGAGATACGAGGAAGATGCAGTCTAGCTTGTTTCTTTGTTAAGTGCGCTTACGTAGTTTCATCATTATAAGAAGAATTCTCGAGCTTTCAATCATGCTATGATTTGGCTGAGATAATTTATGACTATTCGAGTGAAAGCCACGTTGCAGCTATGACCAATTCACACTACAGTTAAACATCCAACGAGATACGAGGAAGATGCTATTTTAGCTTGTTTATTTGTTAAGGACTGTTACGTAGTTTTATTCTTAAAAGAATTCTTCTGGTGCTTCCAATTATTCTCCGATTGGGATGAGATAATTTATGAGTATTTATTGAAGTAGAAACCACTCATAGCAGAATTACTCAACTATGAGTAATTCATACTGCGCTTCAACAGGCAATAAGATGCGAGGAAGATGTTATTCTACATTTTTATTTGTTAAGATATGTATACTTAAAAGAATTCTTTTCGAGGTTCCAATTATTCTGTGTTTGGAATGAAATAATTCATGACTGTTTATTGGAAAAGAACTTGTTCATTCAACGACAAGCAATTCACACTGCACTTAAACAGCCACCGAGATGCGAGGAAGCTGTTGTTCTAACTTGTTTATTTTTTATGAACTGTTATGTGTTTTTATTGTTAGAAAAACTCTATTCGAACTCTCAACATTCTATGATTGAGATGAGATAGTTTACGACTCTATGTAACATACAAATAATTCACACTATACCTAACCTAAAAAAAACATTCACAAAGGTGTTCCTCTCGCTTTTTTATACGTTCGAATTTGTTACGTATACGTAGAAAAATTTTGTCGTGCTCTTAGTCATCCTGACATTGATACGTTCATTGATATACGACTAATTCGCAATTAACCTAAAAAAAACTGTCTACTGTACCTTTGCCGTAGAAACAATCAACAAAATACGAAAAAGAAGTTCTTTTCGTTGTTTTATTCGGTTGTTTTATTCTAATCCCGGAAAACTTTTGTGCAGAGTTTGCAAGTGTTCTTGCTTTGGAGATGCAAACAATTGAATTCAAAAACAGCAATCATGCGGAATGTAAACAGCTTGTGCAACAAAGCATTCAGCCAGAGGATTAATTACAATGGTTTACATAAAAGTATGGACTCTCCAGTAAACCACAAACATTTAGATAATTTTTATACAACAACACGTGTTGAAATGCAGTTTTTCTTCCACGAGAATATTAATCAAATGTTACTAAATGCCAATCTGTCAGACAGGCAGCAAAGCAGTTGTTGGAAATGCGAACGATTGAATTGAAAGACAACAATCACAGAGAACGTAAACAATTTGGATCGCAAAGGGTCAAATGATGGCGTTAATTACAAAGGCTTACATGGAAGTACGAACACTATCAAAGGAATTGTACTCGTGAAACGCATACCCGATCACCTCATAGCTGCGGGTCGAAACACTCACGCTTCCGAAGCTGACAGTGATATTATTAACCAGTAACAGTATGAATCAACAGAAAATCGGTAGACCGCAAATCGATTGAAACCGCTAAACGAAGATACACCTGGAGAAATAAGTGTATTCCAATTAAATCCTCCATTCCAGACGCGATATTAGCCTCCGGCATCCTGGCTTTTCTCTGCTCCATATTGGCCTGTTCCAAGCAATTTCGGTGAAATTCAGATATATTGGTTTGCATGTAAAGAGGAAGAAATTCTAATCATCGGTTTCTATTATTATTGTTAAAGATGACCATTCTATTGGTAAAGTTAAAGCTGTTATAGTTTAACATTTTCTGTCGCGAAACGATGCTTGCATTTAACAAACGAGGTTTATTATTAAAATTCGTAGCTGTGAAATTGTTAATCGAAATTACATGAAACTATTAGTATTTGTAGCTCTTTTCACGATTCGCAAATCAATTGCTTAAAATAAGAAATTTCAGCATTTTATTTCAATCAGTAAATAAAATATAAAACCCATAACTTATTCATTATGGAACTTATTCTAAAACATCTCTTGGTTATTTCTCTAATAAATATTGGTTCCCCAAGGTAAAGAAAAGTGTCTCAGCATGAGTATTGCGTGAAAGACATTAAATCCAGATAATAAAATACAACGCGTACTGTTTATCATGTAACTAAAACATACAAATTCTAAATAATATAGAACCTATTCAAAACACCATAAGCCGTGGGGAAAAAAATATCAAAATGTAAATCGTATTAGTCTTGTACTACCATCGAACTGCCAACCGTACAATTTACATCTGTCAAAGGCACATTCCTCGCGATATATATGTATATGCACGCCACTGCAATATCAGATCGTGTTAAATGGGGAGCGAAACCGCAGAGTACGTATGCACACACATACACCCATACATACACGCACGGGGCATATCTCCCGCGGGAGAATCGGGAAAGGGTTGTCAGCTGGGGAAAATGTGGAAGAAATGTGCTTGCTGGCCGAGTACGAGGCGCCCGTGTTCCGCCGCGGCCAGGACGTGGACTGCTTCCAGAATTTCCACGTGCACATTGGAACGAGAAACCGTGACCAGAGTGGGAGAGGAATGGGAAGAGGGTTGTCCTGGATGGAAGGGGAAACGACGCCAAGGAAGAAAGCGCTATCGATCGCCGGAAATCGCTCGTCCGTGATCTTAAGTAACATGGTTTCTGGGATCGGGTAACGGCGAGGCTCGTCGTTCCTTTTAACCGACTTCTAAAAGGAGGTGATGATCAATTCGTCGGGGATATTTCTTTTCTCATGTTTCTTCAGTGATATCTTTGTAAGGATGGACCAATTGGGATAAAACTTTATCGTTTTCGTGAACTAATAATTGATAATACAATTCTTTTCAGTTGATAATAACTTGGCGTAATGCAATAATGTATTTAATAACGTTTTTTATCATTTTTTTAAAAGTAAAATCCAATGTTATCTATTTGCTGTAATAGATTAATGAAAGATTTTAAAGGACTTCTATTCCTTTTTTATCCTTGTAACAAGAGTAAGTTAAACTGTCGATATGGTATTCACCGATGTTAAGAAAGTATGAAGATTTAATTTTCGATCTACTTCTAAAAGAAGAAGGTACTGAATTCGTCGTGTGCATTTTTTTTTAATTTCATATTTGTGCAACGATATCACTGCAACAGATAGATCAATCTGGACAAAAACCTTCCTATCTTCTAAAGGCAACCCGCACAATGGTCTCCTTTGCAAACAAAATTTTGTACACCAAAAAGCATAAAAAGTGTAAACCAACTTCGAAAAGCGAAAACGCAAAACTGATTTAAAAAGTACAAAATAATTTGTGTCTTATTTATTCTTGCCAAATATCTTCTTAAATATCTCATTTTGCAAGTGGAACATTAATACTAGAAAGAGTCGATCTTGTCTTAATGGTACCGTACTTCTAAGTTCCCGGATCTTTTAATTCCCCCTCTCTTTTCCGTTCCTTCGCGACTTCTCTGTCTCTCTCTCTTTCTTGGTGGTTAAAACTAAGTGTGCGAACGTGACGTATAAACGAACCGACCGCGATAAAGTGTACTTCTTCCGTCGGGTGCAATTTTCTCTGACTACTGACTGGACGCCTCGCAGTTTCGCATGCCGGTGGAATTGTCAACGAGACCTTCGTTCTGGATCTGATTCCACTAGGGTTTCTGGCACGTAAGATTGAAGTTTTACATATGTTTGTATGTGTATTGAAATACGAGAGTTGTGTGAGCTTTAGAATCTTAAGTAAGGCAAAACAGCGATGCCTTCGAGTTGGATGCTTTAATATAAGCACTCATACTTATAAGCACGTATAATCGTCATTCAGTTTGCTTTCGTTACCGCTTCCATTTTTTGTAGGTTAAGTGCGCAATAGTGTAGGTCTGTGAATGTAACAGTAAGCTCCCACCTCTTTTGACAAAGGTAATGGTTGAATCGATTTTAATGTAATTTCCTCTTTCGTGCAGAGTAATCATTAAAGCAAACAATAGGTTATAAAATACTGCAATATTTATTACCTCTACTCGATGTTTCAAGAGTAGCCCTCAATTTTAAAAGGAATTATTTTTATTATAGAGTAAGTATTTTCACCCACTATTAATTTTGCAAACTATATCAGTTTTATTATAACAATTACCGCCTATTAATTATATTACAATTTGAACAAGCTAGATAATAGATGACCATCGATAGTCCCACGTACATAATATTTGCAATATATCATAAACTACCAACATCGTTAGAAGGTGTAGTAATAACCTATTATTCTCTAAATTAAATTGTTATTAACTTTCAAATAAAATGTCGGAATAAAGCCTGTTACGAAAACTAGTTCAAACTATTGCAAAGTCCAGGCGGGTTTCCGACTTTTTCATAGTGAAAAAGGTAATACTAATAAACAATAATACTAACAACAATAAATCCAATAATCTTCCAAACCCATTTCATCCTAATCATTACAATTTCTTCCAAATAAAATCACTTCAAATTATTTAACAATTGATTTTCGCAATTCCAACATAAAACGAAATAGCAACTATTTTAAGCCACTTGAAACCTCGACAAATAATGGCAAACTAACGCAATTGTTGTTCAATGCAAATGAAAGCGGCCAGAAAAGTCGGTTTCACAAGTAAAAGCAGCTTAACAATGTAACGGCGAATGAAGGAGAATAAAAACGAAATCACTCGGCATTAAGTTCTTCGGAGCGACTGCCATTCGGCGGGGTAGGTACATTAGCGGTAGACTACGACAAATTCGGTCGGCGTTAAGCACTACAGCTTCGCCGTGCGAGCGCTACCTGTGTGTGCGTGCAATCTTCATGAAAGCCATGGCGCAATGGCTGGTGTCAGTGTCTCGCTGCACAGTGCACGTAACAAAGGTCTAGTGACGTTGAATGAGGCGCATCGCTCGACATCGAGGAGAGCCAGTCTAACAGGAACCACCCGACTCCGCCTGTCATACGCACCTACCTACAGGGCGTGTCCCAGACCTTTGAGTCTGTTGGATACCTTGGAGGGTATAAGAGCTTAGAAACATCTGAAGTAGAATCGAGCACCTTAAACCCTGTGTTTTTATACTTGATACTTTATTCTTAATGTTTAATGCTTCATACTTAATACTTAATACTTAATACTTAATACTTAATACTTAGCATTCAGTACTCAATAATCAATACTCGATACTCAATACTCAATACTCAACACTCAACAACTAATGCTTAATACTCGATACTCAATATGTACTCAATACTCAATATTTAGAAACAGTTACGTAATAGTGAATCATAAAACCATTTGAGATTTTTCTTGTAACAATTCTCCCAAGAAGACCGCAAATGTTTTTATGAATCATCGTAGGCCTATGAGTCTGTTGGGTAGCGTAGAAGATATGAGAGCCTAAAAATATCTCCAAAAGAGCCCAGCATCTTTACATCAATATTTATATAGTAACTACGTTATTCTTAATGCTTAATGTTGGATGCTGAAATGTTTAGAATACTTAGTACAGAACATCAATACTCAATACCCTAATACTCTATATACAATACTCAATATTAACAAATTCTGTACTAAAATACCGAAAATATCAAAATACAGTGATGGAAAAAGTTGCATAATAGTAAATCATAAAGCCCTTTAAGCTTTCTCTTGCAAGAATTCTTCAAAGTCGACTACAAGTGCGTCGAGCGACGTTAGCTTGGCGGCAGTAACAGTAGGAACAGCAGCGCGGCGGTCTGAAGGGAATTCCACAGGCGGGCTTTCTCGTTTTTGTGTCGAGTGCCGCTCGCTCGGTCCAAATGTCGTCTATTGAACAGGAAAAGCGACGCTACCGCCGCGACGCGTCGCGCGCTCTCCGCGGGTTATCATCCCCTCTCCTTCGGCTAGCCGGCCTCCCCCCTCCTCTCTTCGACCCGGCGCTCCTTCCACCGAGCTGTTACCTCTCAATGCGTCTCGTTTTCCGGCAGGCTTGATTTTTCATTTTCACCTACCCACCCACCCTCGCAAATCCCCACCGTGGAAGGTCCGAGACTGGGCGCTGGCTGACGCGCTGAAGCTTGAAGACGAGTATGGGATGAATCCCTCCTGCGTCCCTCGCTTTCTACCTTGTCCAGTACCGGCTAACTCCTATTTAATCCCTCGGAATTCCTGACAGATTGCGAGCGGACTCGATTCTTTTTTCTAACGTCACCTATGCTTGGATTTCCCGAGGGTTGATTGCGCGTCCGGTGACTTTGACGAGCGGAAGTCGATATGTCGATAATAATATTTTAGACTTGTCGACACCATTCCTTCTGAACTGCAAATAGAAGGAAAGATTAAAATACAACTTTCAGAGGGAAAAGATTAAGCAGTGGTTGATGTTAACCCTACGTGAACCAGGTGGAGCTGAAGTTAATGCCAGCGGCTTATGTTTAAGTGTACTTTTATTCAAATTATATACATATACTATTTGTAGATGAAGAACTAAATAAATACTTAATGCTTAATGCTTAACATATTATATTATACGGAGAGATTTTCGCTCCTGCATACAGTTATGATCCAGGAAAACTATAGACTATTAAATATTACAATATTTATTATCACTTATAGAGTGCGTCATAAAACTAACAAACTAACTACAAAATCTTGAAAGGAATAACAGTTCCAGTTATGCATTGTTATAAGATATTTATAACAACGGTAAAACTAGTAATAAATATAAAATAAAAATAACCACCAAACTTTTCACCCGACAAGAAATTCCCGAATTTACTGTGCCTTGTCGTTGCAAATGGCTTTGTTGCTGGAGCGAATTAATTTACGGGCAAAACACCGGGATTTTTCAGTGGTCCGCTCGGACCTTGAAAAGTCAGCAGGAGAGGATCGTCCGCGCCAGTAAATCGCGATTTCATGGTCCATCAAAATCGGATCCCGTGCACTCTCTCCTGGTGAACTCAAAACTTGTCGGAATACATACATATATGTATACGGCCGCGTATATGGTGGCGCTGTTTGCTCGAAGTTATTGGTTCTGGACTTCTTCGACACGTTTATCCGCTTTGCGCCGCACTCGGCCCGTGTACACGTTCGCACATCGGAAAACTATATCGGCGCCCTTGCTGGCTCTTTCAATGCCCCTCTTTCTCGCATCCTTTTTCGTCCCTTGGCTTCACCTTGCTCTTTACAATTAGCCGAGCTGCCCTGTTTTTACCGCGAAACACCCTGTTGTTCTCTGCGGGCGTGCGAGTTCGATTATCGGACTCGTTCATCTCGGTCTTGTATTGTGGTAAGCCGAGACCGTGTTTTCTTTGAAACAAGACCTTCTTACACCAATTTCACGCGACAAGGAGTATTTCTTTTGATGAATTGTAAAGTTGGAAATTAAGATTGTGGAATGAAGTTCGTCGAAATGTATTGTAAAACAAATTGCTTTGTTGTTTATTCCTGGAGACAAAGTTTTAAATTGTGTTTCTCTATAACTGAATTATTATTATTATTATATAACACTAGAAGCACTTCCGGGTGACATGAGTAAGTTAAGAATAGTTTAATTTAAAGTAAATTCGGTACTTGGAAATATTTTATAACTATATGTTACTCGATCACTCTTTTCCATCAGAATTTGAAGTTAATTTTGGAACATCCTTTATGAGTGACACATATTACAATATTTTATTGTGTACAGTATTCCTGGATGATAACGATAAAGGAAAGTTTCTTGTATTAGGAAGAATTTAAACTAGCATTAAAGAATTCGTAAGTTTTATTAATATGTAATTATTTCTTTTCACATAAAAAATATTTATATCCTATCAAATCTATTATTCTCTCCGGCATTAATTTTCTTAACGTTAAAGTCGAACAGTATACGTCGTACTAATATCAAAACAATATCAATATATACAATGCAAAAATGTGGAAGGGCAGATTAAAAGAGTTCCCCTTTATATCACGTTTTTATTATCACTTATTATTATGGTTTTTATTTATTATGAAAACTATTTGAACTTAAAAAAGCCAGAATACACATATATGTCAGCATTTCCGAGGATATTAAAACAGCTTTCTTTTTATATGGAAAGATCTTTCTGGCGAGATTCCAGAGCTCGCAGTAGACGATTAACTTCTGCCAAACATTCGAACTCCAGTGCTTTCAGGGTTTGCGAGTCTGATTGGCGTAACCTGTTTAATATCGGAGACACAATCGTGTCCGGTCTTTTGATCGGAAATCGAGGTCAGCGGAGGGCGAGTATTCCGATTGAACGTGTATACAAAGCGTGCATTCCGAACCTCGCGTCTCGCACACACACACAAATGTATAGAGTTTCGTATTTCCCTTGGCCAGGAAAAGGAAAACACACGGCGCCGCCGCGAGAAAGGTTTTGTCCCGGGAGCTTTCTGTAAAACAGCTCGTCAAATTTTCAAGCCGAAACAAAGGAGCGCGAGCAATCCAGGAAAAAGCAGCGAAAGGCGCAGACACGATTGCATCTGACAAGAGCGCGAGTGTGAAATATCTGCTTGAACGGAACGCAAGCAACATGAGTCACTCCGGACCGATGGCCCTTTTGCCAGCGGCACTTTCACGCCAAACATTTTGCATTCTAGATTCTCGGTGCTGCCACCTACTTCGGCTTATCCTGTCAGAAATAATACACCCATGTTTGGGATACCTTTGGCGAATGTTAGGTAATTTTTGTGGTGTTATTCACACACCATTTTTGTATGTATTTGTTACACCTATTTGTTGTGTAACACATAATAATAACAAGATCCTTTTCAAAAATATCCTTGGAAGTCTTTTTTAACAAGAATCTCGAATGTTTTTATAAATTGGTATTTGTGATGTAAAAGCATATTTTTGAAAAAATATGGTTATATTATTATAAGTTATTTCTTTCGTTTTAGAGTTGATTAACAGTAAAGTATATACTTTGCATTCTAGATTCGCGGTGCTGCCAGCTACTTTGGTTTATCGTGTCAGAAATAATATATATACCATTGATGAATACTAGTTAATCCTTCTGACGTCATCAAACTGTTAGTGGTTTTACTATTAAATTTTGTCGTAAGCACTATTTTAACTGTAAATCTGTTAGTTTCTAATAAATACATTGAGATATATTTATAAATAATTCTAAAAGCATTTTAAACTCTTCTGTAATTCGAAACAAGTATACCTCGGGCATACGTTGTTTTGATGGATTTGAATTTCTTGCTATTAAAGACGTTCAACAATTCTACGAAGAATGAACTTATTGTTACTTTGTTAGTATTTGCACTTTGTAGAAGTGTGTTGAGAATTCTACGTAAAATCGAATCCGACTGATCTGATTCGAATGCTTCGACTCGTACAACACAAACACATCCACCTTGCATCCACCGATACACTTGTCCTGCTTTACATTGCCAAGCATTCTCCAGAAGTTTGCTGTTTCATTCGCATAGGAGAGACGTTAAAGGCGAAGGGTGCACTTCCGTACATGGTGGATTGAACTCGTTCTTATTGTTACATAACCTATACCTTGATTCGATTTCTCTTTTCTACTACAATACAGCTTCTTACGACATCAAACTTTTCGCTTCGATCTATTCTGACTAATATGTTTGACAAGTTCTCAACGTGTAATTTGTGATTATTTATCACATAACAGATTAAATTGAACGTTACAGGCGAAAGGTGCAGTTCCGTACATGGTGGATTGAACTCGTTCTTATTCTGACATAACCTATAACTCGATACGCTTCTTACTACAATACAGCGTACTGCATGAAGCCCTATCTTTTCTTTGACGAGTTTTCAAAGATTGATCCATAATTGTATGTCACATTAAATTAAACATATTTTGGTATAGCTAATTGTCAATTTAATACGAGAACTAATATACATAATGACATTTAGATAATAATAATTAAAATCGGCAAATATGGTATTTTCATCTATCTGTTTTCTCTCAAACTCGCTATCAATGGAAAGGTAAAAAAACAATAATAAACTGTCTCATTAATCACTCATAAATAATACAAATTAATAAAATTAAACTATTAAAGGAAATCATTCTTCCAATTATTAAAATTACATTCCAATATCAATTTAAATTGTAAATAAATTAAAGTACCAAAGGAAGTGCTTCTTCTAATCTTTATCAGCAGAAGTGAAAAGAATTCTTCCATTTGCTCCAAATTGGAAATTACATTTCAACTTAATTAAAACGTCCGACGGAAAATTGAACATGACTATGCTGATTCCAAGGCAAGCGCAGGCTTCATAATCATGAGTTAGATAGATTGAAATCCATCTCCGTGGGAATTCGCACTGGCAGAGCGGAAGTAGCCGGATGCGCAGTAATCGCATGTCGCATTTCGACGGAAGGACCGATTGCTCCGACCGTTCAGCTGTAAATCGTTCCTCAACCACGATGCGCCACCCGTAATTACTGGTTTCTCGAGACTCCATTATATTAAGCCTATGAGCTCGTCACGATGTGTCAACCACCGCAGCAACAAGATATCTCGATCGCCGCGGTGCTCTTTCCACACCCGTGCACACGTTGTAACTATAGCGTAAAACATGCTATCATAAGATACTTACACTGATCAAACGTTAATCCTTAAGTTAATAGATTTAATGATTGGCAATGTACTTAACAGATCCTCCAAAAAACCCAAGCATATGATAAAAATATGTGATCAATTAATGACAATGAAACAGCAATAATCTATGAACAAAACTATTAGGATTTGGTGTTAGTAATAGAAAGCTAGCCAGCAGGTGCAGTGGATAAATTACTACAAATTGACTAATTCTGAAGTAGTTAACGCATTTGCGATTAACAGAAAATTAGTTATTAAGAGTCTGTTAAACAATTGCCATCTGTTCAATACTGTAACCATCATCAACCAACGTAATAATCTTACTCATAGTATAAACAAGTGGTACATTTTGATAAAACACTCATTAATAACATATAATAAGGATTAAGATTTATTTTATCAGCGAGCCTGCAAAAGACGCAACATCAGAGAAACATTGTTTTAGCTTAACGTCAATTAATTGACAAATTCATTATTTGGAGGAGGCGAACTATTCCGGGGTATAAATACAGGTCGTAGAGCCCTTAGTTTCAATTTGAATTTCACCAGGAACTACCAAGTCTAGAAGAGCCCTTCGTAAAGTACAAGTGTTAGTGGAGGTTAAGCGGGAAGGTTTCCATGTACAGTTAAACGTAACTAATCACTGCCTAATCCTACTCTGCGATAGTGAGGTTATAAAAAAATTTTCAGTGTTGTGAACCATCACCAGTTTACCATGCATATTGACGACTGGTTTAAATACCAGAAAAAACGGTCATGGAAATCAAAAGGGAAAGAAGTATTTTCCTGAGCTGCAGCTGACGGTCACAGAACAAAGAAAATATAAGTAAATGTAAATATAAATATTTATATATATATATTAGAAAATATAAATAAATTAGATAAATCAACTGCGCCGCATTTCCCGGCAAGCTATAAATTACATATTTAGAGATTTTTCCACGTTCTTGGACGTACAGAGTGAGTCACTTGCTTTTTAATCATCCCCTTCACATTCAAGTTCTAATTATTTCTATTACTGGTACAATTTGATATTATAAACAAATGTCAGTGCATTGAGAAGACACGGTAAATATTCCTTTATATTAAAATTACTCAACACCATATAATTATACTATTTTCAACGGGCTATATCCAGCATTGGAGATTCAAAGGGAAGTGAATCACCCTGTACATACAAACCAAGTGGTGACCGGATCGAGCTTGCAAATGACCGCGTACGTAAATTTAACGTGTTACTACTAGACGAAGAGTGGTGATTGTGCCGAAAGTACAGTGCTAATACCCACTGCCTCGTAAGATAGCAGCTGAGCAGTTACAATCGCTTTAACGATGGAGTTTTTTTGTTGAAAATATCTATTTGCTTGCGTACCTAAAGTTAAGCGATAAAGAGTGCACTTAATGTCTTGCAATTTTAATCCATTTGTTTCAATTATAACAATATTTGCATAAAGATGCTGAAAGTTATTTCCCATTTGATTTCTTTATTCTATGAGAAGAAGCACATTTTTCAATTGTTGTAATAATTACGGTTTTTATAGGAAAGGTAATCTATTGTTCTGCGTAACGAGTATACTGTTCAGATACCGTCAAAAGGTTACCGAGTACAAAAACTGAGGGTTAACTAGAACATTTTGAAAAAGAATAAATTGAATGTTTCTTTTATACTTATAAAATATATTTACAAGTACATGTGTTTTAGGTATATTATAAATTAATTTCATTAATCAATCGATTATAATTACCAAATTATTGCTATAGATTTATGGCATTCATTGTAGGCCAGTCAATCTTTATCCGAACCCATGAAACAATTTTTTGTAGAAAGCACTTTTAATCACTTTAAGCAGCAATTTAAGCACTTAAATCTAGTGCGCAATCTGGCCAATTCTCAAAATTGTAATTTTTAAAACAATCACAGCCTTGGAAGCTCAAAAATATTTCTTTCACCTTTGAAAATGACTAATATTATACAGCTATTTTTGAGTAAATCTTATAGTTTAAACACTTGTGTCTTTTAAATGAAACCGAGAATATTTTGTTGTTGTAAATGTTTATATCCTATCCTTCTAGCAGTGGATAGTTTTTGATGCGACTTCTAACCAGTTCTTCTAACTACTAACTTCGACGGTTATTATCTCAAGTTATGAGCAGAGAATTTCCTTGAAATTGCCTAAGGTTTTACATATAATTCCTAAATATATGTACGTAGTTCGATTTTTTGAAAAATTCTTGAAAAAATAGTTGTTCGCCACAACTACCATAAATTATGTTAGCCAGCCACGACTTTCATTCTTAATTAATAGCAGCAATAAACGCAATTACGGAGAAGGTAGGATTCAAAGCCCCACAGAGGTGTAATTCTCGTGCCATATATCGCTCTCAACTTACCACCGCAATTCTCGCTCGAATTCATTAAGTACGACTCTTGAGAAAGTCGATCATATGTACGAAAAATTTATACAATATACTCTATTATACAGAGAAATTGTATTGCGCTAGGAATCAACAAGTATTTTGAATCACGATTAATTTCACTAAATAAATCAGTTTTTAATACCTTAAAGTATTACAGAGTCATTGATTTCATATATTGAATAAATTAATATCGCTTCATATTTTTCGTGTTATGGTAATATTAATTTGCAGTCACTTGAAAATCAAGTAATATTAGCGACCAATAAGCTCCGTAATTAAATGCGGCTCTTTAGGAATGTCGGTAGTTTATACGATACATTTTATTGTTCCTGGCAATATTTTTATCCATATAGGAATTGAGAGATTCGTAGCGTAAATAAAAAAGGTAATGTTATTCTGCAATAACTGCAAAAGTTTTGATGCGTTAATAATAGTTCATACTAATAAATAATAGCTCCTGATACCTCGTAACAATAATAGTTTTTATTTAATTAACAATCTTTTTTTTAAAGTCTATTTTATTTTTCCTCACCTAGTTCCGAAGGGTTAAAATAAATTAAATAAACTTAAAGAAAACTTTATATCGTTAAATCTAAACTTTAAGCAAAATGTCTCTGAGGGTGTTAAAAGTAAGCTCACGCTTCGAGCACTCGAAACCAGTCACATATCAGTGTGCGGAATGGGGGAAGCGGGCATTCGGTGCAAATCTCCAATGAAGTAATATCCTTTCGCATCTCTCGGGACGGGACGGAGAATCCAAGATGCACGAATGGACCACCAAGTATTCGTGATTTAATGCTGGCGGCTAATCCCGAATCGGCGAGATTCCGGCACTCAGATCTGGTGGTGGCCGGCGATAAAGCAAGCCAGCTACTTAATCCGCTGTGCTACCTGAGATTTATGGATCACGGATTGGCGAAATCGCTGCCGGCTATATCCGCCGGAAGATCCTTAAGCTTAGCTGGCTGCTCCGCATGCCTCTCGCTGTTCGAAGTGACGTGAGATCGGCACTTATCTCTAATTATGCATTAATGTAATAAGAGCAAGGCGTCTCTCTCTCCTCAACGTCTCCCTCAATCTGGCATATCTAGTCATAGTTCGACGAGACTTCGTACATGCACGGGTATATATGTACACTTACCTGCTTGCGATTCTAGACTTCTGCTTCCGAACATTCCATATCCCCTTTATGCTATCACGGTAAATCTTGCAATTAGTATTTAATTTAGTTAACAAGAAAAGCAATTATTGTCTAAATATATGCATTTTAAAGGGAGGATTTATTCATTAGAAAATTTGTTTATAGACCAATGCTTTTAATACGAATCTTTTTATCTTAATTATTACTAAATTGCTATTTAAAGCTGAAGGTTTGAAACTACTTTAAAAGACTCTTCCAAACCAAAAGTGAATAAAGTAAAAAAAACAGAAAAAAAAGAATCTTGCTACTCAGACTAGCATAGCTACAGCACATCAATGCATCCCCATAAGCGAGGGTTTACCTATGTTTACATTAACAGGGAATGTTTCTTGCCGGGTTTCCTCCCCTGAGGACTGCTTTTGATCCGTGAATTCCCCGTCCCATGCTCTTCTATGGTGGCTGTAGAACGTTGCATTTCAATTACGAATGCTGCATTTAAGGAGGCTCACTTTCCGCGGCGCGGCACATCAAAGCCCGTTAAGTTCTAATGATCAAAGGACGTTAAGTCGCTGCAATTAGTAAATGCACGCCCGCGTACCTTGTGCGTGGCACACGTGTTCGTATGGTTGCGCATTTACCAACGCCTTTTCTTTCATTTCCCGCCCTCTGTCACCATGGCGCCTCTCTCTCACACTCTCTCTCTCTCTCTACAAGGTGATTTACTTCGCTTCAGTCAGTACTGTCGCACCCCACCTTTTAGCCGACAAGTGTGTGTGTGTGTGTTCTATTATACAAGATGATTTGCAAATGTTGTATATTATTAACCCTTTTAATCCCTTCGATGTTTATGTCGAGTATATATTTTTTTAACATTAAATGTACCCGGTCAATTGATCGATTTGAAAATTCGATTGTATGCTTCACCTTTCTTTCGTTCTTGTTGAAAATGAAAATGTCAATTTACCATTTTTTTGTTATTACGTACATGTTACTTTATGCATTTGTTTTCGTAGTCAATAACAATTGGCTATACCCGATATTGGAGAAATATAACCTTTATTTCATAATCGGTCATTTAGCCATTTACAGAGAAAAGAACTTTATATAAATAGCCAGTTGGGTCAGTTAACGATGAGCATATTCGTCATGTACTGAACAAAATTTGCATTTGCTATTTAAAATAAAATTTAGGTAAAACAAAGAATTTGTGAATATTTGATATTTTACTGTTAATGAATTAATCGAATAATTTAGTCTAGTTTTCAGTGTAATTCAAACTGTTCTTGTTTTGTTGATAAGTGTAAATATGTAAATGTGTGTTCAGCAGTGTAATAGACAGACAGTCGGTAGGAGTTAGTTGTTGCTGTCACCTTCAACAATTGCAACATGTGCACTCGAAGAACTTTCCAAACTAGATCATTAATTTCATGTCCTTCCAGTGACTATTACATCATTCGAGTATTACAACAACTTGTTGGTACTTCACACAAACTTGTCCCTGGAGAGATGTCATTGGAGGGATACGAAATTAATGGTTGCTGTTTGGAAAGTTCATCGAATGGGCATATTGCAATTATTAAAGATGTGATACATCCGGTTAAAGTTTTTCCTGTAATGGGAAGTCTGATAAATGTCCGTGTCGAGTGACATTGATTTTTGTATTGCAAATTGTACATTTTTGGTATCTTTGTATGTACAGTTAAAATAAAAAATTTGGTTTATTGGGAAATTTGATTTAGTCGTAAGATTCAAGTGGATTGTTAATTTTATATTTATTGCAATTATTGTTGTGGGACTGACTGAATGAGAGAGAGAGAAAGTGATTGACGAAGAAAGAAAAAGCATATGTGCGGAGTGTGTGTATACAAAAAATTGAATGTCGCGACGGCGCAGAAGTTTTTGGACGAATGGAAAAAGGGCAGAATGCGTCGAGCGTTGAAAGGATATGCTTGTGATCTTTAGTAATAAATTACCTTTTTCAATATACAAGACACTTCCAATTTATAAAGTATTAGCAATTTAAACAGATAGTTTATACACAAAAGTTAGAAATAATCTGTAAAAACGAAACATTTTTTATCATTATGTATCATTGGCAGACTGATATCGATATTTCTGAGTGAGTGATCGATATTTCTCATTAAGCTCGCTACTCCAAACGTTTGAAAAACAGCAGCAATATTAAACGGATACGAGCGCAGAAATTCGTGTAAACTGGAATTCCGGCGCGCCGAGAGCAGGGCGTATTGAACAAATACTGATGGGTCAATAGTAAATTAAAAAATGGAACAACATTACTGTTATTCTGTGATACCAATCGGATTACCGTCGAATTAAACGGAGGCTCGTTCCTATTACATCGCGCTTTTTCTCTTGTTTTTGCAGAGTGGTGGCAACGATACTTGTAATCTGATCCACAGTTCACGACTAATTGCATTCTTCTGACTGTTATGTCTGTGCATCCGTTGGAATTTGATTTCTGCTTTTAATAATTGAGAATGTGCCATGCATAGTACAGGGTGTAACAGATAGCTTGGAATCAGTTTTTTATCATCGAATTATCGGTAATACCGGCATTGCATAATTGTTTTGTTAGCCGTGTAATATCAGTTGTGCTGGGTGTTGCTAAGCACTACGCGAAGTTAATCACGATAGATATCGGCAGCTTATTGGTTAATTAACAATTACTAAATTAGGGCCCTAATAGGTCTACTAATAGGTCTGCGGATAGTAAACCTACTAATAGCCCTAATAGTGCAAAAAAATAGGTTTAGTTATTCGCAGACCTATTAGTAGACCCTACTTGGAACCTGATTTAGGTTCCAAGGTTTGGTTTCAAGCTATCTGTTACACCCTGTACTATGGGGGGAGGTTTAAGTATATGTAGAGACAAATACATATACAAACTTTCTCCTTGTTATTATATAATATAAATTAGTACAGAAGTTTTGTATACATTTGTATAAATTTGGTTTTCCTACGCGGCCATCCGAAGAAATAGGTCACTTTCAAATTAAACACCACTCAAATGCAGAAACCATTTCTGATTTCGTATGTACAAACATTGTACGCGTGCGAATAATTAGAGCACATCAAATCTAAAAAATTAATAATAGCAGGACCAGATTTCCCGTTAAAAAAGACAGCCAATGCGTCCTCAAAAAGTACTGCCAGAAATTTTTCATCGTCGCACCAGAGCCTTTTACGTTGGACCAATATTTGAGTATTAGCTGAGTAAACGTAACGCTATATACCACGGACAAGCCGACAAACCTGAGACTGATTTTGAGACAAGACCCAGTGCGCGTTTGTGTACAGGGTGATGCATTTGCTTTGGAATGAATGATGTCGTTCTTGTACGATATTACAAAAATTTGCAACAAAAATAGCTCTAAAAGTACGATCATTTTCCAGGGTGAAAAAGCTATTTTTGAATTTAAATGGCTACTATTCCGTTTAAGGCCAAAATGTTTAAAATCTGCCAAGTTGCGCACTAGTTTTAAGTGTTTACTATCTAGACAAAATAGTTTTATCCCTGGCACATAAAAAGTGACTGGCCTACAATAGGTATCATAAATCATGATTTGCAGACGAACATCCATACATCTGTGACAATAATTTTATAATTGACCAATAAGTTAATGAAATTAATTTGAAATATATTTTAAGACATGTACTGGAACCTATATTTTAGAAGCTTAAAATAACAATTTCGTTTGTTTTTTTTTCAACATATTGAAGCTAAAAAGTGTGATATATTCTGAAACCAAGGAACGCGAAATGTGGTTGACGAAAACCCATATGGACCTTAATAATAATTTAATTTTAACAAACATAGGTTGCTGCAACAATTTTCTAATGACAGCGTATGATGCGTTTGCCTTCGAGTCAACGATATTAGGATTTTATAATGTATTACAAATATTAAATACGTAAGATTTGTCAAAGGTTATCTACCAGAATCTGCAAACAGTAACAGAACTAATAAATAGTAATAAAACTGAAACAATTTTATCTGTAAAATTAATAATGGGTTAAAATGGCTGATTCTTGCAAAAGTGCATCGCCCTGTACAAGCTTGCTCCATTTGGACAGTCTAGACAGAACGCGTATATAAATCATCCTGGCCGGACACGTGTAAGAATGTTTCTCTTGAACCGCAGTCAACGTTCATATTAAACATCGCCCTTCACAAGAACGGCGTGAACAGTGGCGCGCACGGATTTACTTCCCTCCAATATGGAATGCACTCATAGAGAATGAAGTTTTTAAAGGATTTGGTGTGCGTTCGATTTACATATATAGGCGTGTTCAATAAAATTATGCAGGTTCTTGTAGAACAGTTAGTTTTAAAATAAATACGGAAGATGATCCTCATATTTTTACACAATTTAAATAAAAGTTACAGTTTTTTGTTTTCCATAGTACGGAGTTCGAATTTAATACACGATCCAATATGCATTTAACCGTTTTCAGTTACCCAAGTTGAACTTACAAGTAGTGTTAATTAATGTATACCAAAGAGAAGAACAGTAGGTAATGCGATAAATTTATGAGACCGTGAATGAACTTTTCAATTGGTTCGAGCGTATTTAATTGATACAGGATGAGTGTTATCAACGTGCCAGTAATTGTATCGTTTCAATTAGCATAAAAATAAAGAAGAACAACAAGCAACGAGCTATGACTCGAAGTTATCGAAGGTCAAGCGATCAAAAGCGAGATGATAATATCTTATCAATTTTACTTAATCTAAATGTATGTAACATCTCTTATATCATTCTTTCCAGAAAATACATATTTAAAATGATTAATTGATGTCTAATTATTATACACGTAAACATATATAGTTACAAATTATTCCAGACGTGTACATGTATAACTAGATGATGTATAATTATTCTGCACGTGTTCATGTCTAATTATTCTACAGCAGTGTACACCCAATAATAACGATTCAAAGGCTAGTGAATCATCCTGCATGCAACACAGGAAGCAGAAGAGCAATTAATTTCCAATCACAAACGTCGAAATCGTAAAATCCACTTGGAGGCTGCCAGGTGGATTATACGAGATGCGGACGAGCTGTAAAACAAAACGAAGAGCAACATATCGCTTGGAAATAGTGAAGGGTGACTCATAAATGCAGGGAAAAGTGTAGGGGTTCGAACGCAAAAGCAATTAGTACGGTCGACTTGTTCGGATCAAAAGAAACACGAATGGTCGAAATTGCTCTCCTCCTGTGAGAATCGCGGCCAATCACGGAAGCTTGTCCTGCATTCGAGAGTTTCCACCTTTATTGCATCCTTTCCCTTTTACACCTCTTTCAAACAATCGCGTTCCACGTACTCGCGATTCCATTGGCTGTCACTTTTTCACTTGACGCTTAAGGATATTAAAAAGGTTTCGTTTTAAATATAACTGAATTCAAATCTACAGTCTTCCATTAAAAGTATTGTGAGCAAATTTGCTTTCGGTTATTAATCTAATTGTAAGTTAAAATCATTGTTGAAGATTCAAACGTACTAAGAGCCAATTGAGAATATTAGAAATAGCCATATTCATCTATTTACAAAATTTAGTGAACAACATAGGATTAGTGCAACTCCAAATATTATCAATTTACAAATATATGTATACAATTTGAATAAAAATGCACTATAAATTCGTTGTGGTCAATACAATCCTACCTGGTTCTCGACGGATTAAAGTGAGGGCGTTGGAAACTAGAGCAAACTTCTATGAAAGATAAACACACAGATCCCACGAACGAGCGCGCTAGAGGGTACAGCAAATATCGAGGTTTATATTTGGAAAGAGTTGTTCAGGTTGTTTAGTCTTGGCGGGTAAGGGCGGAAACGAACTCGCTCTCTCCACTAGATGGCTCTGTAATGGGAATAGAGAGAGGTGGGGGAAGAGGCACGGAGGACCATCCAATGGTACCCAAACCACGTAGGAGCTGGGAGACTTGGCGTGCGGGTACCATCACCTTCACTGTCTAACTTTCTCTCTTCCTTCCATGGACGATCGAATAAAGCAAACAAAATGAATTCGTATCTCAAATGCCCGCAGAAAGCCACGCAATTCCTCTGTGATGGTGTATTCTATCTTCATTAGGATAGTTGTACCACTTGTTTAGAAATTGCTTGACATTTTTATAACTCATATCGGAGATTTTTAACTAAGCATTCGTGAAAATTGAACTCGATTCACTGTCTACTATAGCAGATTCTTTTCAGTATTCGATTATTAACTAAACATAAAAGCAGACTCTATTAAGAAATTGTTGGAGCCAACAATAATACAACAAAATCTAAATCAATATGTTTTAGAAACCAGTAATAAGGATACAAATACCAACAAATCATTTTGACCTCATTACTACTTTTACTGTTAAACAAACACAAAAGCAGCTTCTCTTAAGACATTATTAAAGCCAACAAAAGTTCCAAAAAATCTAATTTACAATATTCTAGAGATAAGTGATAAATAAAAACAAATACTGACCAAGTCATTATACCCCGTTACTAGTCCCACTGTTAAACAACCACACAAGCAAACACTATTAAGACATTATTAGGCCAACAATAGCTATGTTTGCACCTCCCCTTCATCTACTCTCCTAGGCCTCTAATTACCATTCGCTGCAGATGGAGCAGAAGCTCCAACACCGGAGGACAATTGAATCATCCAAATAAACGCGGGGGGGTCAGAAGGGGTTGAGGATTGGGCGTTGGTGATCACGAGCTCATAAACGCGCGAGGCAATATCATACATATTCGAGTGCGGAGGTCCACTAATCACCCGCGATATCAGAAAGGCCGGGCATCGAGTCGATCAGATTACAGGAGGCGAGTGCAGGTAGTTAGGCGGTCACAGGACGTCCCCGGCACAGATGCGCTCCATTGCCGAATTTATGATTCGTAAGTGCATAACTCTGCCATTAGCCATGAAATAGTTTCCGGCTATCTGGCCTCCGTAGGATGCCACGCGCTCCGAATATCTGTCTCCCCCGTGTCCGCCTCTGTGTGTGCATGTGTCGCTGCGAATGCACGCTTGGACCAACTGCCATCCCCTCCACCCCCCTCCCCCCATTTACCTATTCCCACCCCGCCATTTCCATCCGGTTCACTTATCGAACGTGGACATTAGTGCTTCACCGGCTGGTTCACACTAGCCCCATTCCACTGGTCAGCCAGATTCAATTGTTAAACCGACGGCGTACTATATACTTTTTATTGTTTTTTGGGGGTATAATTAATGGTAAAACGTGATTTTCTAAGGGAATATTTTTGTTTCTCTATTTAATATTTAAGTTTTACTTCAACAATCCGCTTTGAATGTAATTTTTCTGCCTGAGTGTTATTGGCCAAGGAGCAAGTGTAAAATACGTTGGACATAATAAAATTGACATTCCGAGTCAGAATAATTGAATTAAACCCTCCGCGAACTATATCAATAACTTTGATCACAAAATGGTGTTCATTGAATGCATAATTACAATCTTATAAATATCAAGTTTTGTTCAATTACTTTTCACAACACTAAAGCACTCTTCCCATGAATGAATGGACAAATGTTTATATCGCTTCTACATCAAATTATTAAAGCATCATAGGAGCCAACAATAATGCCCAAAAATCTATATTCAATAACTTTGATAACAAACTGTTTTCAATCAGTACATAAGTACAACCTTGTAAAAATCAACTCTTATCTAATTTCTTTTGACAGTAATAAGTTATGTATTAACGACACATCAGGTGTGCAACTAAATGTTTATATTGGTTCTACATAACATTATTCGTGTTTCACATTCTACCGATGCATTCGGACTATTTTATCGCGAGGGAAATTGATCGTCAGGCAATAAAGCGTCTCACTTTCATTATTGTAATGCCGTGCCAATTTGGATTCCATTCTTCAGTGCGCGCCACCGGCGTAGTGTTCGCGCAGCATTGCTAATTGCGAATCTCCCGTTGCACCGGTGCCAGGCATTATTCGAATTATTAGCTGTTCTATATTAACTTGCTGATCAGTTCGACCGATATACGTCCTGGCAGCCTCATTGTTCGCGCCGTATCAGCCACCTCTTTCTTTTTTATCCTCCGTAATATTCTACACTGCATTGCTTCTCGCATTGCATGAATTAAAATGTATAATCTACTATACCCTTTTTGCTTTGTCCCTCGTCATCGATTTATTGATTGTATCTTCCTGAAATTGTCCGTTGTATCGGAATATTTACTGTTTGAATGTGCTATTGAAAATTTGCTAGCGTACAGGTGCGTTGGAATCCACGATGTCGGTATTGTTTAATATATTATAAATATTATGAACGTGCTATATAGCATCGACGATTGAGTAGTTAGTAATGAGTAGCATATACGAATTAAAAGTCTTCGTGACGACAGAATTTCCAAATGATTTTTTAAGAATATACTCTTATAGAAATTATACTTTTAGATAGACAGCTCAAATTGTTAGTTTACTAAAATAGTAAAAATTTGAGGTCTCCATTGGAAGATACCTGTGAAGAAAAACTAAATTTTATCTATTTAATAATATAGTCGCTTTTAAACTAATGATGAATCTATTTTAAAGATTTGCAGAGAGCAGTGTTAAGTACTGCTATTCCAGCAGTAAAGGATCGGACATTTTTCCGGAATTCCAATACCGAAAAATGTCGTCGAGATAAGCAAATGCCGGCGCACGATGCTAGGAAGGAAGCAGTGATAGCGAAGGGTGCATTGTCGGAAGTAGTAGTGAATGTAGCGTGAAATCGTGACAGAGGAACAGCAATAACTCTTCGAGAGCAGTTTAAAGTCGTTGGTAGTTGCACCGGCGACGGTAACGCCTTGGAAATGTTGGGTGTGGGTGACGGACACTCGTTTTTTTTCGCGACAACTCGGCTATTCCGCCGCCTGTTTCTAGCCCCTGCGATACTTATACATTTATACAGCCGGCAAGAGAATTGTTAACTATGCTGGTCCGCCAGAAATTGCATAATTTTTCACTTTCATATGTATTTTAATATTAGAACTACCAAATCAGCCAAAATGACTGGTTTTAAATATTTTTGTAAATCCAACACGAATTCATGGTGTTCCACTTCCGCGAAATTTAACACGACTTTTATTACAATATTTAAAGGATCGAAGTTGTACAGTCAGGGACAACAGAAAATAGACAAATACTAGAAATTTTTGTGCAAAGGTTTACTTGAATAATATTATTGTTATATACTTAATGGAAGCAGTAATTCTAGCAAATGGATGCAATATCAAGCACTAATTATTAATTATTTAAATTAATGTATTGTCTGTATTACGTATGCAATAATGAATTCACTTATTTGTGTTCCTGCATAATCGGCGGATTTATTCAGTAAAGATACTGCACGTATACATGTACGTAATTAATGATTGAAATTATTTACTAACAAATCGTTGTAGGCTAAACATACATATGGAATCAAATTTAACTTTATAACAATAATACTGCGTAACCTTTATTACAATCATTTTCACTAATTATCCGCTTACTTTTGTCCCTGACTGTATTATATACGCTATACCTAGACATATCAAAGACTATTATAGTCAAAATGACTGGTTAGTACCTCAACAAAAAGAATGTAAATTTTAGAGAATTCAATTAAAAAAACAATGAAATGATCCTATTTATAACACAGGTGTATATACTGCACCAAGAACGGTGTTAGAAAGAGGCACAAGCATCGCAGCTGTTATTGTTTCTTTGTTATTTCACTTTCAGCGCTTTTCACGATACGCGCAGCCTTTTATTTATATTTAGTAACCACAAAAAATTATATTTCCCTTGGATGTAATATTTGATCAATAATCAGTCCTTTTGACTGGTATGATAGGAATAGGTATACATTAATTGTGGATAGTGTAGTATTAAGGAGGATTTGGATATAGAAACCGAGAGAAAAGTATTTGTATTTCAATGTTTGCAAAATATCTGTACTTTGCAAGGTGTAATTAAATTTATAAGTGAATTATAGGGTTATTGGATTTCTAGTTTTTAATTTACATGCGTATTTTTTTACTAGGAATATTGTTTAGACTGATTTCATTGATATTATTGTTTGGCATAAGTAAATTTTTGGGTGTGAATATTCACCAAAATCTACTCGACAGCAACAAATTTTTGCAACAGACCAAAATCTTAATACTTGTTTTCCATAAGAACACATGTGAAATCAGACTGGAAACGACCTACATAACTTGTATGAATTTTACACTATTTTGTGGATTGCTAATGGTAATGGTTCGTACTCTTAATGACATGGGCACAGCTTCCCCATAAAAGTCGATCAAATTTATCCGAATGTATGGCGTTGTAAGAAAAAGCACAGCTTAATTATGCTTCGAGATATTCATAAGATTTAATTAACTTTCTGGCACTCCCAAGATTCCCTCAGGGAGTATCCTATACAGTCGCAGTATCCGGCAAAACGACACCATTTCCGCAGAATAAACGCACCCACATTTCGGCTAGCAAGGAAATGCGCGGCTTTGGTTTCCCCCCCCAGCAAAATGTGTCATAAGGATAGCAAGGATGTGTGCAGTAAGCAGGATGTACGAATATCTTTTTCGGTCAGTGTACTTCCGCGTCAGAGCCATTTCATTGTAGAAGTGCAGCGGTAGGAGAGCGAAGTGGTGAGAGAAGGTTGCTGTTAGGAGGCCATTACAGTTGGTCCATCGAAAATCCTAGTCACGTAAAGCATCTCACGCTTGGGAAGGGCAATCATAAATCCTGCCTGGGGATTCCTACGGCTTACTACTGACGAGGCTTTTCTTCATCTTTTTCATTGCTAAATTCGCTTATTTCACGTGCACTCTTATCTTGTGCTTTTCCCGCCTTTTCCTCCATCTGCTGGGAAACAGAGCGTTCACGTGCACGTACAAGTCGAAAAATGTTCGTCTTAATTTTCATTCATCATCATGTCACTTCGGAAGAATTTTGAACAAACACGGAACAATTTGGAATAACTGGGAAAATATTAAAAAATGCTAAAGGGGGGTAATTGATTTATTGGTTAAGTGGTTATGTTGGACATCGTTTGTACAACGGCGGCTTGACAAACATTGTTATGGCGTGTTTGTTCTAATTAATGTTGAAATGAAAATTACAGTATAATTGATCCAACTTCTATGTAGTTTAACGAGTACTTCAATTACAGATTTATTATTTAATATTGTAGCGATAATTATAAAGCTCCAAAACAACTAATTACCAGCAGTATTACCTAAAGCTTTAAAAAAATAGTTTTTCGACTCCTAATTTTGAAACAGTTTAAGACAAACCTAGAATAATCTGAAGTAACTAAAAACATATCTAAAATCTCAAAATGGGGGGTCAATTTATATAAGTAATGCTTTTGCAAAACTTACTGGAATTTCGACGTATTTCCATTAGATTTATTGAATTTTCCCGGAAGATCAGGATTTACTCAGGAATTCTAAATTTGGCGTTTCAAATTCTAATGTTTCAATTATTTTCTGGTTTGCGTTTCATTACACTAGGTTTGGATAGATAAGATATAAAAAATAGTGGCAAATTCGCAGAAATTATTTATGTCGTTTTCAGTTTTATATTGTACGTTTTTCATGGCTAATTTCGCTTATTTCACGTGTACTCGTACTTTTCGAGGCTTCCTCCACTGAGAAGCCGGGCAGACACCTGCACGTACGATCCGCCAAAAAATGTTCGTCTTAATTTACATTCATCATCACCTGCTGCTCCGTGCACTCGTGTTACAATCATGTGTCTTCCATTAGTGCTCGCTCGGAGTAATGCTTGGATTTTATACAGCTTTTTCGACACGTCGTAACCGTCTTTAGAAACTGCACATTTTTAAAGTACCGCTGTCTAAGCCGAAGAAGATATGTTTCAATTGAAAAAAAACGTTTTTTATAAAACGATATTAATGTTCTGTCCGCATCGAGTTACATAAATGGAACATTTTTCATTCTGGATTCGAATTATTTTCAATTTGGGCGTCAAAATATTTCACAACCAGAATAATACTGCACGCGCCGTAATTGTTCCGTTAGAATATTTTCGATTTTATTGGAATTTAGAATATTGAAACCAATATTCAATCAATTTTACGATAGTTAACGAACATTTTTGGCATTCATTGGCATTCATTTTGTTGATCGACTTCGAAAAGGAGGAGGTGCTCAATTAGTCATGTATATTTTTGTTGCTTATTTTCAATGTTTGCAGCGATATTTATGCCATCGATGGATCAGTCGGAATGAAACCTTTTCTACCTTATAGAGGAAGTTTCCAGAGTGGTCCCGTCATAAACAAATTTTCAATGCATTTAACATTAACCATTGTTATTGCACAAACACGATTTTTTGTTTGTTCTGGTATAACTTGTGAATGAGTGATTGGATCAACCTGAAGTCTATTGCTCTTTGTGGAGCTACCTACACTAGAAAATATGAATTGACTTTGAAAATAGACAATACCAAATCAACAAGAAGTACAAAATAATTCCCCTCCAATTTATACCTATTAAAATATCTTCCTAAATACCTCTCTTATCGGAGACATGTTTCTATATTCGCACTGTTTATTAACAATGGCGTATTTACTTTGCACCATCGAAAAAAACGAAAATTATTCTGTATCTTGAGGTGCATTTTACTGTTGCCCATTTTCGTAGCCCGTTCAAGTTTTTGAAAAATATATCTCCTTTAGTTAATCCTGATTCTAAGCACTCTCGGAAGAAGGAAACCGTTCCCTGTTAATTTCTCAAAATAGGGAACGTGTGACGGCAGGATCAGCCACCTTATTTGTCTACGCAAACTAGAATTGAACTTTCCTCCTCCGGGGCGCGAATGGAAGGTGTTTCGGATGTGCATTTTGCGCAAAGAGCTCCTCGAAAGCGGACAGCTAGCACTCTGTGTCGCGTGGCGCTGACACCGAACAAGGTGAAATAGTTTTTGCTATTCCCGGAACTTTACGATCCAATCCTTGTCACTGAAATTTAATAACAGTATCGCTGCCGCCGTTGTTCAAGTCTCTGCCGTTTCCATGGAGTGGCGCCACCGTCGGCCTTCGAGAAAAATGAAACTTTTCGCCGAGGAAATAACGCAGCGAAAGAGCTTTCAAGTAGCCGACGGGAGGCGCGCTGTATTGATGAAATCGTTTTAAAAGGCCCGCGCCTCTTCACGAAACCTTCCTTTAAGGAAAAAACTTCCTTCTGCCAATTAGCAAGGATACCTAGTTTTCCATCGTCTAAGGTTATATCAACATCTTACTACTTAAATAAGCGTATTTGTCTACAATAAATAACTATAATAATTCAAAAATAACTTTTTAATAGTTTAATAAGCACATTTATCTATAAGAAATAATGATAATAATCGGATAATAATACATTGCTAGTTAAAGGAGCACATTTTTCTATGAGAAATAACAACCCAAGTAACATTTCTCTTGCAGAAGCGCCTTCAAATACCCTGTTCATCCTGTTTCTCTACAGGACTCCCGCAGAATATATATAATCAGTACATAACTTCAGAGAGAATAAGACCGATACTGAACCAAGCTATGAAGCACTGCTAAATTTGTTCTCTTCTCCTTTTGACAGGAAAAATGTTTCTTGAGAAAAGTAAATGGATAATAACAATAAAAAGAAGCCAAAAAAGTAAAAAAATCTGGACGTGCTTAGTAAAGAGCAAAAAAAATCAATTCCAAAAAATTAATTATTTAGACTTTATGTTTAGTTCCGGGTTTAATGATATGCTTTATTATGAATTATTTGGCTCGCGCTTGTTCGCGTGAACTTCCTTTAATTCCTAATCAGTCCCAATGAATGGAACATTATCGTCAATTAACTGATCAGTAGATTAAGTGGACTTAGCAGTTAACGTATCGGAGATCAGGAATCCGGGGAGGATCGAAGCGAGAGTAGCTTACTGCCAGAGTAGAGCAGTCTGTCGAACTGGTAGGGCGATTGTGCATTTATGTTAGCCTGGTATCCGTAGCTGATTGGCCCTAAGGCCACTGTCAGATCGACAGCTCGGCTGACCAGGCTACTATTATCGCGGTGGATGCCTGTGCTCGTGATTACCGCGTACACACCCCGTGTGATCCACACGTACGCGCGCAGACACGCCGACAGTGGCAGGAAAGGGCAGATTAATAGCTCGGGGAAGCTCGGTAAGGTAACTTAGAGACTATAACAACTGTGCACTGGCGACAGACTCGATCATTTATCTGTCTTCAACGTGATCATTTGATTGCGTATAATACTACTGCGCCTGAAATCGCTTTCGATAGTGTGGTATTAGTAATATGCTGTAAATAATTATTTGTAATGTAATTAAAAATGATATCTTAGTTATAGAAAATTGCTGGAATGAAACTGTTGGAAAGAGATTAAATAAATTATTAAATAATTGTTGATAATTAGTCTGCATGTAGTTACTGCATCTTTTACTTGTGTTGCTTTGGCTGTGGAAAGAGGGAAGACAATAATATAAACTTGGCAATTCAGGAAGTGTGTATTTGTTAATGGAATGAGTTATTTTACTTTCTACTAAATAATACATTTTAATTTATTAAAACAGCAATTTTATTTTCATTTATCTGGTATTTTGGTCCTTTTTTGATTTGTATCCCTTTTATTAAAGGAATACAATATATTGATATTCAGATCATTATTGTTTCTTATGGGAAAAGATATCTGTTTCGCTAAAGAAGCATTGATATAAAATTGAATAATTCAAATAGCCGGTATATTATTTATTATTTTATGCTAAATTCATGCTGCTATACAGAGTGCTTGAAAAGTAACGGTAAAATTTTAAAAGGAATGTCAGTCAAGCTATTGCTAAAAGATTTTTGCAACAACCTATTATTCTCTAAAGTAAATTATTGTTCATTTAAACGTAAAATTCCATGCGATTGAAGTCATGTGGGACTGATAGCACTATATTGACCAAGTCGAAAGCTATAGCTATTAGTAATTAATAAAGTTGTTCATTTCCCCGTTGTTTAACACCGTGAAAGTGACAGTCGACTGACCGCAATTCGGCGAAAAAGGTCCGATTTACAATCAGAAGATACCTATTGACGGGTTTTCGAGTTGAAAAAAATGGGAATATTGGTATTCCGGCATTGATATCAAGTGCCAATCGATTCGGGTCAAGTGCAATCGTAGATTGGCCCTGGCTCGAAGCGAGCTAGTTTTCCCGAATGCAAATATCGGACAATCTCGGGCGAATTGCACGCTAATTTAGTATAATGGTCGGAAACTACTTGGCCGGCCGATTATTATACGATAGTGGGCAAACTTGGTCTTGCTCCGCTTTCAAGACTTCGCAAATTCTCCCAAATCCAATAAATGTCGAGCCCAAGTGCTTTAGGAGGTATCGACATAGCTTAATATTTATTGCATGGTGAAGGAACAATATCTATATACTTATACAAATGAGGCAGAAAGTTTTATATTGTGACCCAGTATAGTTTATAGCACTAATCGCTATCAGTCTTAATTATTTGTAATTATGTATCTATAATTCATATAGCATTATTTTATATATTTGTAAATATATATAAAAAATGTAAATTACTATTAATGTTGAGAAGTAAATAAGTTTAATATTAACTGTGTTATTTTTTACATAAACTGCCAGATAAGCAGTGATAATTTTCACATTTTTAATTTATGTAATACATTATACAGTATCGATATGAGTAGAGTTATATCCGACTTATTACTAGACATCTATGTATAATATATTATATAGACTTCCGTTTCCGGTGTGTGGATGAGAGGTGTGTGCAAATCAGAGGCAGAAGTGTAATAGAGATAAAAAGAAAAACAGTAATAGTGAAAGAAAGCAGTAATAAAAAAGTATAGGGGAAGTGACAGGGAAGCTAGAAAGTAGTGCAAAAAAGAAACTCGCGCAGGTGAGAGGCAAATAGAAAGAAAAAGACAAAGTAGGGTTAGGTAGAAAACGTGGGACACAGGTAGGTATAGACAAGAATAAAAGCAAATAGGAAATCGTAACTAGCGACATCCCGTGGGCTGACAGATGGAAAGGCCGATAACATAGGAGTACAGGGAAAGAGGGTAAGCGATCGGAGGGAAAGAAAGAGGAACTATAATCTAGATATATAGATTATAAACTATATACACTATTATATATAGTGTATAAGTTAACAGCAGCACAATGTGACACAAAAATAGATATAAAAGACACAGGTGTAAAGGTGAAAAAAGGAGAATATACAGGTAGACCCACGAAGCCTGAAAGTTTCGGAAAGATGCGGAGTTTAAGTATAAGTGGAATTGATCAAATACTCTCAAAGAAAAGCGGGAGAACAGAAGAACACGAGATGGTGGGAAAGGGAATGACTATATTCGAAAAAAGCACAAAAAATAGCAAGATCACTAATAAGTAATAAGAGCAGCAGGGAGGGGAGCTAATAAGGATGCTAAAGGACATAAGAGAGGAAATTCATGAAAGTAGGGATGATGCGAAACAGAGAGCTGAAGAGCAACAGCTATGACTAAAGGGAGAAATAAAAGGGCTAAAAGAGGAAATAAATAGAAGGGATCAAATATGGCAAAAAGAGAATGAACAAATAAAGACAGAAATAAAAGAAATAGGTAACAGGGTAGAGGAGTGGGAAGTAGGAGAGAGGAAGAATAAGGAAGATAGAGATAGGGATTATAGGGAACAGTTGGGGAGAAGATAAAGGTCAAAATGGGGAAGCGGAAAAGAGACACAGACTTAGAATGGAGTATAGGATAGATGACAAACGAAAAAGAGAAAGGAGAGGCGAAAGAGCGTGATAATAAGAGGAGTAACGGAAAACACGGGCACCCCGAAGGAAATAGGAATTGAACTTTTAAAGACCATAAGAATAAAGGAAGCGGTTCTACCGGTAAGAAGAATGGGGGGAAAGCAAGCAATGATAGTAATTAAAAGAAGAAACTAAGGGGTAAAAAATAGCGAATCGAAGACGCCCTAACATGAAGACAGAGAGGGACATGAAGAGAAGGCTAGAAGCAATAACTGGACAACAAAGGAGAAACAAGAAAATAGTCAGAGTAAAGTACGAAGGGTTAGTGATCGAAGAGGAATGGTAGAAGTGGGATGAGAGGGGGCTGTTAAGAGATGGGAAAGGGAGAGTGAAGGAAAGAGGGTCACGAAGGCAAAGAAAATAGTGCAGTAACGGGAGAAGTGAATACGGAAGGGCACTGAGGAAGTCGAGAAAAAACAGGGACAATTCCGAAGAGCGCAAAGCAATAAAAAGACGATACCAGGAGGTATATGTGAAAAACAGAAAGAAGAGGTTGAACGATTTATTAAAAAAGCTGGAGAGGCAAAAACAGGGATGAAGGAAGAGGAGGAAGAGAATAAACGAAGGGATAAGCATGAATGAATGAAAAGAACATTCTATGAGAATACAAAGAGGAGTCGAAGGGAGGGTGATTGAGGGAGAGACAAGACGAAGGAGCGACGATGGATGCAACGACATAGAGTAGGAAGTAGTCGGAAAAGCAATAAAGAAATTAAAAGACAGAAAGCCAATGGGCAGCGACGGGATTCCGAACGAAGTATGAAGATATGGGAGGATGGAAAAAAACATGGATATAGAGGATAGTGCAAAGAGTATGAAAAGGAGAAGAATGACCGGAAGAACGGAAGGAAGGCCTGATCGTACCGGTAGTAAAAAAAAGGAGAGGTAAATAGAGCAAAGGATTATAGAGAAGTTACAGTAATGTCGATGCTCTACAAGATTTATGCAGTAGTATTAGCCAAAAGATTAAGTGCGGAACTAGAGAAGGGAAACATAGTGCTGGACAATCAAGTCTAATTCAGGAACGGAAAAGGAACGATGGACAACATATTCCTCTTAAACTATATTATAAGCTGACGCCTCTAAAAACCGAAGGAAAAGTAGTACCGCTATTTATAGACCTAAAGGCGACTCCGTAGATAGAGCTGTTCTGTGGGATACAATAGAGAAAAGGGGAGTAAGCCTAGGGCTGAGGGAAAGGGTTCAGGAAATGGGAGAGCGTTTCTCGACTGCCAGAGGTGTGAAGCAGGGATGCCCCTTAGTGTACACTTTTTTAATCTGCTAACGGCGCACTTAGAAGAGGAACTAAGGAAAGGGGGATGGGGAGGTGTAAGACTGGGTAAGGAAAAGATTTGATCATTAGCATACGCTGATGACATAGTATTACTAGCAGAGGAGGAACAGAAGATGCTGGCCATGTTGGGCACGTTAGAAAAGTACCTTGATAGGAAAAGGCTTACAATGAGTGGGGAAAAAACAAAGATAATGAGAATAGCAAAGGGTAGGGGAAGAAGAAAAAGACCAAATGGAGATGGAAAGGTAATAGAAGACGTCAAGAAGTTTTTATATCTTGTATTCGAGATAGACAGGAGATACAGAATGGAATAGCAGGTAGGAATGAGGGCAAAGACAGCAATGATTGCAATGAGCCAGGTGCTTAACACGTTAGTATGGATAATGGCAAACTATGGGGTAGAAGTATGGTGGTGGGGAGAAAGGAAGCGAATAGGAACGATGCAAGAAAGGTACATAAGACAGTTACTAGGACTGAGGAACAAGGAAAGGGAGGTCGAAGAAAAGTAAGGAAGTCCTATAAAAGGTACAGTTTTTAATCGAAAGGATCTGCCATTATAGACAATCAATCGAGTTCAAATGTTTTGAATGGATAGTTAATAATCTTCTCTGCACGTTATACAAATTTCAGGCAAATCCTACACACCTGTAAGCCTGTTAATTTTGCAAAAATTAAAAATCTGTCATTTACAGTTGCCAGGTACATTCTAGTCTAGTAAGTATGAATACGATAAAAATGATTATGTAATTTTTCCTACATTTTTGTATTACTTTTTTTCGAGGCTACTTTTTTCTACAAGTATTTCCAAATTGTACCACCACCAAAAAATTAAGGATACGACCTTCAAAAAAGTAACGGTTCACATTTTATAAGATCCTTCTTATGCAAGAGTCGTGCAAGCGGTTGTAAAGAATGATCGAAGAACGCCAATCTTTTGAGAGTGCGGTATAATAACGGCGCGCCAGAGAAAGGCAAAAGACGAGTCGCGAATTTTGCATGGCTGGTTCCGTGAACCCTTGAGTTTTGTAGCCCATTCTTTGTCGAGTTTCAATGCGGCCCCGCTTGGCCGATGTTTCCCAATACTTTAAACGTTTACATTGCATGGAAGGTTTGTGGAAGAAGCGTGTGCGCTGCCTGACTATCACGGGGCTTGCCGAGTGGGCATTCAACATTTCTTGTTCAATTTCCCACTCCTTTTGGTTCCTTTGAAGTCTGCCTTATAGGTTCGCCCAAAAATGACTACACTTTGGATTATTCATACGCTCAATGACGCTAATTACTTTTATGTTGCCATGTCAATTGACCGGTTTTAAAATTCGATTAAACCTTTGAACTTTCTTCCTGTTTGTTAAAAGTAAAAATGAAAATATATAATGTTTTTATTATTAACTGCAAGCTATTTTGCGCATTAGATTTCGTATTAAATTGAGAATTAGCTATACTTATATCGGAAAGATATTATCTTTATTTTATAACATTAAATATATAGATTATAATACTTTTATACTATTATATTAAAGATATAATTATAACCAACTGATACGTTTAGTGTTAAAGATTATGCGACTAATATATTAGTTCAAATGTTATATTATTTTATTACCATATATTTTGTGCGTTCGGTAGCAACGACTAATTTAAACAGTAATAGGTTATTCAACGTTCACATAGAAATATCTTGCAACTTTTTCATTAACATTTTCGTCTGTGCAAAAAACATCGGCCGTGAAAGTATGTTGAATGAAAATATAGATTAGGATACATTACTAAAGGGCTTTCTATTTATCGATTTTCTACAAAAATTTAAACTTTTCTTAGGAGTTATTTACTATGCTATTGTTAATAAGTTGTGGCGTATTTAATATGGACTTTAGCTTTTTTTGTAAGGTATAGTGATAGAATTACATTTTGGTTATTAAATCAAACACAGCAACACTACATCTCCTAATAAAGTGCTCTTACATTGTTAAAATATATTTCAATAAAAGTCAAGTATTAAGTCTATTAACATATATTTTTAAGTATGTTGTAATAATCTTTTTAGTAGATTGAAATGTTTATTATTATTTCTGTAATACGTTGTCGAAGTGTGTAAATTTAAAAGATTGGTGCCAGTACGTACAGGTTTCTTCATTAAATTAATAGCTTTTATTCAGTTTAATATATTGCAGCCGGTTTTAATAACGAGTTACTCACTTTTGAGTCAGCCTGTATATCCGATGCAAATCTTCCGTCGGCATGGCACAGGGTATTCGTGTTCAAGCGCGATCCAGTGCTTTCCCAGGCGAGCATGTGGCGCGCCGCGGATCTCCGCTTTTGATCGGCGAACTATGACAATTTTATTTAACCGTGCTGCCTGCTTCACGAGACTGATCGATCCACATAAGAAACTTATGAAATTCCGCACACCAGTTACGTGAAATTCGTGTGAGAATCCTCCAATGCAATAATTTTGTTGAAACTTTGCATGAAAAAGATGAAAATTTATATTATTTTTATTTGAAATTGTACGTAAGTCTGATTTCTGAAAATTTTCATTTAGAATTGATAATTGAAATCGTATTCAGCCGGTAAATGAAATATAAATTCACGATGATTAAGAAGTATGTGTTCTTTGGCGTCGATTTAAGATATTAATTGAATTACGAATCGAAAAAGTTACCAGCAATTTACTAAACGTTTTCAATCAAACTTCGAATAACTTTGCGGGGTGAATTAAAGTTAGAATTATCAACAACTGATGTATATGTACTTTCACCAGAGAGATATAAATTTTAAACAAGAAATAAGAAAACAGAAACCAAATTTATAAATTAATCATGTATATATTACAATAAAAACCCGACAAATTTTTTTAAAAATTATAATGTTAGTATGAATAAATCCGCAAACAAATATCGAGGGAGACGTCATTACTGAAACACATGACTTACGATGATTTTAAACAATGATAAGGATTGAATGAGGCAATCCAACAGAATAATGGAGTTCGAGCTAGCGCAAATTTGAGACGAGGGTCCTCTTGATATTTGCTGATTACCGATGCCGCGGCAATCGTAGACGGCTATTGTTTGGTATCCATAACGAGGCGGTATGCACCTGAGGCCGCGTTCTAAACGGAAATTAATCGCTTGGGGATCGATAGCGCAGGTATACGAGCAGTCGGTTTAGTGAACATAGTAATCCGATCGAGCAATCCCTGCGACCGCCCTTCCACTTGCCCCTCTTTCTTTCTCTCACTCCCACCGCCAGGGTGCACTGCCCGCAGAGACCGAGACTTCCCTCTTGCTCAGGGCGACACTGTCGCTACCCCCACCCTTTCACTCACTCTCTCACTCACTCTGGACGTATGAGCTAACCAATTGCATCTACACAGCCACCTGTCTGGCGCGTTGTTACCGCGGACATCCGTTAATCAGCGGCTAATTAAGTGCGTCAGCGAAGTCCATCGGCCCTCGCACTCGACCGCAGTTCGTCACCTCGCTATGTGCGCCTGGAATTATCATAATCGACCTGTCTCTGGGGAAGCTCGGGAATCCCCAAATTAATATTACATACTGCCTGTTCTAGCAGCTCTCACCCAGCTGGCATTTTGTTGATGCTAATAATGATTTATATTATAGAATAATCTGTTCTACTGTCAATTATCAATTCCCGAAATGAGCACTCTAGATGTTAATAACTAAATTGCAATTGATTTCGTAAACATTATTATTAGATTGCGAATACGTAGAGGATTGCAATCTATATTGAAAAATAGAAGTAAAAAAGCATGCCGATTTTAATGCTGCTTATTGTAAACAGTTTTTGTAAAAAGCTGTTCTGGGAGCTTAGCTGGCATTTTGTTGATGCTAATAAAGGTTTATATTATAGAATGATGTCTTCTACTGTCATTAAGGAGTTTTATTAAATATTTTTTTACTGATATCCGAAATATCGCAAATAAAAGTTTAGAGTTATACACTTATATTTATATTTATATCTGCTACAACTTATACGTTACGAACCTAACGTTGTCACATAGATATAATTTATATATCTCAAAAAGAAGTAAGCTTCTAATAGAATGAAAGAATTTTTCAAATTTGTTGAGTGATTTGAAGGGTTACCTGTTCCGTCCAAATAAATACCTTACATCTCTATATTGTATTAATGTAACGCGTTCTATTTATCAATTGTTTAAGACTTTTGGAGTATCAGTTTGTGTATATATGGTGGGAACAATAAATTTGAAAATTTATTCCCGTTCTATCTCTCAGAGGAATAAGATTGAAAAATTAAAGCTTTTCTTGGATGTTTCTTATTATGCAATGACTACTATGCTGTGGTGCATTTGGTTCGGACTTTTACTGTCTTTGTAAGTTTGAGTAATTCAGTTGTAATCTAAGTTATTAAATCACAAATGGCAACACCAAATCTTCTAGTACAATATTTGTACATTAACAAAATCAATCAAAATGAAAGTTGGAATAAAACATATTAATATAGAATTTTTGTTTTGTTCTAATAAACTGTTTAGTAGATAGAAAGGTTTAGCATTGTTTTCGTAATAGCTTGTAGGAGTTTACTCAAAAATTTTTACGTATGGTTTTATTTTCATATTCATGAGATTGTTACTCAAATAGCACACAACGTCTTCAAGACGTCTTCTTTATGCGATCTTCGCGTCTGCACGTTTTATGACATTCGTGAGACGTTTTAAAGATGTTCTGTCGAAAATGAAGGAATGGGGGCATGTTTGGAACGTCTCCGATACATCATTTTTACGTGTGGTTTTTTGCAGTATTCTTAAAGCATCGCAAAACTGTCGGACAAACGACTTTTTAACAACGTCTGAACTTTACATCTTTTGAACATTTAAAAATGCTTTTTGAAATTGATTGTTTTCTCCCAACCAAACATCGATTTTACTGAATTAACAGTTCAAAACACTGTTTTTAGAATATAGTATAGTAATATATATTGAAAGTCCTGTCGTTCACGTATCAAAAACGTACTTAAATCAGCTCCTACATGTCTTCTTGGAGTTTGGTTAGAACGTGTTCTGAAAGCATTAGGGATGTATTTGTAACGTCTTTTATATATCCCTTCGGATGTATTTTGGACGCTTTTAAAATGTTCTATTTTGTCCCATACGTAAGACGTTTTGAGAACATTGGAACATCCCAAAGACGACACGAATATCCCTTTCGGGCGTTTTAAAAACGTTTGTAAAACACCATTATGCTATGTGTGCATGAAATAGTTAAGAATGGTGCTTTTAAGGGTAAAGACGTCAAATCACGGACTATGTCAGTTTGACATTGTGTGCGCATGTAACGTTCCTTCGCCGCATTGTGGAAGTCCAGTGTTGCGTCTGACCGAACACTTGGCTATACTACTGCTGGCGAAGCTGCCACCACGACTCGCCTCATTTAATCCCACAGAGAGCAGAGAGGCGATCCACTAACTTCGTTCCCACTCTCGCCCCTAGAATTCGTAATTCCATTTATCCATTAATACCAGTGCGCCGCCGCGGTGATTCCGCGTGGTTACCGGAAAACAAACGTTAATTCGCCGGAGTTTCCCCAGACAACACTCGGCGTTAGTTGAATTAAGTAGTTCTCGCCGCTTAATAACGTTTCGTCATGACTAGTTTCTCTCGCTCTCGCCACTTGTCTGCCGAAAAAAGAACAAAATTAAATCTCGAAGAATATCTAAAGTTATTGATGGAAGAAAATTAGCAGCATATTATAACACTCTTAGAATATACTTTTTTTATAAGTATATCTCCAATTATATACTCCGAATGATTTATTTCGATGTTTAAAACATAACTACCGAAATAACTACTCTTTGAAATCAGGGAGTCGTGCTGAAACTCATTGCCCATGCAAAATGCTAGCTCTAAGTGGATCCTGTGGCATACAGGGTTGCTTGCAAGTGACTCCCATTTGTTTCTTGTCGTCAGACGTCTCGGCAGTCTGCTCAATTCGATTAGACTGGCGGAACTTCGCGTGACAAGTAACTGGGCCAGCGTAGATATCGAGATTTCGGGGAGTGCTGCCTTCTGCTAGCGTGACTTCACCCACACTCGATGCTTTACGGCTTAGTTCCCGATCGTTTCACGTGCAGATACATCTGAGTCATGTCTACTCCAACCCCTTCCACCCTCCGTCCAACCCCTCTAGCAGTATGCTGGACGTGCGATTTACGACTGTCGTTAAATTCGGTTTACATGCGCTGGGCGTAGACGAAGAGGTGCCGATAGATCTTGGATGCAGACGATAGCGGTGATGTCTGGTGATTGAAAGCGAATGTGTTCCTTTATGCGCTATGAATAAAGCAATGCCGGAACAGTCATTTTAATGGGATCATTGAAGCCCTTATAGCCTTGTATCATTCTAAAGTCAGAGAGCTATGTAACAGTGCCTTTCATGAAGAAGTGATATTCTTGGCAAGGCTTTCTAGATAGTTGCATTAAGACAGATATAAGTTGTGTATTAGAATATTTATAAAATATTAAATTTATTACCTGGCTTCGACCGGATGGCATTTTAAGTGTAAGTGTACTCGGTATAGCAACCATTGGCATTAAATAAATAAATGATTTGTATCCAGAAACAACAATATGTATGTGAATTTAGTAGAAAGTAATTAGTGATATACCCGCTATTTGAACTGCTGCATATTATATTAGTACTTCTTTAGCCATCTAGGCCAAGTCGTATATTTGTCTAAATGGTGTCCCAAAAAGAACGTAGATTTCAATTATTTACTAACACGCATCATTTATTTTACAACCAGATGTATTATTATGTAATATTATAATTGCAGAATTTGAAATTTTATACTCTTCATAATTAACATCTAATATATTAATATTAGATTATCCATTTAATTTCTAATAGATACAAATTTGAAAATGCAAGATATACAAATTTATTAATAATTTCTTATTTATAAGTTCAGTTTAGTAGAACTCAGTACAGTAATAGCAAAAGAACAGTAAGAAATGCTAATGCTCCAGCGATAATTCAGTAATTCAAAAAACAGTCAAGAAACTTATAAATATACATGTATATATACGTAATGAGGAGATGAGCAAGGGGGTTTCTGGATCAGGGGGATCTCAGGGGGTGCCCCCCGCGCACCCTCTCACCAACAAGATCACCACCCCCCCCCCCCCTCCTTCCCGCATATAATTATTAGTCTGCATATGAACTGAATGTAGTTGGATTCTATTCTGGACAACTTATATTAGATAAAGGGTAAGCTGTTACGTAGTCCGCGCACCAATTTTAGACAATCAAAATTGTCAATTGGGCAACTCAGAAACCACATAAGCTAAAGAGCTAAAATTTAATTACCAATTCAGTTAGCAATTAGATTAGTAGTCGTTTTCAACTTAGTTGCATACTACTCCTTGGTAGTCAGTGTTTGCTTAGGAAATATGAGTTCTTAACTTAGGTGGTTCTTCAGTTATACATATAAGTATTTTGATACTGTTCATAATTTAAAATATCAAAATATGCACAGCATTATCGAAATAGTTAGGGTAACTCTTTCTCTTTGCGATTTAATTTCTTGTTGCTTTACAAGCGCAGCTATGTAAGCAGTATGTAGTTAAGTTAATTAAAACTTTTAATATTAACCATTTATAGACTGGCTGTCCTAGCCGGCTACGACCAGGTTACATATCGTATGCCTGGTGTGGGCTTTAGGGGTGGTCGACTTCCATAGAATTTTTTCTAAGGTATCAAAAAATACGCATGCCGAATTTGCCTGACGTTGCTCGGACTTGTAAGAAGGCTTTAAACGAATAAGAACTATTTCTATTTTGTACAATATTCTTCGAAGGAATCGAAATCAATGGAGTTTGTTGTTTGTTTATTTTCCTCACATGTTTCTGTATAGAATGATTGAAAATAGATTATTTGCGCTACTACACAAAGTTGTTCGATCCTAAGTTGAGAGGAGCTGTAAAGGTTGTTTAAGGGTGAGTGGACAAACAAATCAAATGTACAGTTCCTAAGATTACCTGAAACACACACAGATACAAAGTCTTTCAGTTTATACATTTGTATGAATTAAGGTATTATATATTACTATAAATTAGTATAGTATTTGTAGTATCAAATTGTTGTATTAGGATTGAAAATATTGTTGAAAAAATATTTAATAAGAGTCTCTAAAATATGTAATGAGTGCTTTCCTCGAATGTTGGTCTCTTAAAGCGACCTTAATTGCGAGGTGTAAGAATGATGAAGTGCTTTAATGCGCTTACTTTCGATATTAATTAAAAGCTTGATTAAAAGCAGAAGTCGTCGTTGCTTCACGCAATTCTGCGAAGCTGGTATGGCTGGTGTGCTAATATAATTTCTTCCCTTTTTTAATTTAAAATTCCTTTTCGTTAGAAACTTTCTTTTTGCCATTACTTTAGACAGATTGAAATTAATTCTGAGTTCTCAATTTACTAAACCATTCAATTGCAGCTATAATTGCATGCAACTAACGAATATATTTGGAAAAAACTTTACATGTCGTTTAACTTCTCACAAAGAAGTCAAAACTGGGTTTCAAGTTGCAATTGTGAGATGGAAAGTGCAACTTTAAGTTATTAAAATCCTCGTAGAACGTTGTTATCGAACAATCGCGAAACTGGGACAAGCAGAATTAAAGTATTTTTAAAAGTTTTTCCAAGAGTTCGATGCTCTGGACTTCATATTGATCAATATTTCCAGTTCATTGTAACAATTTCTGGATATTGTAGGTTTTAATAAGTTAATTGCAATTGATTTCATAAACATTATTATTATATTATACATATACACAGAAGAATAGAAGTTGGTACATTGAAAATTAGAGGCCAGATCCAAAAATAGAATTGAAAAAACATGTCGAATTTAATGTTGTTTATTATAAATTGTTTTTATAAAAAGCAGGGAACTCAGATGGCACGATTTTCATATTCATATAACCAGTAACAAAACACAAAATGACGGTAAATGTAGCGTTTAATCTCAGCTGATCTAAACATAAAATTTATAATGAAAATGTATCCTCTCTTACTGATAAACACTATTATGTGCTTAACATTTGCACAGTATATTTCATAAAAAAACATTACAACTACGTTAAGAAAGTACCGCATAATTCTACAAAAGAGAAAATTCCAAAGCAGGATTATACAACGAACACTTAAATCATATAAATTGAGAACGATCATAAAGCTTTCCCAACATTTTCCTTGTTTCCTTCGACAGCGTTCGAATTGCCACGATTCTTTCGTGAAAAACAGTTTTCCTGTACATCGCCGCTTTACACGTTCCGACTATATTGTCGGAGGGTGGTATCGCGCGCGAAATATTGGTCGCGCAAAGATCAATGAAGATAGGAATGAAGAGCGAGCGAGTGGGGAATTGATCGGTTCGCACGAAATGCCGGCGCGTCCGTTCTCTTTATGACAGCGCGGTGCCCGCCCGCCGAACGGATATGCATTTACAGAGGAACTCAAAATCGAAATCCAAGCAGCGGCTTTGAATGGCAGGCGGCAATATTGGCCTCAATGAATGACGAGCGTCGACTCAGAAATGGGAAACGTTCCCCTGCTTTTGCTGAATGTCCCCCTTGCCGACGATATCGATGCTGTCCTGACACTCGGCGGTAGAAGAATCACCCGGACACTGCGAATGCTTATCCAATCGCATTATTCTTATCTAAACTTTAGCGTGGAAAATAGTTTTTACACTAAACGTACCGGTTGTTTATACTATATAACTTTAATGTAGTATAATTGAACTACCCAGATAGCACAATGATGTTTTAAAGACATCTTTAAAATGCCCGATGGAGATATTCTCATTATCTTATTGTCCGAAGTTTTTACATTAATGGCATTTTTAAAGCGTTCAATAGATATCAACTTCAGACGTTGTTAAAATATCTTTTACTCGACATCTTTGTGATGCTATAAGAATACCGCAAAAAGGTAAACGCAAAGATGACGTGTCGAAGACGTTTTAAAAATGAAAAAATGTGGACATCCCGGACGTCTTGGACAGAACGTCTTTAAGACGTTATGTACTATTGAGGTATATCAATTTAACAAAATTCCTGGGTGACGATGGAATAACCAATTATTTTTTTAACTAAATAATTCTCAAGCGGGAAAAAGAGTTTGTAATAAAATCATATAATATTCGTAATTACAAAAGGTGTAATCCATCAAAAATGCACATTTTAATTGTTTACTGAGTTACATCGTTTGTTTTAAAATTGCAAACATTTTTGTTTTAAAACATAATATGCGAATTGACATTAGCTATGCCTAAACCAGGAGCGACTAAAATTTACCGTACATGGCTTACGATGGCGTAACATTTCTTCACCTGATTCATACAGGAAATAGTGTGGAGTGGGATATCTGATGAATGGCCTCTGCGACTGTGCTGGCAAACGTCATTCTATCGTATCGTATCCCAACAGGACTAGGATAGTCTCGTGACTTTTTCCGAGCTTGCCGCTCGCTGAGTTACCTACAGAAATTTGGCGGGCGAGATGGAGCTGCTCGCGATATCTATCGCATGATCCAGCTTACAACCTACAAATGTATGTGTGTCAGTTCTCAACGCATACACATGCTCATCTGTTTCAATCCCCTTTTTTTGCAGCGCTCGGTTATCGCTTTTACAATCTTCAACTGGGAACTACCAGCTCCCGAGGTTGCGAATCCGAATCCGAATCCGAGACAGTCCCTAGTACGCATACTATACGTATAGTAGGTACGTATGCGTACTATAGCATACTATACGTATAGCATGTACGTATGCGTATTATAGCATACTATACACATTATGTCTACGTATGCGTACTGTAGTATACTATGCGTATAATACGTACGTATGTGTACTATAGCATACTATACGTATAGTACGTACGTATGTGTACTATAGCATACTGTATCATACTATACTACATGTGGTGATTAGTGTGACTTATTTCCTTTTAACTATAATAGGCTGTTTCACATTATACACATGTTACGTATATGTCTGTTGTTAAAAGTATAGCGATGCGTAGAATTCATTGGATGCCGGTTTTATAAAAATATAAAGTAGAAGAAAAAGCAGGAAATATAAAAAGAGACACAACCAATATTCTATTGAACGCGCAATCGACCTCCTTCATTTCAAATAGAAATTCATCATCTTACTTCCAGCACTACTTACAGAACTATCATTAAACTGTAGCCAACTAGTCATAGCTGTTACACTTTTTCTAATAAATAGTGTTTGCAGTTTTTTTTCGGAACGAAAACACGTAATGAGAACCGTCGAAGTAGTGCCTCAGCATAGCAAAAAGATTTGAATAGTAAGTTATGAGTTCGATTCCTAGTGTGAGATGTGTTACGACAGTTTCTATAGATACTGGATAGCATTTGAGCTATGGGAAATATTTCTATTTTGCTAAAACAAATACAGGATTGCATTTTTAAAAATCCGGAAAATAAAATATTATCCTTTGAATCCTTTGTTAGCATGCCCTTTTTCACTAGGTACACCGAGCTGAGCTTACTAGGAATGGCAGTCATTTCATTGTTTAGTACTATTGTTTATGAGTATGTAAGACAGTTTCTAACTATGGAACTGTTAGTCCTCTAGTTAATGAAATTTTAAAAAAAGTGCAGTAAGTAAATGGAAAATTTGATAAAAGGTAGCCACTTCAACTTGAGGATAAAATTATGCTATCAGCCTGCACTGTATGATGCACAAGACCTTTATTGTACAATCCTGATGCTCGAAACTCCTGAACCCGCCACAACCGGGGTTCACCGTGCACTAAGTAACACGTACACGGTGTCAGAAGCAGAACATCTGCCGTTCCATAGAATATTCATCTTACAAAGGAGCATCTGCCCCGGTAGCACGTTCATCCAATTATCCGTGATTAATTAATGCCACGTTTATTCGCGAATGGCAGCCAGTTACAAAGTAACTGCGATAATTTAACGTCTAATTTTCACCAAGTATAGTAGAGATTCCTATTTGTTGAAGATTTTCGAGTGCATTTCAAAGTGCGTTTCAACGCTGTGTGCATATGTTAATTGTGTCATGAATATTTGTATTTGGATAAACAAGATGATTTTATTTCATAAATTTTGCTATGAGTCTATAAAAAGCTTAAAGAATGCCACTAAATGCTGTATTGCTCCTGGTACATTACAAATGCGGGGTGCTTTTTTATTGGATATCCTAATTATTTTTTTTAATAGAAAATGAAAATTATCTTTGCTATAAATCATACTGTAGTCTATGTAGACAGTGATTCACTTGCATTTAATTAAGTCAACACTGTCTCATATATGCTACTGCTATAAATATACAGGATAATTATAAATTATCTACTAATTGTAATTATACATAAATGTCTCCTAATTCTTTCCAGCATCCTATATAATACATATAACATAACATTTTAAGACTAATGACGTTAACGATAACTTTATTATAAGATAGTGATTTTATGAATAATAATGTATATAATATAATATATATAGTAAACTATTCGGTACAGTACGCTGCTCCTCATTCGGAATAAATCGTGACAAAATAAGATATCGTTGGAACTTCCATTACGATGTACGTGCGGTATTTGTAACTGCTTCGAAGGAGACTAGTGCTCGATCTACTACGATGTCCTTTGCTCGTCCGTGTGACAGAGTTTCGGCGTGGTTGAGACTTCGGAACTGATTCCTCCGTTTTCCACTAGAATTTAGGGCTTATATACCCGAAAAAGTCAGACTATGCTTGAGGTCTAAGATTTTATGGAGGGAAAAGTGCACAGCTGCATAGTGCACTCCTATTAAGAATTCGATTGAATGTTAAAGAGATAACGTGAATCAAAAAAGTGAAAATTACACCTTTAAGGTTAGAAAAATACGCGAGGAAATTGTATGTGGGAGACTAGTGAACTAAAATTATTGAATCTACGCGTGAATGAAAGGAGAAAAGTAGTCCGATAAAGATGAGTATGTAATGCGAAGAATCACTGTATTAAATCTTAATCTTCAGTAACGCCAGATCAGAATACTGATTTTAACTTACAATTAGATTAACAACCCAAAACAAATCAGTATCTAACAAAAGCAAGAAAAAGATAAATGTGACACTGAACCTTTCCGCACCTAGGAAGACGATTACTTACATTATATAATATATAATATAGTATATTATTATATTTATTATATTCTAGGAATATGGTTCCCAAGTTTATTTAATATGAACTGCACACACAATTTAGAGGTTTTGATACACGCGTCTACGTTGTGCGATGACCGTCGTTATCGTCTTCACATCTTTTTCCGCACGAGCGTCTTTGTTCCTCGTCGTTTTCGTCGTCGTCGTCGTTTCTCGTCCCTGCCGTCTCTGCCGTCGCTACTGTTTCTACTGTTTCTGCTGTCTCTTGCATGTGCGGCTCATGCGCTGCGCTTCTTCTTTTTTCTCTCTCTCGCATACAAACAATCTTACTAGCACTCACTTTCAGCATCCCACATTATATACATGGAGTGGCTAAAAAAAGTATTCGCACACTCAGATTTTCCAAAGTAAATTTTTCTAGAAAAGAAAACATTTATTTCGAGAAGAGTTAGTTTCTCTTAAAAGCCAAACTTTCTTCTTTAGGAAAATTTGTTTATTCATAAAGATGAAACTTTCGTCTACGCCAATATTTAATCAAAGAAAAGGGGTGTGTGCGAATACTTCTTTTAGCCAGTGTATGTATGTATAATATAGATACATTTTTATAGATTTTTTTGTGTAATTGAAAAGGGAAATTCGGAGGTTTATACTTTCATTCTGCCAGGATTTGGATTAAGAAGGAACACTTGGGAATTTAATAAATAATGTAGATACATGTTTGATAAAAAGTGGGGTGCGACAGAGTGATTCAAGGGCAAGTGAATCACCCTGTACAGAGAACAACTGACGCAGAGTGTCAAAAGTGAGAAGTATTTATTAAGATTGTTCTTGAGTGTCAGAAGTTTGAGGAGGCCGTTTCTCTCTTAGAACCAAGAACAGCTGGGTCGCCTTTCGGCTTTCCCCTGTCTTGTGTCTCGCGTCATCCTCGCTACGCGTCGCTCTCGTCATTCTCGCAACGCGTGCCGAGAAAGCAATTACAAGTGTTCCGGAAGTTACATATGTACCAGCTATGGAAGTGCCGATGGAAATTACGGCGCCCTCGAAAATTGTACGTAGTTCCATACGATAGTCCTCAGGCGAGCTTCAAAGCGCACTTTAAGTACACTGATACGTATAAACATCTTCTGCTTGAGCTTTGAGGGCAGAGTATCCTATAGCTCTTGCGGTTTCAAGTTTAACAGTCGTAATAGACGCGTCTTGTTGCACAGGTATAACAGTAGCGACTGACTGCCCTTTGTGAGATTCGTGTTTGCACTGGGAATTTAAACTTGGAATATGTATAATTGAAGTGGATTGTGGTTGGATTAATTTCGGATTCTACATTAAAGAATTTGTAGGTTAAGGAATGTTGAATTTTTAGACTTTATAAATACATAGAGATTACAGAGTTATAATTAGAATATGAATAGTCTAAACGAATTGTATTAGAATTTTGAATGTTAAATTTTAGATCGTTTTTATTGCTATTTAGGAAATAAGTGTCATCAATAAATTCAGTTCAATATTTACAACTGTCTTATTTTACAAAATACACAGACATTTTTTATTCCGGATTTGTGTCCGACATTTATATTTATTGACATTTATATAACAAGTTGATATTTTTGTACAATGTAACATTTTTGCAGAAAGTTATATTTACTTGCCATTACCAGCTTTCCCTTTGGTAATTAAATAAACCTTGTGGGTTGTATTAAACGCTTTTGAATTAATTAGTAGAAGCGCAAATCAGCTTCTTGAACTTTCTTGCAACGAAAACAACTAAGAACGGTTTTACAACGGATCCTCGGTGCTCAAGGGATGTTTAATTCAAGCCTGTTAAATTCACCGATTGAGTTGAACTCTCACGGTTTCTTCGGCAAGTTGTGCTTGCTAGTGATATCTTTGGAGTTTCGCGCGGCTGAGAATGATGTTTAGCTTTTAAGTGCGTAATTAGTTAGGGCGAATTTTCAATCTTAAGTAACTGTAATCGGGAGACAAAGGAGGTTTTGCTCTGGCAAATAGCTTTATCATCGTAGTCTCTGCAAAGCACGTTCGTCAACAAGTGAGACCCTTCGAACATAAGCAGTACAAAAACGCGCTGAAAAGTAAAAAATAATCTGTTGTTTTCATGCTTACAGAAATTTGCAGTCATAAAATGCTATTTTGGCAACCTTCTCCCATTAAGCCTAAATATACTGCAACTTTTCGAAGGCGGTGCAAATATAAGTAATGTGGCACATGCTATATAATTTTTCCAGATTTCTAAAATCAAAATCCGACAAAATAATCATTTTATATTGCAGGAGTCGTGGATCCACGTTTATATTTCTTGAGTAAGTATATATTACTGATATTTTGATACTGAATTTTTTGGAAACTTTTCAGTTAGCTGCGCCGTACATAAAAACAGTGGATATCACCTGTCGATATCTCTCACAGTTGCAAAGCTAAAATTGTGGAGAGAAAGGTCGTTTTGGAGAAACTGTATGTATGTACAGAATCACTAATATACAAATGCCAATATGCATTAATTCTTTGTTTCCAAACATATTGAGCGATTGGACTTTATTTTATTTGTTAATTTTCTACTATTGCATGTCCTACTCTATTGTAAAATTTACAGTTTTATTAATAATCACACATTTGAATTAAAAGAATTATAATTTTTGTCCATCACGTTACATTAATTACATTTAATCTGTTGCAAACTGCAGATTGACGGGCAACTCTGCCACAAAAGACTAATTTACATTAGAACTATCGACAATTAATGTACACCGATTTTTACGAGACAGGTTAAAATCTCTCGTTATTAATAAAATATTATATCCGAGGAAAGTATGATTTTTTCATAAGTATTCAGCGAATCTAAAGGAGAAATACTTATAGGATATATGTGAAATATTTATAAATTATGCCCTATTTTCTTTTTCATTATGCATATATGTCACTTATCTTTATATTTTAGTAAATACAATCATAAAAGGAATATCAAGCAGGAAATAATATTACATCGATTATTGGGTATAAACTAATTTGTAAGTCGCTTATTTAGAAAGGCGTAGTATATTCTATCTAAGTTTTCGTGTAACTAACATCAGGTGATAAGAAAAAAAATGAGATAACACTGGTTATTGAATATAAACAAAATACTGCGCGTATCGCAAGAAGCACTGATAACGACGGAAGAAAGAAACAATAGCAGTTGCAGACAATACATTATTTAAAATAATTAATAATTAGTACTTGGTGTCGCTTGCCTTTGCTGGAATTCCTGCCTCCAAATGTCACTGTATACAATTTATAAGATTTTCAATGCAATATGTACTAATGCATTCGTGTGCAGACTGGAAATGTATGGAAAGATACAAAGTAACAAAAATGAAGTATATAATAATCATATTATTCAAATAAATCTTTGTCACAAGAATTTTTACTAATTGTCCCCGCACTTTTGTCCCCGACTGTATAACTTCAAAAGAAAGGAGGAACGTGACAAGATAAATTGATAATTTCGATCGTTTAAATATTGAAATAAAAGTCGTATAAAATTTCACGGAAATGCAACGTCATGAATTCGAAGAATTTTTGTAAATAATTTAAAATCAATCACTTTAACTGATCATTTTGACATTTGAGTCATAATAAACACGTTTCACAATTTGCCTCTATTGTCTATTTCGTCAAACAAGCGAGCAACACAGGCAAAAATCTTCACAGTGAGCGACAACTTTTGTTTCAGGGAAAGTTTCATTAGCAAGCTCGACACCATAACTCCGGGGCTGTCTCATCTCGCTGCAAAAGAGTAGGTTGTTCGCGCGTTCGCTCGGAGTTAGCAGCTGTTTTCGGGGCGCGAGCAGCAGCCGAGCGTAATTTATAAGCCGTCGCAGACAGAAATCACTTGGCTATCAACAGATTAGCTACGCGCTTACTAAACTCGCGAGGATTTCCCACTCTCTCGCTCTTTCCCTCTCTCGAACTGTCTCCCGACCTTTCAGCCGCGTGCAGCGGAGTGTTGAATAATCGATCACGGCTTCGTTAAAACTCTCTCATCGCTGGAGTGTAAAGCCGCTGCCGAGTATGTCGACATTTGTCGAGAAAGTGTTGGATAACATTATATGAGAGAACTCACCCTTGAATTAGGAATTTGTAAAATATACAATGCAAAGGATTAACACTAATTCTTTGTGTATTGATTGTTGCAGAATTAAAGGCGGGTATTATAAACTGATTTTATACCAGAATGAGTGAGAAATCGGTTTTTATGGAATAACATAGTTTTTAATGTTAAATAAATTACACAATTTTTATAATGGAACAACGATAGCAGTTTCTTCCACATGATGTGAAAGGTTTCCCGGTTGGCTCATTTGCCACAGATATATTGCTGGCCAAAGGCGAAAAAAATAGGGGTGGCTGGGGTTTCTAAAATCATCGCTGCGGAGCGCTGCCGTTTTTCCTTATGCATATGAGACAATTACACATTACTCATATTAACTTCAGATCGATCTGCTTTAAACAAATACTGTGTTTTACCGCAGGTAAGTCAGTTTTTTAAGTCTTATACTCTTCTACTTGCAACTCTTTTGTTTATGTAAATCTTTTGTATACTGTCCACGTAGATATTGTTTTATTGGTGCGAACCAACATCGAACATAGTGGTTGGTTGGCTCACAATTTTTACTTGATTAATTGTTTTGCCAAAGACTCAATTTTTAAATTTGTGACTCAAACCTTCAAGCATTGCTAACCGAAGGAATGAACTTCATATATACATTTTAAACTTCGAAAAAATGTAACCGAAAATTAAATAAAATTCACCAAGAGATATCAATGTGAAATCAAAGAGAAAGTGTAATTTGAATATGACTCACTGAATCATTCAATTCATCACACGTTTAAAAATATCGTGTCACATTCTGAAGTTGCGAGTGCAGCTATAAAATTAGACTAATGGAAACATACCGGCCGCTTTATCAATTCGTTTGCATCATTTCAGTCTAAATTGAGCTCATTATGCGATCATTAAACATTTAACGGTCAGCGTTCCAATGTGCCCGAAATGTCCGCGTCACACACGGCCGCTCGAATTATCATACGTGTGCATCAGTTAATGTTGTCGTATGCGGTGAGGCGATATTGCGCGTCCAGTATCTGACCGGCGCCACCGCAATATATAATGCGCATATGTACAATTGTGTGGACGCGCGCGCCGTTACGATGACAGTCGTAATATTAATAGTAATAATTATGCCTATTACAGTAAGACGATTCCTCTGGTGCAGCCGATAGGAAATTAGGTTCGTCATTAATAATTAATGGTAACAATAATCATTATTCCTAATACTTTAACAGCTTCGGCTAAATCGATGAATCCGCAATATGTACTGTTAGATTAGGATTCCGGTATGTCATACTTGTAATTAGTAAATGCATTAGTTATTAAATAGAATAGTTAACTTTTCGAAATTGGTGTTGAAAACTAATCCTATTTATTATGTTATGGGAAAGACGAAATAAAAGAGTTCCCAAAATAATTCTTTTAAGATATCTTTAAATTATGATTAATTAGATAATGGTAATTATTTTAATTGCAGTTGGTGATGATTTGTTCCATGTTTTACATTTAGACTCTTTTGTACATTCAATACCATGATCAGATATATAAAGAGTTAATACTATGTATTATTTTATAATTTATTTATTGCGATAGAACCAATTTTTGTTAGTGTTGTTAGGCGGTTCTTAATTTATTATATTTTCCTCTATATGGATCGTATAGTAGCTAACCAGAACGTGCAATCAAATATCAAAAGTAATTGCTTTTCCGTTCACTTATTTAATATACAGTTATTTGATTGCTTTGCTGCGTAAATCTAAGTTTATTTTGAATGTTACCCCGCAAGAAACAGTACCACTGAAGTGCTCCTCGACGTTCATAACGTTGTTATGGGCCCAAGTGGCAAATAGCAATTGAGAGGAATTGATGGGACCCACTGGGATTTCGCTTTGTCTCGAGAGATATATTGTATACAGGGTGATTCACAACATGTCTGACATACTGCAACAACTGATTCTTCATGGCAACCCAACCTAGGAATACCAATATCAATTTTGCAAAATTTGATTTGCTTCGCTATTTATTTATTGCCATTAGAGAAATCGTAGAACTCAAAAAACTATAAAGTTATAGTAATTTTTAAGGATGAAAAAGCCATTTTTATGTTGAAAAGCTACCTTGACAACTATTTTGTAATTATGACCGATAGATTAATGAAATTAATTTATAATTTACCTTAAATCATGTACTTGTACACATATTTTATGAGCTTAAAACAAAAATTGGTTTCATATTTCTTTAAAATATTGAAGTTAACTCTCAATTTATGCGCTCCAGATGTATACACCTCCTTAATTCGACACGCAGGATCACTGATCAAACTCCACAACCACACTGCCGCGAAAGAATTACACCTCCAACGAACCAGGGAGTTCGATTACTTCCCCCACCCCCGAAATCCCACCCGCTCTTTCCCATTCAGCATGCGATTGAATAGTTCAAGAGCGCCTCTCCAGGCTCGCATTTCAAGCTGCGGCAGTTGAATGCACTTCAAGTGCACAATAAGTGCATAGATACCAGCGACAGAGTGGGGGATGTATGTATGCGCGTGTGGGGAGGGTGGCGGGTACATTATCCGTGCTTAGGCGTAGAACTGAAACTTTGTCGTAAAGACAAAGTGCAGACGTGAATTACATTGTGTACCTCTCTGCTCGCAGCTTGGTCGTTCTCCCAGTGAGAACTTTCTCGAGTCTGCCCCCACCCTAGTCCTTTCCTTCTTCCCCCTAACCAGCTACTAGCGGGTCTTCGTCGAGACTGTGGTGCGCGCTCCCTTCGTAAAAGCCAGCTTTCCGAGCGACACCGGATTAAGCTGTGTCGGGTTTCCCCAACTCCCACTGTATCTCTCTGTCTATCTACCATCCCCACCCCAGCTGCCCAGCCCCTCTCCCTCTCTTTGGCAGTGTGTAATCTCATTCGAGTAATTATTAAGGTCGCACAATCAACGGACTTTTCCGTGGTTTCTGGGAGAACGCGTTAGGCAGCGCTACTAGTACCTGTCTGGCCTGCCTGCAAATGACAACACTTAGCGTGCCTAATGCCACCGAGCTCCCTGAGAGGGCTGAACCCCTCTTCCACAGGGGTTTACCATTGACGAACTCATTGTACGTTAAATGAGCCTGACAATTATTGTGCTACTCTCTCCAGTGCCTGGTTAATGAAAAAGTAAAAGTAGAGCGTGGGAAATAGTTGTGGGGATTGCTTTTAGTATTTAATGTGTTTTTCAAGTTTTTATGAGGCATGGAACATATTGTAGTTGGAGGGTTGTAATGAGGGAGTCTTACATGGGTTTGAGAATTATTGTCCATCTTGGATTCTAGGTTTAGGGGAAAATAATAGTAGCACGCAAATTGATTATAGAGACTGCTTTAATTATTTAAATAGTCCTTTTAATTACATGAAGCAACTTCTATTTGCAGTGTTAAATGGCCCTTTATATTAGTATAAGAACAATTTTAATTATCCAGGAATATTAATTCTAAACGAATGTTTAGAAATTCTTTTCTACGTGTTGAATATTATATCTAAGTTTAACGCAGATAATATAATGTACGTTTGATAAAAAGTGGGATGCAACACTGCCAGTGAAAAACGAAACCTGTTCAATATTTATTTAGCAAAATTGGACAACTCTAATTCAATCTGTAATCAGAGAACCGAATAAATTTCGGGGCTGCGACTAAAGATTGAAACTTGCCGAAGGGCGCCATAGTTTGTTTCAATAGAAGAAGCGGAAGTGAATCAATTCAATTATCAGTGTTCAGACAGGGATCAGAGCGATGGGATATTGGAAGAGACTCTGATGGTCGATGCATTAATTAATTACGCACCGATAGCTGGCTAGTCCGACGGTCAACACCCTTACTTGCGCCACAATGCCCGCTCGATACTCTCGTATTATTCCACCAAATCCATCCACTATTATTATTATAGCATGATTTAAAGGACACAAACAATGGTTTCTATCTTACAAAGGGAGGTTTCAACCCGGATGAATGCTTTTTGAACGAGACTTGTATACAAATTTAGGTATTAAAGAGTAGGCGAAAAACATAAAATGTAAAGGCTATTTGGCAGAAGAATGTTATAAAGAATTCCTATAAATATTTAAATTTCTACATCATCGAATTGAGATAATTTTTGTATAGTAGATATTGGCATAGAAAACAAGAAAAGTATGTACATTGTTGTATCCAAGACAATAGTTTAATCAGAAAAAGACAAATGAACATGTAGGATGAATTTTGAACCGAAATGTGCGGCCAGCTCGAAGCTTCACTTTGCTTAAAATTCAGAAACTGTACTATTGCAACGTTTAAGAGTTGGTCAAATTTGTCTAAAATAACGAATTTATCACTTTTGTAATTTTCACATTTTTTAATAAAACTGCTAAAGTAACTTTATATTCAAACTGACTTCAAATCATTACAGTGCAACATTTAAAACTCCGTTTACAAGCACAATGTCAGATGTCACCCTCAAGATTTACGAGAGCTTTAATTCAAGCTGGGGTGACGGTATCAGTTTTATTTCTCGCAATTTATATCTGCCCAAACTGAATAGGTTTATTACATCCATAGTCGCTGTAATATATTACATATTAGTCCATTTAATCACCGGAAAAGCGCTTGCAAAGGGGTTGCAAGGGAACTAATTCGTTTCTCGAAGTTCTGCCTGAGTTCATCGGGTATTAGTGATAATGCGTGATCGATCTGGATTAACCAGTCAGTTCTACGCTGTCAGAATTCGCATCATTAACCATTCCTCCTCGAAGCTTGCACCTGAGCTTACGCGTGTGTGCACGAATCATATGTAGTTGGATTCGAAATACAAATCAGTGGTACAATATTACATAAAATGATTTCGCTCTTTGTAAAAATTAGGTCTAAAAATTAATTGGTATATTGTTTATCAGTTTCGACTTAGTATTATAGAATTCAAAGTTTTTATGATCTGTCATTTGTTGTTTAAACTCGTTAGTTTTAATGTGACAGTAAACTGTTCTATGGATTACAAAGAATAATGATGACATCCTAAGCTTTCCTAAATTCCATATCTATAATATAATATGAAATAATAATTCTAATTATAAAATAATATAATAATATAATAATAATATAAATTCTCGGGGACCCCTGAAACTTAGGTCGCCTGTCGTCATGTCTTGTGTACCACTTCTTCGCCGGGCGAGTAATTCTCGAAAGCGAAATCACGGCGAAGTGTGCAGCCGTTAATGCGTCCTCGTCAGTGAGAAAGAGCCGCGAGAAACTTGCCGATCTTGTCGAGAGGGAGCGCGAGGCGCTGCATTGTTTTGTACTTCATTAAAACTCGGAAACTCCGGGTGAGAAAGTGGCCGGGATCGTTGGAGAGAGGCCGCTTTAGGCGGTTGGGGTGAGTGTTGGTAGTAGTATCGGTGAAAGCTTCATCGAGTCTGATGATTTAAACCATCTTTTTTCATCCGGGCTTTTTTGTAGATTTAACACGGAATCCTGCGCCGTGAAATAACCGATTTTAACATTCGATCCATATAAATTTAATATAAAATGTATTATAATATGTTTAATTACGACGGTTGGAAGCCCTGGCAAAATATATTTTTTGGGTACACCGTTGGTTTTTATTTAATAATATCAATACGACACTGTAAAATATCATATGAAACTTTTTATTATTTCTATATTAGGATAAACGAAAATGAAATAATCTAATTATTGCACACAACAGGCAAATGAATTTATTACGCATATGTATATATGCAGTGTGATTCATATCATGTCTTACGCATTGCAACCAGTGCCAAATTCTTGATACTTTCGTACTTAGAGCCATTTGAAAAATCATCGCAAGAAGACATCAATTCTTACCTTTTTGACATTAACATTCACTATATAATTTAACACAAAGTATCGTTATCTGCAACACATCGGACATATGAATCACCCTGTATAAATACAGTATTATAAATCCACCCGTTATATGGCTAGGAATGCGTAAGCACCGCATTGTTTTGTACTTCATTAAAACTCGGAAACTCCCGGGCGAGAAAGTGGCCGAGACTGTTGAAGAGAGGCTGCTACAGGACGGGTCGGGCAAGTCAAGGTACTGGTATCGGTGAAAGCTCTATCGGCTCGGTAATTAGCGTAATTGTTCGCAATTGCCGGGCTGTGCTCTCACGCATGAGTAATCACGAAGTCGAATTTCTCCCTTTCTTTTATTCCATACATATTTCCCGCCGCCTCCGCGCACCACCGAACACTTTTTCTCTCGTTCTGTCTGGAAAGCGATACTTGAATTACCAGTAACGCACGGACTCAAACCCGATTAACGTCGATTCGTGTCTAATTAATACAAATTTATGATTAACTCTGCGGTTTTTGAAACTCTTTCGAGCTAATGCTATCTTGTTAATGAAAATTGTAAATATGTTTGTCTTTGTTCACTTGAGATTATAGTAAAGTTGTATTATGCCTGGTTCAAAAATTGAAACACAATTGAATCATCAAAATTGTTCTCTGAAGTGAAATATTTAAAAGCATAACTGTAATGACTCTAAAGTCGAATGAAATTATAGATAATATAAAGTAATTCATTATCCAAAATGAAACCATGTAATTGAAACAAGAAATTTGTCATATTTCTCATATTTGGGTAATTTTTTTATCGAAAACTCCTTGGGAATATTGTTGATCAAACAATATACTTGAATTAAATCGCAAATCATACGAGGGTTAACTGAAGAAGCAGGAATGCACCAAATTGCCACCCTTTACAATAACCCAAACTTTTCTCGAAACGCCCCGAAGTCAGATTTATTGCAAACTGATTTTGATTTGCTTCAATTGTGAAGTGCTTAATAACCTTTTCAAATCCCTGTTTCAGTGTCGAATCGTCCTAACCCACATAGCACGCAACATCTTAAAGACGCCTTTTTTATGTGATTTTCACGTTCGCACGTTTTACGACATTCGTAGGACGTTTTAAAGATGTTCTGCCAAAAATGTTTCGAAGATGTCCACACTTTTTCATTTTTAAAACGTCCCCGAAACGTTATATTTACGTTTGCCTTTTTGCAGTATGGTTAGATCGTGAACAGACGTCGAACAAAAGACGTTTTAACAACGTCTGAATTTTATATGTTTTGAACGTTGTAAAATTGCGTTTAACACACGGTTGTTTGGTAATGCTCATTATTTCAATAGTATATATGTAAAATCTCGAAATTGGTTGTTTTTTGCAAACCAAACGTTAATTTTCCTGAATTAACATGTTGAAATACTGTTTTCAGAGTATAGTACAGTGCAATATATATACATTGCAAGTTTTCTCATTCGCATATTAAAGACATATCTAAAACGGCTTTTACATGTCTTCTTGCAGCTGGATCAGAACGAGTTCTAGACGTGTTAGAGATGTATTTGTAACATCTTTTATGCATACCTTCGAACATAATTTGTACGGCTTTAAAATGTTCCATTTGTAACATTGGAGCTCTGCCAAACGTACATACGTGAGACGTTTTTGAGACACTGGCGGGCATCCCAAAGGCGACACGAATATCTCTATGGAACGTTTTAAAAGCGTTTTTAAAACGTCATGGTGCTATCTGGGAATTAGTGTAATCCGCGGACGTAGAGGCGTGTGGAAATGGAGCAGGAGAAATTTCGTATCAGTCCTGCGGGGAGAATTAGCTACTTTCGGGAAAGGGCTTCACGAGTCAATTAGACGCTGCGACAGAGGAAATCTCATTTCGCCGGCTTGTTTTGAAAATAAACCCTTAGCCTTTCGCTAATAAGTTCGAAAACTAGCGTCCCACGGGGAATAGGATGAGAGCGCGCAAAGCTTGGACGGCGCTCTTTTTCCCAACGATCCCATTTTTCTTTCGATTTCCCGCGGATGAACTCTCGCTAGTACGTGCTTCCATGCGAGCCCGGATGGTTTCGATTTCATCTCCACTTACATTTCTGCGTACGGCATGCCAAAGTGGATCAGTGGATTCCAAAATACATCCAGTTCGGTTTATTATTTTGTTCTAGCTCTAATAGCATATATAATCGCAATGTTACTGATAATTTCGATTATATTAGTAAATGTAATAAATGTAATCAAAACGTAATATTACCGATATTTAATTTATCGGTGTAGAATTTCATATTTATTCTCCAATCATTTATTAAAGCAATATTATTATCTCGGTTAACTCCTATCATTCACATGAGAAACAGAGAATTATAACAAAAATAAAATAACCGGAAACAGTGTACTCTACGCATCCATTTATCATTATTGAATAACACTAAAATTGCTTATGAAAACTCATTACAAATATCAATCTTCACTTTTTAATTAACCATTTCGTAAACCCATTTTTCCATTATCAATTCCTCACTATTAATCGACGGATGCGGATTACTCAAATCTTTACACCAACACAAAAAAGTATCAGCACCCCGTTTTCTGAAAACCGGCTTAAAGAAACGACCATTCTAAAAGAGGAAGTCTTTCCTCTTTAATAAAATATACTCGAGAGAAACCAGGCGTGCGAATACCTTTTTTCTTTTATCCGCTCCAGGTATTACAATTCCGCAACCAGTATTATTTCACTGCTAATGACACCTTGGTTCATTGGCGCGTCTGTTTCTCTATTTTCTCTAATGGACGTACACCGGCGGAGTTAATCCTTTGGACGGGGCAAATGGAAGGCGATTGAGTGTGTGCACCGAGTGACGGAGATTTAAAGTGGGCGGTGGCGGCGGCGGCGGCTCTTCCTTTCTTCGTCTTTTTTCCTCCAAATCCCACGACAGTAATTGCCGTCGGGGCTGCCAGATCGAGTGGCCGTGGCGTGATTTACAGGGCTCGCGGGATTTCGTCGTATCTTTTACGGCGTCGCTTCGCTTCGCGACGACCACCTCTCCCTTTCCCTTTCCCTCTCCCTCTCCCTCACCCACTCCATCTCGCTCTTTCCTCCACACCCGATCTTTCTCTCTCATACACTCACTCACACAGTTCCCCTTCACCCTCTCTGTCTGCGTCTCACACTTTCTCCCCCTTTCTCTTTCTCTCTCCCTGTCTCTCCCCTCCCCCAATCTAACTTTCTTTGCCGCGCTCCCACCCCCTCTAACACGACACCTCGAATTATCGAACGTTTTACGGTGGTGCGCCGCTCGAGCAACCCCGACGCCGCCGACGAATGGCTTGTTTAACACTCGGTGCTTTTACGAAGAAGCCACAAGCGAGGCGCGTCCGGAATTTTGCACCGGCATTTCCTTGCGCGCGCGGAATTACAGGTTAGACATATTCGGAAATCTTGCGAAGTCAATTTCAATTTTTAGTGACTCTAAAGGCTCTTCAGGGTTGATTGTGCTCGAGGTTAATAGAGCGATCTGTGATGAGATGGTCGCTCGTTTTTTTATTGGTTTGGGATGACGGAGAGTGGTTGGGGATTTGTTAGGTTAGGTCAGAATTGTAAGTTAGGATGATAGTCGTGATGTTAATAGTAATGGCTATGCCTATTATGATAAGGCGATGGTATACTTATAATTAATTGTAATTTTATATATAATTGTTAACATTTATATCTTAAATAATTGACAGTTGCAAAGTTGTGTTTAAAGCTCGCACGATTTATTATGTTACGAGAAAGAAGTGAAAGAGTCTTGAAGTTACTTCCTTTAAGTTACCTTTAAATCATTTGAGATTTCTTTTGAGGTTTTCTCTCCTGTACAGATTTACGATCCAAATAAATTAGAGGCTATAAAATATTGAATCGAACTATGCAACGTTAGAAGATTTTTGCAAGAAAGAAAGTTACAAGACCCTTTACTCTTTATGATATTATACATAACTTATTTTTAAATCATATTATTTCATGCATAGCTCGTAAAATGTACAAATGAAAAACCCCCAAATTTTCCTGTAATTACGTATTCTGAAAAACTGATGCTCCGAAACATTCACTAAAATTAACTTCGCTATAATGTGACGTCGCTGAAATGGTAGTTCAATAACAATACACTTACAACCGACGCATATTAAACCAGGATAGAGTATCATGGCTTGTCGAGGCAAGTTACGTTCCTAAATCACGCCAATCAAAAGCACTCCCGAGTATAACCGTATCGCAGGAGTGCCGGCACTGATTGGGTAATTCTCCAAAGTTGGTTGGAAGGCGGAGTGGAGGGTGATAGGAGCCGTCGGGAGACAGAGGCCGCTATTATCAGCTATTTATTAAGACCAAAGGTGTTAATCACTCTCAATTAAGTCTGCTCTATTTTGGACACCGTTGCACTGTGCGGATGAATAGAACAACGCGTTTGCGTTAGAATCGATCAATATTTTCATCCACTATTGATTTTGCTGAATAAATAATTTATTATATATATTGCTTCCTATTAATTGTGTTATTGTTTAACGAATTTACTGGATGACGTTTTGAATGTTTGTAATGTATCATATAATATTGATGTTGTTGGTTCCAAGAAAAACGCATCACCCTGTGCTTTTTGCGAATGTAAGACAGACAGACAAACGTTGCTCTTTGTACATATTAACAGAGATGAGCAAATTTTATAGGATATCAAGTTCATTGTCATATTTTCGAATTCTTTACTACTTTGGCATTACGTAATCTTTGCATCCCGATTTTGCAACAGTAAAGAGTGGTTAATAGGCATGAAAATATGAGAGTGTGTGAAATTGTAATGCCAGAATATTTGTATCGAGAAGTAGTGAATAAAGTACTAAATAAAAGTAAACTACTAAATAATAGTGAGTTATCTATCGAGAGGCTTTCCCACAACTTTAATCCAGTAAATAATAGAAAGTAATTATTAGTTTCAATAATAAATATAATAAATATAAGAAAACTCAATAATAAATATTAGTTCTAGTTCTAATCTAGTAATCAAAACACATTCCGAAACACATAAATAAAGAAAGAAAGAGATGGCAGCATGCAGAATTGCAAGACAAGTTATAAACCAAATATACCGTTACTGTACGAAAATTATTATACTAAACTGAATTAACAAATTAGAAAATACTACTTTGTACATTTTTATATCTACTAAACTATCTACTCACAATCAGGCAATGCCATACAGTTTTACCCAAATAATTAATATTAATTCGGCAAACAAATTTACAAAATTAAAATCTATCCATTGTGAAATTTATCGATTCAAATACTAATTTGGTGCCGAGAAATAGATTTCAATTCGACACTGAACCGGCAGGAGACAGAGGCCGCTATTATCGGCTATTTATTAAGACCGAAGGCGCTAATCGGTCTCAATTAAGTCAGCACTGTTTTGAAAACAGACGAGCGCTGCGCGGATACACGCAGGCGTTTGCGAGCTGCTGCAACACACGCGCCCGGGCCATTGTGTGCGTTTAATTAAGCGGCAGCTGTTTTGACACCGAAACAGATAGTTTCCACCGGCGCTTGGCCTCTCGGCGAGCTTCGAAGGCGCAGTTGATTTAACAGGAACATCTGCTGCGTCTCCTCACTCTCTCTCTCTCTCTCTCTCTCTCTCTCTCTCTCCCTCGCTTGAACTGTATAAGCACACATTCGCCCCGCGGACACTCGGACGAGCGTGTGATTTAAAGTGCCGGGGGCAAATTAAATTTCGAATTTTCAGGAAAGTCGCTCCCGTTTTGTTCGCGCTCATCTCATCCGAACCATCTCGCGCTATTGTCTATACGATATTGATACTCTGAATTTCGAGCATGCAAGCGAGCGAGGTTTTCTTACACGGGATTATATAGTGTTCTATGTGGAATACTGACTTGTTCATTAGTTACTTAAAATTGAAAGAATTATCGTGATGAAGATAAGTAGGAGAAGCTTAATTTTAACCATAGTCTTAGTACTCAATTCTTTAAAGAGTCCCAAAGTGTTTGATGTATTCGTACCGAATTCGGTATATGTATTCTTCGATATCGTTGAAAAATAATAAGATAGTACCCAGCCACAGCTATTCTTAAAGCCCGATAGGACAGGTAATTAATTGTAAATTACATATTTAACTTTTTCTTTATTAGGAAAGCTCCCTTTAATTTATCCTTTGAAAAGCTCTCTTTGGGGACACATTTCATCTGAAGTTCTTCGCAGTGGAGGAAGTGACGAAATAAAAAGGATTTGTAAGCAGGTGTGGAGGAGTGTATGAGAACTCTTGGGAGTGGTGAAATACATGCGCAACCCCTTTCCTAATATGTATAGATTAAAGATAACTTTGAGAATTTATAAAAATGCTGGGACTGCAATACTTGTTTCCAATTTAAAACATTCAAGGGCTTACATAGATGGTCTAGCCAAGAAAACAAAACGAAATACAGGATCTTTTTTTGTATAAACGTGATACTCAAACCCAAATTTTTTAGAAATAATAAAACACAAAATATACATTTTTAGAAGATAGCTGCAACAAACTAATAACAATTACAGATAACAACTGACCAACAAACTCGTATGCAGATAAAAACTTCACCGTATTTACTCCTCTTCAACGACTAACTTCTAATACCATCAACATAATTAAATCCCAACAATCCTCCCCAATAATCAAATCCATCCCTTCCCACCTTTCACTTTTATTACTAGAAATTAAGGATAACGAAAATCTCAATAAATAGTTCCAGCAAACCTGACAGGATGTCGTGGCGCGGAAATATCGGTAAAAATCTCGAAACTCGGCTGCAATTGGTCCGGCTGGCGAGGTAATTTCTTGCGCTTAAACTGGAGTTCCATTTGACCCGCGTAAGCCGTGTCAGGGTGGGTCGGGGTCGGCGCTAATTAATGCTAAATATGATGTATGCGTGGCCGCTATATCCCGGTAACTTTGTTTCTGCCGGTGAAAAAGTGTTAGGCAGAAGCAACGGGAAGGGAAAAGAAGGTGGTGGTGGTTGGTTGGGTGGGGGGAGATGGAGAGGGGGGGGGGGGTAAAAAGAGAAAAAGAACGAGCCCCGTGGAATTAGGGCAGGTAAAGGAGAGGCTAATTTAAACTAATTGCAGCTCCACGACGCCGGAGAACAGTGGTGGGAAGGATGAGGGGTTGGGGGTTGGAAAGTGGTGGGGGGGAAAGAGAGTCCAAAGGCGACGACGACACTCGCTACAGACTTAATCATCGCTCTAATTTGACCGAGGCGAATTTCGGATTATTAAATTTGCCACCTCCTCCACCCACCCCTTAAACGGCAAGATGCGATTGGATGCTCCAATTCGCGTTCTTTCACTACGATATTAATGACAGACGGCAACGTTCCTGGGGCGAGAAGTGGAGCGTGAGTAAGGAACGCCTTAAAGTAAATCCTAATTAGCAAAAATTACGAACTCCAGCGTTACTGGTGGTGCTGGTGCTGGTGGTGCCAGTGGGTGCAGGGACGATGGTGTCGGGGCTCAAAATGCGGGAAGGCAGCTTTCCTGATTTAAGAAAGTGCTCTTTTTTTAGAAAACAGCCTGCACACGCTGCCACGGTGTGAATTATGTTTTGTTAAGAGGTGGAAATATAAGGGGCGAAGTTCCGTAACACCGCTGGCGCGCGATAGCAGTCGACTCGAATTCGGGTGACTGGATTCCTGCCGGTGAAGTTAAATAAACGCGCTGAGCTAATCAACAAGTTGTAGACGCTTCATTTAGTGACGGTTACTGTAAATTGACGTCAGTAAATTTTCCGTCGCTTCGTGATAATTTAGTCGCCGGGTCAATTAAGTCCCTGACGTTCAATTAACTGTAAATGAAAACTGTACATAGTGTAGTAAAGTAAATTTAAAAGAATGGAGACAGTGTTTCTTTCTATTAAACTCGAACATTTTTCGTAGAAGAAAGCTTTAACTGTTAAACTGCGAAGATAGTTTAATTTTCTTCTCTTCGAACGCGTAAGATTTTATTTCGAATGTTTTCTCAAGAACGAATTGAAATTTAGAGTGGATACACTTATTCTCCTATCGTAAATTGTGATTCAAAAATACTTTTCAGAGACTATAATGTATTATTGTTAATCAAAAATGCATTCCCAAATACCGATTTTTCCGTATAATAAATTACCCAAATGCCTTTTTACTGTCATATTCAGCATAACTAAAATTCTTGCAGGGATTAGAGTAAACACGGTCAAAAAGGGATTTTCATACGATAAAAATAATTCATTAAGCAATCGAACAATTATATAGGTCCGGGCATTAATTCATACCGTAAGCAGATTAAAAGTTAAAGAAACTTTTAAGATTTAATTTAATCATTGGACTTGAATTCCACTTTCTATTTTCAAATCTACAATTTTTAATAATAATTGGAACGTGTTTGCGGTTTATAAACTTAGCATGGTGCGCGCATCACTTACAAATGATGCGAGCGTATTCTTCGCCACCCCGAAGGACAAATCTACTACCCCCACCCCCAAAGAGACTACAACGAAACTGCGAGAAAGGGAGTCTGTACTTATGACGCCACATTTTTTTGAAAGCACCGCTCATAACTTAAAGGTTGATGCCGACGAATAGCTCACGCCACAGGCGCGTTACATAAAAAATGATGGCCCATAAGTCGCACCCGATGAAATCGCTCGCTGGAATCCTGTGTTTTGTAGTTTTTAAGCCGCTCTAAAGAAAGCAGCACGTAATCATTTGCACTTCGTGATAGACTATATATTTTACTGCGTCGAGAAATGCTCTATTTTAAGTTTTTTTATTTCCGGCTATTAATTGCAGGTACAATTCCTTCCTTCCATGCACAACTTCTGCTACAAATTTGTATTCAAATATTGCAGAATACGTAGTTTATTAGAAGGTTCGAAACTAATCAGCTATGTGCTTTTAATCCGATTGAAATATTTGTTTTACATATTTTATATATTTACTTAGGACAAAGGAATCATTAAATCGCGTGTGATTAAAGCATAAATGAAATATCAAAATTTAATAAAACAAGGAAAATGGTACTTATACATTTATATATAAGGTGAGGGTTTGAACTTAAGAGCTGTATTTAAATCTATTAACACCAACACAGAAAAGCTTCAGGCTTTCGTTTCCAGTATTCGTGTCTTTTAGTACAATAAAATCCAGGAACATAACAATTTCGCATAATACTTCAAAAGTAAAATGGATCCATATTTTCTCTGCTATTATATACTCATCAAAACCCGTTATCGTATGAACACACGCAGTGGAATAGAAATAAAAAAAATGTGAAAAAAAGAGGACAGCAGTCCTGTAGTAAAGTCAAACAAATAGCGAAGTACTTTTAACTAACATTGATTACGACGCACCTGGCAAAATATGAATAAATAAATACTACAATATTGCTGTATAATAAAAATCAAGAGTAGCGCTGCAATCAAATGTGAACAAATTGCATTTTATTTGATTTTCACGTTTCCACTGTACGAACACTTTTGATCCTCGTTGTATAAGTAAATTCAAGACTGGTTTCCCATAGAAAGGCATTTCGGTGGTGGTCCAAGATAGAGGGGAAGGGGGGGGGGGGGGGGAGCGTCGTCTTAAATCTTTAGAAAGCTCCTTTTAAGTTAACTCCTCGAGGCCGCCGCCCTCGCTATATCCGAGTGGCCTTCGTCTGAAGCGCGCCAGGACCGTCTGATTAAAAGCTCCGCGGCAAATTAAATACAGGAATTCCCACCTCTTCCCCCCCTCTTACGGGCCCTGTGTCACGGGAGCATCGGACCTATTGAATGAAGCCTCAAAAGCGACGGAAGCAGCAAGATAGAACCAGACTCGCCTCCACCCCTGCTCTTTCCCCTCTTCTGTTAACGCTGGACCAACTCTCCTGTGGAGCGAAAGGGACTGGGAATTAAAAGTAGAGGACTGTCACCCTTATTTAATGGTTAGAGAAACGTAGGGTTAATGATACGATTGTAGATGATGTGAAGATTTAACAAGAGATGAAATAGGAAGAAAGGATTGAGAAAAAGTTTAGTGGCGTCTGCATGTGGCAATTTATGGTATAATAGCTTTCGATTTAGGATACACTAGTATTTTCATCTTCTCTCAATGTTTGGTCAACTATCTTATGAAGCAGAAAGGACTGGGAATAAAAAGTTTCAAAGGTTTGAAAGTAATAGTGCGGAAAAGTAGTGAATGAAATACTTATACTAAACAAAAGTAAACTACTAAAGAATTCTGAATTGTCTATCGAGAGATGTGCCACCAACCTTAACCCAATAAATAATGTTAGTTTGTCAAATCGATTCAGTAAATCAAAATCTGTAAATTGTAGAATTTGTAACGATAAAAAAAAATATTCGATTCTGAGCCTGTGAAACGTCTGTCGTTCTTTCGTATCGTCCAATTTACGACAGACCCAACAGGGGACATTGTTCAAACAGAAATGTCGCCAAGCGGAATCCATCAAATGCATTTTACTATTTCAACAATTTGGAACTTTAAATTCGTTAAAAGGCTGACAATTTCTTAATCCGGGCGACACGCGTATATTCCCGGCTGTTGTTAACGGGACGAACGATCGCAGCATATTTGCACTATAAATTCGGCGGTGTTCTTTTAACACAGTTATCCATCGAACAATTTTTTTTGTCCGCCGACGGATTTTGCTTGCCTGACAATTCCTCGTTTAGCGCAGTGATCCACGAATATTTGTCAACGAGGGACATTTTTATGCTGTCAAAGAAGTAACGGATTAGTTTTGCCACTCTGGCAAACTGGACGATTCGCTAAAATGTCGGCATTTAAAAAACTAGATTATTCGTTCATCGTTTCCATAAATGTTTTTAAAAGCTGTTTAATATTCCTAATGTCAGTTAAATTCTTGTAAACACTATTCTTTATCCTTTATTATTTATTTCTATTACCTTTGAAAAATTTGTTTGGGGTTGAATGTTATCTGTATTCTTTATAAAGCTCATTTACACGTTTGGGCTTTAACTGCTGGCGTACAGTCTCATAGAAAATAATTTCAAATTATTTATGAACCAAAAGACGCGTCGAAAAATTGTTTATATTATTATAGAAGTCTGAATCAAAGTTAAATATTAAATTATGTTTACATTTTTGCCTCTAACATTTCTGTTCCTTACCGCGTTTTCTTAAAACATTATTAAAACAATTACAACAGTAGCCGAAGGACATTTTATCACCCTCTTCTGATTGAACGTACTACCTGCATGTAACTGCACGTAATCCATTACTTCCACGCATAACTTTTACTAGAAAGAAGGTCCGAGCATGCGGATGCTGAACGAGCATTTATTAATCACTAATTTACTCATCATAAAAGAATTTGTTTTACATATTTTCTGTATTTACCCATAATAAAAGTCAGAAAAGCATGTATAATTAAAGCACGAATGTATTTTCGTAACTTGTTAAAAAAAGAGCAAACCATTCAGTGGGTACATCGTTAAAAAATCAGAAAGTGTACATGTATATATATTTATGCATTTATATGTACACGAGAAATAAATGTCAGTACTGTGGAGGATATTACGATTTCTGGCACGCCGGGATTTGAATTGTATTGTTGTAGGAAAAAGTTGCTATAATTACGAACAAAATAGTTAACAAATTTCAGGACGCTCCGGTTACCAAGAACGAATGGGTTCAATTTGTACTATACTACTAAGCATTTTCACACGCATGGATTAGAACTTGGAGTTCAAATTCCATAAACCACAAATACATGAAATGAATTAATATAAAAAGTAAACAATCGCAGATTTTTAAAACTGTCAAAAATGAGTACGACTATCGTATTCAGCACATCAAAACGAAGTAGATGACATATCATGTGTCCAAAACGTTTGGTGGCGCACTAGTATAGTCCGTCAAGCGTAGTAGTATAGTACAGATTGAACCCATTTATTCTCGATAAACGAACGGTTCCAGAATTTCTTAATAATTTTTTTCGTATTCCTCGCGACTTTTTCCTATAAGAACGCTATTCAAATCGCGGCGTGCCAAAAATGGTAGTCTTGCCGTACAGTGTAATCATAGTTTAAGGTTCCAGACAGAAAGTAAATAGAAATTAAAGAATATATCTCAAAAATCACCTGTTAACTAAAAAGCAAATGTTATTTAAAAGGTTTCAAGCTAAACACTACCTTCTATAATACATTTTCCTTATCTACGTCTCATTCAAGAGAGAGCGAAATTTACCTTTGTCAGGCTATTTCAGGCATCTCATGTTTCGTCAGGATAACAGCATTCGTTTGGGGATGGAATTGAAAACATGTTATTCTCGGAATCCAATTTAGCAGGCTGGCTACCAATATTCCACTGTGAAACGGGATTGTTAAGTGTTCATATCGCGTGTACACGTGAATGCGTGACAAGCTATCCGGCCATATTCATGGGGTGTTGCGAATGACATTGTTAATACTTCGCGAGTTGGCCAGAAAATATCGAGCTCTCGTCGGACAACTCTTGACACACAAGTGTCGTCAAACTGCAAATTCGATTTTTGAATGGGAGCGCTCGAAAAGGAATTGAATTTGTGGTTTCTTAGCTTCAGCCATTCGCTTTCGTTATTCGTATGTTGTAGCAGACTAAAGTTTAGGAAGATTATAATTTAATATAATACTATTACTATACTATATTGCTATATAATACATATCAAGAGACTCGGCAGAGTCTAGCGTCAAGTATAATTAGCTATACATATATATCAGCGTGAGAGCCGAGGCAATTCATCCCGAATCATAATGGTTTTCATTTGCTACAAAACTTTCGCCTCGATTTCCGAAAAAGTTATAGTTCCTAGACATAACTTATGAATTGAACACAGCTCAATTTATTTGTCTAAATCCAATGAGCTAAATAACAAGCAAATTGGTCCATGTGTTCAAGAGATATGAATTTCCTCTTGTTATTTTCGCAGGCGTAAACGGGTTCAGAAGAAGATTCAGACCAAAAATGTCCATCTACTGTTGTTGACGACTTTCTAAGTAATTTTTTCTAATAGATATGTACTATGAGGGAAACCCATATACAGTGGAGGAAAGAGTATTACCATACCCAGTATGTTCAGAATAAAGTTTCTTAAAAATGAAGTGTCGCCTGTAAGGATATTTATTTGTTTTTTGAAGACTTTCTGAGGGCCACTTTCTTGTTCAAGAAAATGTATTCTATTTAAAGAGAAAAGTTTTCTTCCATAAGAGAAATAATTCGGAAAAGCATACTTTATGATATAAGTAAAAATTATTGATATCTCAGTGAGAGCTGTCTTTGTAAAAAAATCCCCAAAAGCTTCCCCTTTAAACAAATTTAGTATGGAAAATTTGGATGCGACAATACTTTTTCTACCGCACCTGTGTTATACAATACCCTTTTCCGAGTAATTTTTCTGCAATCAATCTATTAAAAGATACATCTATTAGGACAAATTTCTCAGGAAGACATTGTCTATAATATATGTCAAAATCAATGTCATCGGCGTGGAATCAGTCTTTGTAAATAATTACTCTTACTTCTTCAAGAACATTTATTTCTTTTTTAAAAAGGAAATTTTCTTCTTCACTGTATACCAAACTGATCGATATTTGAGTCGTGCTTGCAAACAATTTCCAAGACATTCATAATCCAGAACAAAATCCTGGCGAAGCGTCCCGACGCTAATGCTTATTAAATTGCCACGAAACGTCTAGTATTACTCGTCGACTTCAATGTGTGACCCGTAATCCAAGCTAGAGAGGGAAGAACTTCCGGGTGCTCTTCATCTCGATCCAGCCAAGGAGTCCAACGGATAAATTAGAGGTACAAAAGACTAAAGGACTAGGTAAGCTCGCCCTCGGAGGCAGACGAGTTGTACGTATCTCTCCTTGTATTCAGAGGTCTTATTAGATGATCTCAGAGTCGGCCCCCCTCGTTCCTCGCCGAGCTTTCATCAGGTATTCTCGCCTTTAACTCCGCACTCTCGGACGCACAAACCCGTGAATTTTACCTCTCGCTGCTCCCTCGCGCTCCCTCCGCCGGCAACTTCTTCTGAAAGGCTTCAGAGAGCCATCTTAAAAGCTCACTGCTCCCTCCACTTTTATATAGTTGTTGCTTACCTTGCGATATAGCGCTATCCGCTCGCTCGCTGCCCAAGACCTGTTTTCCGCCATAATCCACTAATCTATAAAGATACCTTTTCCGGATGGGTGGTAATAGACGGAAATGGATAGAGCTATCGTGAAACAGTCTTAAGAGAGGGATTTTAGAGCTTTTGTGTACCGTTGAAAAGATAAATTGAAAGTGGAATTTGTTTTTTTCGGTGGGAGAGGCGCATCGATATTTAAGTCATTCATGGTGTGTGACAAGTATGTTTGTAATTTTATAATTTTCATTTTGAGCTACACTTAGATGCACCTCTAACTGATTTAGTTAATCTATAATAGATATGAGTTTAATATAAAATATATAATGACACACCTAGGTGTAAAATCTGAAAATCTTCGCTTAAACAAATTTGTACCTACTAAGGAATTTAGTAAATGTCTGTGTTTCCACTAATCCTGAATGATGGCTTCCTAGAACAGTTTTAACTGCTGTTTGTTGAGTTTGCAAGGCACTGGGTTTTAGTAGGTGGTTTCTTGATGTCCTATTTAATTAGTTTACGAATGAAATCATAAAAACTGCAATTATATGTTTAAGTATCAAGTTTAGAGATACACACTCAAATAAATTTTCTACGTATATTGCTGTTGCAGGGTGCCATTGGTGGAATTGACAAACATCTGTGTTTCCACTAATCTATAAATACAGCTTTTCAGATACGTGATAGTAGATGAAAGCGGTTAGAGCTGCGATAAAACAGTTTTAAATGCCTGCTGATAAGGATTTTAGAGCTTCAGTGCACGGTTAAATGGATAAATCGTGGGTCGAGTTCGCAGACTGAATTTGGTAAACGTTTCTATTTCCGAATCACAAAACATAGAATATTAAACTTACGATTATTAAATGCTATAGTTTCCTGCACGAGATCTTAACCGTTTTAGTAGACGTTTATATTTAGGTTAGTTTAGTAGTTGACACTTGGAAATAGATGGAGTTTTCACTCAAATTGAAAAGGTGATATACTGCTTTCACACGTTACTTCTGAACCGTTTCGTGTTTAGTTTAAATAATATTAAGATAGAGAAATCATAGAGTCGAATATAGGTTGCTCTATATTCATGTGTTTATATTCTTGTTTTTAGTTTATAGAGCATTTTGATTAACACATTGATCACCATAGGACCAACACTTTTTTTTGTATCAATTTTAATTTTTAATTTTTACACTTAGCACTCAGTGTGTCAAGCAAGAAACTGCAAACATCATAAGTATAACTGACTGTACATTTAACTTCACGAAACATTTAACAAATCGCTCACAAATAAAGAGACAAATATTTTTAAAAAATGTGAATCAATTTTGAGAATAGGCAATACAAAAATGCGCGAAATACAATATAATTTCTGTCTTATTTATACCTATTAAATATGTCTCATTTTAGAGCATGCGGAAAATGGATAGGATACTATTATGAAAGGATCACAAATATAGAAACATGACATCGTCAAATTAAGACTGACATACTAATATTCATGCGAAGCCTCCGCTCAAGGAGATATTTAGTAAAACATTCAATGACCATAAATAACACAGAATCTATTTAGTGCTTTTTAACACATTTTCCTGTTTTTTTTCAAAATCGGTTTCAAATTTTTCTTTTACAAACATTTATCTACAAGCAAACATTACAAATAGCGAGACATTAAAAATAGGAAAATAAAAAACAATAAATATACACGGCGAATTGAAAACCCCGTCTTTTCAAAATTGGTAAAAACCACCCTTCGACCCTTGGAACACTTTCCCCCCAAAACAAGGTTGGGGGGGGGGGGGATACCGACCATCTCAACGCCAGATGGCACCCGCCACTTGCGAGCCAAATGCACTCTCCGCGACACTAGCGGCCCATAATCCTGTGCTGTAAGTCCGAATTAAGCCGTCATGGCGGCTATTTCGAACAAGTGGCCACTGGGCACTTTGCGCGCCCCGGGACTTCCTCCCTCTGGCGGTGCACAGGAGCGCTCTCGCCCGCCAAGTGCTGCGCCAAGTGTGATTCAACAAGGCTGGGAGTGGGGAGGAACAGCTGGCGTGTTACGTCGTATGCAAAAGGGTTTAACGGGACACAGCGGCGCATTGAACGAGGCCGTAGGGTCGACGCCGTCGTTGGTCTGCCACTCGAGCACAACAAAAGATGCATTTGCATTTGGCCTTTTACTAATGGCCGCGCACGGCACACTTAGATGCGCCCCGAAGAAACTGCCAGCCAACCGGAGAACCGAGTCGAATCGGAGCGGCCTCTCTCGAAAGCCACTCTTGCTCCAATTGCACTTTGAACGATTTTCGCACCAACGCCGCCGCCGCCGCCGGGTGTTTAACTGTGATTTCAATGGTAATTTGTGGCACCACTTGCCACTGCGGCTTGTACATTTCGCCTCACCAACCAAGCCCACCGACTGTGTCCTTTTTTCAAGCAAGATTTACGGGGTGGAGTGTAATTAAGGTTCCTTGGTTTCACGATAGTTGACCTTGCTAAGGTCTTTGGACGTTTTTTGACCATGTGCGTTCTTATTTTCAATGACTGTATTATTGCAAGGAATAGTTATTATAATTGTGATAGATATGCCTACCTTTGTTCACTTGATATTGCACTAAAGTTCTATCACCCCTGATCAAATAGTGTATTAGTGATAAAAATAGTTAGATTTAAGATATTCGATTTCTTTTTCCCCTGAGAAATTAAGACACAATTGAATCATTTTTTTATCTTTAGTAATGAAAACACAACTAAATGATGGAAATCATTTTACACAATTATATGACGGAAATCACATCACTCATAGTAAAATTAATGAAAGTGTTAAATAATATAAATTAATTAAGATAGTCTTATTTTTGTACAAAGTATAATAGAAATAGTTGCATACGAGGTTTTCGGGCCTTTTTTGATCCGATACGTTCTTTTTTTTTCTTAACAACTGTACTATTGCAAAGAATATTTATAGAAATTCTGATTGATATGTTTTTTTTTGTTTACTTGATATTGTAATACAATTCTATTGTCACTGGTCTAGTGGTGTATTAGTAATAAAAATAAAAAGATAAGGAAATCATGTTTTTATTGGGATTTTGTTTTACTTTCATCGAAATAGAAACATCATTATGAATATAAAATTTTCAATTTATCACTAGTTTGTGATTGATTATACGAGAGCAGCTTAAATGATCTGGTTTATAATGAACTAATTAATAACAAAGTGAAGAAAAGGGAAATGAAGTATTTATCAAGCTTTAGAGTATCAATACTACAGCAACCAGATCGGACTAACTGAAATATATTGACGATGCCAGGATTCGATTGGAACATTATAAATAAATGAGCCCTTGGCGATCGGTGGTAATAACGCTATCAATACATCAAATCATTACAGGAATACCAGAAATTAATGGGGAATGCCGTCAAGAATATTTGATTCCAGCAATAATATTTGGTAATCCGGTTCGCACGGTTTCAATTTAATTTTAAAGCACACGCCATTAATACCTGCTTTAAATGAAATTACCAAACGAAACGTATTTTCTGTAAATTTAAAGTGATAAGAGGCTGCTTTTAATAACGAGACCGCAGATATTTATGTAAATTTGGCGTACTGGAATTCTGAAACCCACAATAACTAATACATGTTTTTACTAACAAAATATTCGATACAAAATACGAAATAATATAGAAAAACTAAATTACAATGTAAAAAAAGTAGTGATTAAAAATTTCAAATCTATCAGGATTATTTTGCATAAGAATAAGTTAAAGTAGTAAATGATCGCTTTATACAAAGTACATCTTGATCCAAGTTCTTTTGTCTCCAACGACAACGATCTCATTAAAACTTCAGTCTCCTTAAAAGCCTATAAGTACACTGTCAGTTCTTTCAATTTTATTTCCGCCGGTCTCTTTGAAGCCTGAGTGGAGACACCCGAGTAGTCTAATGTCAGAGAGCACAGGCAATCTGACCCAGTCACGACGAATCGTGTTACTCCGCTCGTAATGTATTCTGACTCGCATTCCGATGTTCGTGTTACTTTGGATCTAATGCTATTTCGAGAAATGCCACTTTTGCGCGTTGGCTCTGTACAAATCTACACTGGCAGAAATATTGAATAATTTAATAAAGACAAATGCAGCGCTTTCCACCAACCCATGTCGATGTTTTTTACTGAAATTTTTGTATTCGAATTTGTTGATCGTTTTACAGTGGCGCATCCAGAAAATTACTTTAGGAGAGATTTTCCAATTTTTAAAGTTTATTATATTATTGTACATTTTATATTAACATCGTATGCGTTCAAATTAAATACTTTATCCTCTGAAGATAAATCATTCTTTAGTCTAACAATAGTTATTATATAATGCATGTATTTTTCAAATAAATTCTATATAACCTTGTTCATATTCTTGAATCAGTTTTTGTTGTAAAATTAACCAGGACCGTGGCTTTATAAATAATCGAAGTATTAAATCATAACGTTACCAATACAGCAATGTACGAACATTCATATTAATATCTTTTACATGTGTAATGTTTTCCTATAATCTTTATATTGAAAATGAGCTGTTCCACGTAACTGATAGATTTTCAGTTCAGCTATCTCACAGAAGAATATAACCCCAAACAAGAAAGACAGTTAAAAAGATTTAAAAAGATTGTGTTTCAACAGTTATGCTAGAATAAACGAGAATCAGGTATTTTGGTATAACAATGGGTTACGGTAAACAAATTCAGAAATTTTTGGTAACGAAAGTATCTGCAAGCTTCTTCTACAAAACAGAAAACATTTCATCCCAGTCAATCCATACGTTGCAAAGTTATCATTAAACAAACGTGAAAAAAATGTGGGAAAAGCGTTAGAGTCAAGTACTTCTTCCATTTTGAACTTGGTCAAAAACAAAGACAAAGAAATTTATATCGTGAAAGTCGGGCGCCTCGTTAAAACAAAGTACTCCCCGAAAAAACGTATTGTTACTTCAGTATTATTATACGGTTTTATTTAACTTGATACCTCTGCCTTGATCGAATTTTACGAGTCGATTTTCGATTTTCTTGAGATTTTCCACACATATGTAATTGCAATAACAATAGAATATTTTATCAAATTTGAGTTGATCCGCCCCTTCACTTTCGGATTTCGACCCGCCCCATTCTATATTACCTGATAACCGTAGCAATATCGGTATCTGTGAAAAGCTCTTAGTAAGCAAAAATCAGATTGAGTTACAGTATGTAAGTGGTTAACAATACGAAATACAAAAATATAATGTAAACATTAAAAAGAAATCTCGCGGCTTGTAAAATATTCTATAAGTGTAACAAGACCAGTGTTGAAAGTCTCGGGAGTGTAAGAGAAAGTGCAAATAATAGTTTCAAAAGATCTGTACAAAAATAAAACACTACACAATAGAAATTAATACAAAAATTGTAGGAGTAAAAATTAAAAGAAAAAAATCATTTCTTTAGCTATCACAAATAACCAAAACAAATAAATTTTTCCTTCTTTACTGAATTGTACAAAAACCATGTAACACAAACAACATTGTTGCACTTATTTTGCACCGAACTATTATTATTTGCTTCGCAGCTTGAACGGGTCTTGTCGCTCGATCGCTTTGGGAATCAAGATCGATTGCCTTCTATCGAATCCTTTAAGCGAATCCAGCACACCCACCTCCAGAAGAGGAAAGTGAGACTGTCTGCAGTTTTCTGGACCACTGACTCCGAGACAACCGTGACAGAATGTAAGAGCAAACGGTATCGGGAACTACTGTGCTTTATCCTTGATTAAACGTCGGCCCAGCGCTAAAGTCGCTGTCCCCGTCGTTCTACGCCTCTTAGAATTCTCCAGCAAGCAGAGGAGTCCTGAGAAAGAAGCTGCGATGCTTACAATGTCCTAGGAAATAGTTGTGTTCTGCAAATAAACCGGAATTGCTGACTTTAGTTAATGACGCATCAACCTTTTTACTAGTTTGAAGGTTATTGTTATGCTATATTTTATTCACGAAATAATTTACGATAAAAGAGAAAAGTTAGTATGACTTTTAAAAAGTCAGCTGAATCATGGTTTTATTAAATAGTTACGACTGCAATTAATTGAACTCGTGTCAAAAATGGTGGTAGAAATAGTGCTTTATTTGCAAATGAAGGTTTATAATTATTGTTTGATGTAATGTTGCGCAAGCATTTGCCACGCTAATGTTGATTAGCATGCTGACTAATACTAGCTAATAATAACAACTAACAATAGACAAATATGTGTAACTTCTTGACGTAACGTTATCCTATTCACTTGAATAACAAATGTACTTCAGTTAATTGTATAATTATTTTTGTAGGATACCTTGCATATCATATTTACGAAGAAATAAATGCCATTGAATTCAAACCAATATAAAATCACTGAACGTTCTCAACTAGTTTTTAACAAAATTCGAAATAATTATTACTTGATATCCACAAACAGTGTAGTTTTGGAAAAAATTACCAGGTAGTTTTGGAAAAACCTAGTTTAAAAACCTATTTTTTACAAGGGACTGAATTGTTACTTAGCATTCTTTCACATTTACATTAAAAAGTTATATTTAAATTTTAATGTTTTTTGATGGATATCCTACCTTTTTTTTGGTAACATTAATAATAGTTTAAAGTTCACATTTCCTTGAACGAACAATTCCATGCATGCTTTTACAGTTACAGTAAATATTGCCTTTGGACCTGGCAAGATTTTACTTTACTTTTACAAAAATCTAGTTCAAAAATATCTTAATAATATTGAAATAAATTTAATGTTTATTTCTCCTTATACAAATAATTCTATGAATGCTTTTGCAGTTACAGTAAATGTTGCATTCAGACCTGACAGGGTTTGGTGAGAGCCCATATTATAATCCGTCATGGACAATAAATAACTTGATATCCACAAATATTTGTTCAAGTTGCCAACATCGACACATGACAGGCACGGCGAGCGAAGGGTGATTTTTTAGCGGCTTGTACTTGGAAAGCCATAGCATCCTGAAGTACCAAGTGCTGCTCTTATCTGCTCCGTGTACCGTCGAGTCTACCTTGGCGTCGCTCCTCTCTTCCGCATTTTTCTTTCCCAAGGCTGCTCCCCCCCCCCCACCCCCACCCCCACAACGCCCTCTCGGGCGTCTTCACCGTGGCATTGCTACGTCGCGACGTTGAAAATGCAGCAACTGCTCGCCTTTTTAAAGGTTCAATTATCCGTGGATTCCACTCGCCCACCTGGATTACTCGCGTTTTCCACCCTGCGTGTAAGACACGAAGACAGTGTTTCCCAAATGCATTGTCCACGATGTGTTTTAATCACAATTTGTTTCGTGTTCAATTAATATTTTCTTTATTTTTCGGAATGTTTAATTGTTTTTGTGTTTTTTTCCTGACAGAAAGAATTACGTTCCTAGAATTTTGAGAGGTTAATATTATAGAGTTTGAATTTAGTGAATATTTGTTGATTAATGTACAATGGGGTTTTAATTAATATGCAACACTATTGATTAGCGGAATTTTAGTAATTCGAGACTTACTTGTCAATAATGAGAATAGAATTGAATAACAATAGCGTTATTTTACAGCAAAGCTAAATCATAATAAAGGAAACTATCAAATAATTAAAACTAAAAAGAAAATAATCAAAAATTATGCTTATTTTACAAAAACTTCCCCATAAATATCTGGTACGTAGTTTCGAGAAATATCTCGTTAATCGATTTTTGAGTATCAAAAAATCTTTTATACAACTATAATTTTAAAAGGGTTGAGGATGCAGACTGGAAAACGCCTTGTACCAGGGATTACAGATGAAAAGTATTTCCAAGGCTGACGCGTTTGGGAAACGCTGCGGCAACCAGGCACGCGTCTTCCATGTGTACACTAGTGTACACGCTCGTCAGTGCTCGTCAAAGACGAGCAGACCAGACACGAAAAAGCGCTACATCGCTCTCCGCGCACGAACCTCTTGAGACGACGTGGATTCACCTTCTCCGGGAATTAGGCTCCCACGTTTTTCTGCCGGGTCGTATTAATCTCCACTGTTTAGAGATGCCTGGCAAAGTGTCTGCAAACAATTTCAGTGTCTCGCTACAAATACGAAAGTTATCCCCATTTAATTCATTTGAAATTGTGATTGCTTTTTTGTTTGTGGACAATCTTACTCTAGATTTATAAATTTAATTTTTATATTTTTTAGTTTAATTACTGTTGCTTTCTGCTTTAATACTGAAATTACCAAAGACTAACGTACATGTATTTTTGCTAGATAAATGTAAAATTTATCAAATTAATCACGTGTATGTTGCAATAAAACTCAGCAATCAAACTATGCCTTTACTTTCATTCCATTTATTTATAGATCCTCTTCTTCATTAATACTTCACTCACCATCTTAACTTTATTTAATTAATATTTACCACAAAATTCATCATTCACGCATTCACAATTAACAGTGCACTCTACAGTATCCTTTATGATAACAAATAATACCATTCAACATTATTCTCCACAACACAATTCCCTTTACTACCTTAAGAAGCAGCGATTGTTGTTGGCCTCATTGTCATTGTGTGTACCAACAATAAGGCGAACTTGATATCTTCTCTTGCGAAAATGTACCATATCGACAAACGAGCAGGAGAAGGGTTTCTACGAAAGTGTTTCCAACCTCTGTAAGATCTCCCCGAGAAAGTAAGCGGGGTGAAGGTGGCGGAGGAGGAAGGAGTGAGAGAATTAGGATTTCCTTCTCGAAAACTTTAATTACTTCCCAGGGATTCATTACTCGATGCTAATAGACACGCGTTACTAACCCCTTTTCTACTCCCCTGCATCCCAGCTAATTTTTAAAAGTTCCATGCCATGAATATTGAACGCGGTCCAGTGTGCCCCCTCCCCCCAACCGCTACCTCTTTTTTTTCGTCGCCGGAACACGTTACTTCACTGTCAGTAATTTATCACGTCGCCGCTGCTGTTCGTGATCTGCCGCCGCCCTGCCGCAGCATCCGCCCGCGGTACAACACTTTGAACGGCTCGTTATGGATTGTTAACGCCAGTGTTCCCACCAATTGAATTGCTGTTGCGTCGATAATTATGTGGCTATGCCATTGCTAAATACACCGGCCATTAATTCGATCACTAAATCGAGCTAGTTTTTGGGGAATTGTTGTTGTGAATTGGCATGAATTTTGAGGAGGAATATGGCTGTTGTTCATTTTGTTATTGATAGTGTCAACCTGTTTGCGGGTCTTGATTTGCATTATTAGAAAATTAACTTTTACCGTGGAATGTTTATTTTCGTGAGTGAATTGGATTTAATACAGCAGAATTGTTTGCTTTAAAATTTATTTTATTTAGACTTAGTTGGTAGATTCGAATTTTATGATTCTAAAACCTTAGAAATAGATAAGATTAATATATAAACAGATAAGTTTAATAGGAACCATATCATAATATATTTAGTTACAATAGTTGGAAATTCTCGGCCAAATCAATTTACTGTGTGTACTTTTGCTTTTTATTTAACAATATCAACCCCGCTCTGTAAAAATAACATAAAACTTTTAACAATCTTTATATTCTAACGTGTGAATTTATTATACATAATGTGACATTATTCTTTCGACAGACTCCTAATTTTAGCATCATTTTACAATACGTTTCTCCTTCATTTGGAAATTTCCCATCTAATTATTCTTTTGTACGAATATGCTTATTTCGTGTCTGACTCATTCCCTCTTTTAAACTCTATTCCGCTTTCCCAGTAATATGTGGCCGAATAATATTTTCTTTATTCCTTCTTACGAGACTGCGATTCCAATAGATTGCAACAGAAGCCCCAGGCGGCGCAATAAAGTCGAAGCTATATTTTCAGAGCATATTACGCTCACTATTTTATAATTAGTTCTGTATTTTCTAAATTATATCATTATTTCACTATGTCACTAACATTTTCAGTATTATGCTGTAAATACAAAAGTCATCCCCATTTAATTGCTTGAAAATAGTAATCGTTTTTGTACGAATACTCTTGCTCTTTATATCATAATTTTTCATAATTCTTATGTATATTTTCTAATCCAATTTGATGTTGCGTTCAAATTTCATTTAAGATTCGCAGATTTCCGATCTAATTGTTCTTTGTACGAATACTCTTATTTCTTGTCTCGTTCATTCTTCCTCTTAAAAATCATTCCATTTATATTTCTGTAATATGTTTCCTGATAACTTTTTCTTCCTTCCTTCTTGAGAGACTGGGATTCCAATAGGTTGCAACAGAAGAAGCCCCAGGCGATGCAATAAAATCGAAGGTATATTTCCATAGCGTATCGCGCTCACCGTAATGAACCGATAAACCATAAATCCCGGAATAAGCAGTGTCGCCTACCCATAATTACACCACCGGAAAGAGTAGCGCTCGCACAGTCTTCCGGGCCATTAATATTCATATATTATTCCGCGTTCCGGGTAACAAGGATTAATCAGTGATTATAATTACGAGGTAGCTCGACCAATTTACAGCGGAACTCATTAAACATTCATGCAATTAAGTATTCGGCCGGGGCCGCGTTCTGACGGCAGCATTGCTTTTTACTCGCGCTGCGCGATACGTAAGTGGTCCCGGGTCGCGGAATGCGATCATTGGAATACCGATTGACAGTAATTTACCTGTAACGATTTCCTGCTCAACCTATACAATTTGCAGTTGCGGGAGGCTGAAAAATAGGATTCTACTTTCATTTGAATCTATCTTGCATACTTGATGGGTTGAATAATTCAGTGAAAGATGCACGGAAGAGAATAATGATAAAGTCATATATATCAATACTCAAATATTTAAAAAATTGAGATTCTATTTTAATTTTAATCTTTCTTAAATATTTGATCAGGCGAATAATTAATTAAAAAATCGGAAAGAATAATTATACAGTTACATTGTGTTGTAGTAGTTAAATGCTTAAACAGTTAAATGTTTAAAAATGTTTTAAAAAATGACATTTATCGTTGAAAAAGATATCAGGAAACTCGGTAGAATCTCACGCCAAGTAGTTAGCTATATGTACCAGCGCGAGAACCGAAGCATTTCATCCTGAACCACAGCGGTTTTCGATCAATACAAGATTTTCACCTCAATTTCCGAAAAAGTTACAGCTCGCAAGGTATAACTTTGAATTGAACACAGCCTGATTTATTTTTCTGAATCCAATGAGCTAAAGAGCAAAGAAATTGGTCCATTCGTCAGGAGATATGAATTTCCTCCTGTTATTTTCTGGAGCAAAAACCGGTTCAGCAGAAGATTCAGACCAAAAATGTCTTCCTAACATAGTTTATGGGAGATGGTAATACAGAGCGATGCTGTTAACTTGAAACCAGGTAAGTAGAATTGGAATCAGCTTTTTACCATCGAATTATCGGAAATACTGACATTTGTGTAATTGTTTTGTTAGCCGTGTAATATCTCTTGTGTTATGTGTCACTGAGCACTACACAAAGTGAATCATTACAGATTCGGCGGTGTTTCAATTAATTGAAAATGCAAAATCTTGAGGAAACGTTACTTGTGGACTCCAATGAAACTGCTTTATTTTAAACTTTGAATTTGAATTGGAAATGGAAACGGCCAATGCCAATGCATAGCAGAAAGATTATTTATTTCACTACCCCCATTAAAGTGGAGTTTTTATTCAAGTACATTTAAATACTCCACAATAAATACGTTTTGCATTCAAGGAAAAACCTCAGAAAAATATGACTATCCACAAAAACTCTGATTATTCACATAGATAACTAATTACTTCGGTGAAAATTATGCAGTGATTCCAAAGTTCGTGGAAGAACAGTTTAGTTGAATTCTCTTCGAACCAGAATGTCTAGAAACTCGTGTTACGTATCTCTTCTCCCGGCTTTCGATGGTGTTTAAACAATGGCTGCACACTGACGCTTACACTAATGATCAAAATGTAATTCTACACGTTTTGCCGTACGATAATAATGAGGATGGTCTGATTTACTGGGTTTAGCAAGCTGGCTACAATGTTGTTAAAGAGCACATCATTATATCATTAGCCTTTGTGTCTTTAATGATATCCTTATGTTAGAGTATTGGAGCGGTGATGTTTCATGCTGCAAGAAGCTTACAGAGTTATAAAGTTATTTTTAAAGCTCTTTATTGAATATCTGTTTATTTTGAGTACGATTTTCGGAATCTTTGTCCTTGTTTTACTGCTTATATTTTTAGCGGTTTTTAAAAATGGGGAGGGTTGGTTCTGTTTCCTACAATATTCGAATTCGATTTATATTATCATTGTTCTCACATAAAAACCTATATTTGGCAAATATCGTTTTATATATATTTATACATAGTTATATATGTATGTCATAACATTTGTAGTGATAGTCTGATAGAAATGAAATCTTTTCTACTTTCAAAATATTTGAAAAAAAGAATTAAAAAAATCTGAGCTGACTTCTAAAATACGCAACAAAAAAATTAACTACAAAGTACAAAATAACGTTCGCCCCTAACGTTCAAATTTTTGGTTTTGTCTTGATAGTATCATATTTCTAAATTTTAGAACGCTTAATAATAATGTCTCATTCATTTTAATTTTAATAAGACATTTCGTGGCTACAAGTAAGACTGAAATTATTTTATACTCGTTGCTGTATGTTCATGTCCAAAGTCACAGTTAAATGATTGACTGTTTTAAAGACCGATACATTTTTCCTGTTATTTTTCAATACTTTTTTTCTGAATGCGAATCTATTGAGTTCTGTCTAATACATTTTTAAGTTAAAATAAAAATGATATTTATGTCAGTTTTAAAAAATCTTAAACTATTATTAAGAAGAAAGAAAGAGAGCGAGAGCATGGCGTACCATTTGCGCTTGTGATTCCTGACTGCTTGGCCGATCATTTGCATATTTGTATAATCCATCTCGGCGATATAGGCGGAGTGGCTATCGAAGAATATTACCCTAGACACACAACTTGAGCTCGAGTGCTTCAGGGATCGATCGGTTTTCAATTAGATTCAGTTAGAACAAGCTTGACCCAATGGAAATTTGGCGCATTCAAATTTACCCCAATTGTTCGGTTAACGAAAAATTCGTAGAGAAATTCTCCACTATTTTCCGCATTGTTCGCAAGATCTTGCCCTCATTGCATAACTCAGCGTTATTTATTATCGAGTGAATAACTTGATTAGAATTGATAATGACTTACAATTTAATGTTTAATATTACTAAAGTATTAAAATAATTCAATTATTTATAGTATTAAGTGCAATACATTAGCAAGTATTAAGATAAGAATGGCATTAACAAACGAAGAGAATAATTAAAGTAGAAAATATAGTAACAAAATCACTTAGAATGTATAAAGTAAAAGTAGTTCTTATGGAACTGCTAATTGATGAAAATACTATGCTGTAACCGAACAGTTTTAATTAATTCATTATAAGTTCAAGAGAATAATAAATTTTTAACAACTCGACATGCATTTGTATTACAACTAAATTACTAAATACGCTTATTACAAGCTAAAGATGAAGCAGCTGGACAGGTATAGGTATTTCGAATTACAGTAAAGCAGTAACACCACTAGGAACTGTAGTCGAGGGACGAAGTTCCGCCATTGCTTAAATTAGGAAGGATTGAGGGCTCCGCATTATATTGAATGGGACAATGGGTTCCGAAGGGCACACAGTACGCCGGATGGCGGAGCGAGCAAGTAGTTATTCCTAGTTCGATTCAGGCTTCGGAGCAAGCTGTGCACTGAGTACAGTTTAGATAATGGCAGTCGAAGTTCATTAGTATGGTCCACTTCCAGGTTTCTATCACTGTTCTCGTCAAAGCTGGTCCGTTTACCTTTCCGCGGCTGTGGAACTCTCCGAAAGAGCAATGCCAACCTTCTGTTGCTACTATAGTTTAATCTGATTTCCTCGTACCGGTTTTGCCAATTTTTCATTTAAATTCCTTGAAAATTGTTGCATGATTTCTACTTCAAAATATAATTTTTTAAGAAGAGCTTTATCGACTACCAGTTTGATCTGAATCTTCCCCTTCATACAGTGTTGCAAGTTTTAAGAATCTAATTATTTAAGCAGAACAATAGTAATAGCAAGTAATAGCAAGTAATAGCTTTTGTTGAGTTGATGCTAAATTCTCTTTAACTTCTTAATAATGTATACATAATAATTACGGAAATACTTGTTATGTAAATACATTATAGAAATATACCGGGATAATAATTCTTATTGTTCGTCGACTCTTAATACAGGATTTAATTGAATAGTGAATTAAAGGTCAAAGATGTGTATAAAAAGCGATAAAAAAGAGTGATAATGATTGATAATGGTTGTCGATACGGTCTCGACCTCTGCACCATTGATCCAGACACGTTTTCCTGTACAATACATGTATGGGCGAAATTTTTGAGAGCACCTCGCCCAAAAGCACATCATTGATCTCTGAAAGCAGCGCTAAGTATCCGTGAGTGATCCTGGCTCGTTTCAGTGGAGGCTGCATTAGTGGTGAAGTGTTCTCTTTTAGTATATAAAAGCTTTCGCCAACATGTATCTTGCACTCGGAGCTTTACGTTGCGACGTATAACACTTTCTTCGGACTCTAAGTGTACCATGGATAGCAAGCCATTCATTGATTCGCTTATGCTACGTCTTTTCGAGAAATATACAACTATCATTTTTACAGGTATCAACAAAATTTGACGAATAACTGCTGATTTCGATATCTTTATAATTTGATTTACGATTTTAGTGTGTTTAATTTTTAATTCAAATTCAATGTAACAATAGTTATAGTACATAATGAATAACTTAGAATACCCGACGAGTTTCAATCAATCGATCACAAGTTCAAGGGACTAATACAATTTTAATAATAAGATTTGAATTCGAATTTGATTCATTAATATTTATATTAAATAACCAATCATTTAGAATGCAATTTAATTAATAAAGTTCTAATTTAACAGCAAATCCTTTGGTTTGGTAGGATAACCCGAGTAATTTCAATTAAAAACAATCAACAAAAAGGTTTCGAGGCTGCAAGAGTAAATTTATTAATTGCAAACAAGAGTGGGCGGAACAATTCGACCACGTTAAATTGGAGATCATTATATTTCCTTCCTTGTTACAGTTTAATTAGCAAATTGCCTACTTTAATCCAAAGCGGGGCGCGACTTTTAATTATAATAATTCGCTTTCTGACGATTACCGATCGCAATTTATTCTCGGGCCACTTTTTACGGTCCTTGTTAATGGTTTTTACGGCCTCTTTTAATTAGTTTCTTCATTGGAATATAGAGGCGCTTATATCCCGATTAAAAGTACGAATAAACACGCGGCACCAGATTAATTCCCGCGATTTATGTTAGAATGCATTTTCTGCCTTGCGCCGCTCCAAAAACGCGCAAACATTGAGGATTTTGCGTGTTCGCGCTTGGATAATTTCGTAAATCGTGAGTTAAAACGATACCTTCGCGCAACATTTAAGTAGCCGACGAATAACATCAGTTACTGAATTCGAATGTACCAACTACTATTTACCAATATAGTGAAAACTTTCACTGAAAATTCAGGCTAGTTTTAACTGCGTTAATCTGAATATCTTGAAGCACATTGAGAGGAAAGTCATCCTAATTGTATGAATAAACAGCGTACACGATAATATTTCAAAAAACTGTACGAATTGTGTATATTTTGTTTCACTGATTTTCACCAATTTGAACTCATATTGCTATAGTTACATTCCAAACTAAACTGGAATCACCGAAGTGGACTAAGACAAAAGTCGAAAAAAAGTGAGGAGGGGTCCTCGGTCACTCTTTAATGTTACCGGCCTCCTGTTTGATAACTACCCATTCCAATAACTCATGGCTAACTTTAAAATGGAATAACAACTAAAGTAAAAGGGATAAGACCTGACCATTTGCACTGTATCGCTTTAGACGATACGAGGGTTATACTGTTTATAATATTATAAATAATAAAAGTAATTTTTATAACAGTAATTATAATTAATTCGATCAGTTTTCATTCGCATGAACCGAATTATTCTCTAGTAGTAACATGTACTATGCATGACCTGTCATTGACCCATTTCACTTGAAACTCCAGCAGTGCAGCAAAGGACGCAATCCTTTGTATTCTTCCCCGATTATTCCTTTTCATTGTGCTACGACAAAATGATAATATGTTTTACTAATAAATATATATAATATACTCATGAGAGCCTGCAATCATTAGTAGTGTTGCGTTAATCAATATTGTAAATTGTAATTTAAATTGCTAAATTACGTTAATAAATTGTAAAGAACGATACAAATGCACCAGCAAATGAAACACTATTCTAATAATTTTGTATGGGTTTTCAAACAGTACTATTAGTAATAATTATTTCAAGAAATAATAATTAATTCATATGTGCATAATAATAATACGGTAAATAGTAAATGACTTACAATTTAAGTACTGTAATAGTAAAGTAAAATTACTTAATCTAATTGTTTTTCGTTCACCTTAATTGTATTATACTGTATGGATTGACGTAGGCAACGTTACACCTACTATGTCTGACCAGCCATTGGCTCATTTCACTTACGGCTCCAGTAGTGTGGGAAATCAGATGATCGTTCGTATTCTTCATACATACTAATAGCACAACTAGTACAAGACAGTAGTGTATGAGTAAATTTAATTCATCCGATCGCTTTTTTTCTCACAAAAATTACATTTCACTGTATGGATCGCATTGACCTATTTCACTTACAGTTCGTACAAGGCAGGAAGGAAGACACTTGATCGTATTCTTTTCTAACTGATCTATTCTTACTTATTGAATTACGTCAGAAATGATTAGATTTTTTATTAAAAAATGTGCACAATTAGAGCAAAACGAGTCTGCAATTAGTAAGAGTGTTACGTTAGTAAGTACTGTTATCACCATTTTCGATGGGCTTTCAAATAATATACTATTAATAATAACTTGAAGGAGTAATAATTAACTCAAATGTATATAATAATATTAGCTATATTTGAGTTAATAGTAAATAGTAAACGTAACTACTGTGATACTAAAGTTAATTAATCAGATTGTTTTTTGTTCTCAGAAATCACATTACACTGTATGGATGACATTGACCTGTTCCACTTTCTGCTCCTGCAGCGCAAGAAGGAAGAAGATCATTCGTATTCTTCCCTAACTGTTCTTACTGATTGCTAGAAATGCACGACAGGATGCGGGCTTTGATCTGCCTGCATCGATATCACGTGGAGCAAAACTTCCGGGCGAACATACATTTGCCAGGAAAGGTGGGGCAGGTGGAGGGGAACAAAGGATCGTCGAAAGTAGGTCTAAAAGTAGGCGCACCGGTAGTCCGCACCCGCCAGTGTGTTTGAGTTTTCCTGTTCAATTTATTCCCTCTGGATCGCCGGTTCCACGTGTTTGTCATTGTTGTTTGAAGAGAATCGAATAAATCTCTGGTGGCAAAGGCGGAAAGAGATCCCTCTATGTTCGTACGTGGACTTTTTACCAGAGATTCTTTGTACGTTGTACCATTCTTTGGTAAAGAAAGCCTTTGGCGCCGTTGAAGTGGGGTACAGAATTGGTTTGGGTCTGCATTTCCAAGATGTCAATGACTCATCCGCTGATACATGGAACTTGATTTTAAAAAGAGAAAAAAAAATCGCCGTGACAGTGGATTTACATTCCCCTCAAAAGCACTAAAATGTAAAAAAGGCGCCAAGTAATCAATATAGAATATATCAAATAAAAATAAAAAAGGATACAGATATCATACAAGAAACCCAAGTTTTTATTTAATGACACCTTAATTTAATTTGCAGCTCTAGCAATAAAAAAAACTTGGCGTGATCACGCTTTGCTTTACTTTACTACTACTATGTATCACATCCGTACTTCCTCTATTGATATTCTTTAAATTTACTGAACTATACGCCCTTATACATTCCTTAATCAGTTTAATGCATTTTGATTACTCAATTCCTCTATTCAATTTCTCTATTGAATATTTAAACAGATATGTGCACTAGTCAATTCCATTCTATTCAACGATTTCAACGAAACCCTTTGAAAAAGCTTGAATACAGTCATATCCCACCTCTAAAAACAGTACGATAAACGAATTCACGTAAAGCTAATATTAATTGAAATCGTCCTCATTAAGTATTTACCATTTCCCCGAGTTTCCGATTCACCACTGGAGGTGCTTCCCCCACCTTCAATGAACGGTAGTAGGAATTCGCCGGAGAAGGGGGAGTGGAGGGGAGGGGGTGAGCCGCCCATTCATTCATTATCCATGGTTTGGCACGGGTTTCCCTGTGCAGGCCGTTAACTATCCTTTGCAGCGCACTTTGAAGTTATGAAAGTTCAGGCGGGCGCCGGTCGTTAGTGGCGCTGATGCTGCCGCAAAAGGAAAACGTTGAAACGTATAACGGTCGGCGGAGGAGAGGGGGAAGACGGAGAAGTGGCAGGTACGATTCATCCTTTCCCACTGAGCGTGGTTCAAAAGTGGCTTGGTGCCCGTGCATGTATATGCTTGCCGGTGTGTCCTGCGGTAGAGGAGAAAGCAATACTCTAGTCACTTAGGAATAGCGAACGATAATCCGTTGCCCAACTCTAATTCTAGCTTAATGATGTTAACCCTTGAAATTCCTTGCTCGAATATCATTCAACATCAATTTCATTCGTTGATAATCGTACTATTTTTATATAAATGAATTTGAACATAAAATATAAAGTACAGTTCAAAATAAAACAGTTAAATTAATAGGATGTCACTAGAAAGAAAATTGAAAAAAAATAGGAGTGGTAACAATTAATCCTTTACGAGCCATTGTTTGCCCGGTCAATGGACCGCAAAGGATTAATAGTTTGGCAGATAAGGTTTATCCTTCCGCATTAAGTATACTTCAAAGATGATTTGGTGATAGAATTATTATATTGATAGTAGTTTAAATGTGTAATTATTGATTCGTCTGTAATTTAATTAATTTGATCATATTTCATTCGCAACAATTGAATTATATTCTACTGATACACTTGACCATTGACCCATTTCACTTATAGATCCATCAGTGGAGAGAAAATTACGAAATATGTATCTTTATTGATTGAATTGTACCACAAATTATTATTTTATTAGTGAATATTTAGATGAATAAGAATCTACAATCATCAGTAGTGTTACGTCGATCAATACCTCTAAAGTACAATGAATGCTCACTTTAATTTCAGTTCCTGTTACCAATACTCAATAATCTTTAGTTGGTAAAGTACAAAAATGCGTAATAATTGCACCAATTCGAAGGAAATTCAGGCAGGGTATAAATCAGTCTTAACCTTTTACAGACCATTGATTATCTTGTGTTACCATCCATAAATAATTAAAAACTTGCCTAATTGAAACAAAATAGCGGCAAAGTCAAAATCATTCTTAATCCTTTACAGTCCATTGATTGTTCCGAAAGTGTACCGCTAAGGATTAGTAAATCGAGAAGTATAGTTGATCCCTTCGCATTGAGTGCTCTTCAAAGGTTGCTTGATAGTCGGATGTATGATTGCCGGTGTGTCCTACGGAAGGGGAGAAAGCAATACGGCAGTCACTTAGGAGTAGCGAGCGGTAATGCTGTGCCCGGTTGTAGCTATAGCTTAACGAAGTATTAAGAGGGAAGCACTCCGCTTTAAGCCCGGGCTATGCACGATGGCGCATACAGATGTGATGCAAATTAGCGTTTAGTATAAGCCATACCGGCGCAGCTAACGGCCACCGCCTCTCTCGCCACCCTTTCTACCGGGGTCCTACTCGTTACACCCTTCGCGACATACTTGCTTTACCATAACGAGCGCCCTTATGAATTTAAAGAAAGCGTACCTCTTACCCGACGCTACCTCGAGCCGGGTTTTCTAAAGTCGTAACTTCATTACTTTAGAGTGTAAACGAACATACAATCCTCGCATGGTTTTTGTTGTGATGTCTTTTTAACATTAACAGTGCAAGGAAATGGTAATAATAATACTTTTGTTAGTTGAATTGAGAATTGTAATCAGTGTATTATGGATTAAATTAAATGAGATTTGTATTGTATTGCTTGCAAAAATATGATTAAGTAAACCATTACGATATAAGTTATAATATTTTTTATTAGTAGATATGAATATATTATTAGAATAATACGATTCTGCAATAATGTGCAGTGTCACGTCGATCAATACACAATCATTATCATTTCACCATAATTTTTTACAGGTTTTTAAATACTATGCTATTAATACTAATTTAAAAGGGTAATAATTAACTCGGATGTACATTCTAATAGCATGTTAATATGTATATAAAAGTCAAAATATGCATATATATTCTGTGAGGCTCCCCATTTCCCCAAGCACTCCTAAAGCCGACCTCAGGCACACGAAATGCCAACCGGGCGACGCTGGGTAGGATAACTAATAAATAATAAAAGTAACTACTGGAACAATAAATTTAATTTATCTAATCGTTTTTCGTTCTCAAGAATCGCATTATACTTCATGGATTTGTTTTAGGCAGCGACACGTACTATGTCTGACCAGTCATTGATCTATTTCACTTACGTCGCCAGCCTACCTTTACTAGTATAGCTGGTAAAAGTAAGTACTGCGGCAGTAAATTTAATTAATCCGATTCTTTTGCGTTTTCAAAAAAGTAATTATAATGTATAAATTGCATTGACTCTCAAAAGCACTCAAAAGGCGTATCAAATTTCGCGTATCAAAGCTGCTTGAATCCAGCTTCGAAAATCAATTTCCAATTATATTAGTGAATGGGCACTATTGTAATCTAGCACGACAGAAAGCAGCCGGCTTAATTCCTGCTCTTTCCGCTCGCAGTTTCCAACAGGTGTTAGGCGATTGATACTAGATAATCGCGCGCTTCAGTAAGTTAATATTAATGTAGGCTTCCTAATGACGCAGTTACCATATGAATACGCGTCAGGTTGTTTTGGGTCAGTCGGCAATTCGAGGTCAGCGCCACCTGTATACGCTGGCATACCTGCGTGTGTGGAGATTACCGGAATGGCACTGCATTTGCGTAATACAAGCTGGTGGCTGAAAGACCCGGATACTGCACTTCGGCAACAACGTCCTGCAACCCCTCCGGTAAGCTCCCCCGTCACTTAATAATGCTAGGATGATGTATCAAAATTCTCGTCACGGGGCTGATGAGATACGTCTATAATTGGTCATGTAAAATGTCGATAGTTGGTGAATTGTGACTGGGTTGGGATTTGGTCAGATCATTTTCTATTTTTTAAAAGTGAGGAACTTTTTAAATTAAATTATCCATCTGTTTTAAAGCTGCAAGTGGTTTACTGAGTAGTTAGAAATTGACCACTTTTTTGTATGGTAAAACATTTATTTTAGAAAGGTAAATCTTTATTTTATTGGAATTTCTATTCCTGAAATTAACTTCGCGTATTAGAACATTTAGGTAGGATTTATTACAACAATAATACTCTCTCACTTTTAAAACGGAAGTGTAATAAAAAAGTGAAAATGCTATTCGTGTTTGTGGTGTAAAGTGGTTTGCGGTTCAGTAATCTGATTTTTAAAGCTGCACAATTAGTCCAACAAGCAACGACAAAACAACATTAAAGAGTACACAGACATACTAAGAATACTACCAAACAATTCTCCGACAACACATCAAACAAAAAGTGCGAACATTTCTTATTAGAAAACAAATATTACAAAGAAATAAAAATTACATGAGCCAAATTGAGAAAATAAAGATTAACAGGAATTACCGAACAAATAAGAGCTGACGCAACGTAATTGCAATGTCAAGGTTCCGATCGAGTCGAGGGCATGGAAAGCAAAGTGGATTTTAAAGGAAGTACGTTTTACGAGGAAGGTTGATAAAAGCCATCTGGCAAGAACGTCGAGACAGAATAGCTTGACGCCGAAGCGAAAGACGCCTGGAAACGTGGTATGGCGATCCAGCGAGGTGAACATAATATAATTTGTTTAGCCGGAAACGTGAATTGCGAAAGCACGGCGATACAAATGAGGCAATTCCATTGGTGCATACCGAGGAAGAGAAAAGCCGGATGAAGAAGAGAAAGAGCTTCACCTTACTGTTTTCATCTCCCGGGAGTCTGTTTGTCCCAAATAGACGGCAATGGGCAGAAAAGACCGATGGCAAGCGACGGAGATAGAAACCTTTAAGGGGGTGGAATGCACTTGATTGCCCAAGCTGAGGTTAAACGCGTAACCACCAGCTATTTATTCCGTTCAGAATTGCTATACTGCTGTTACACGAAACCTAAATGTAATGCTTTAGTAGAATAATTAGTGTAACTCTTGTTGCAATTTAATTTGCTACTGATTTGCAAATACAGATATAAATCATACTAATTTCAATTTTTTTTTTATTACAAATTTGTATTACAGTGAATAAACAAAGTACTCGTACACCCAAAGTTTTTGGAACAAATTTTCTTATAGAAGATAACTCTTCTTTCTAAACAGAAATAGATGATCCTGAACTAGAAAGCGTCGTTCTTAAGAAAAAATCAATTTCCTTAGAGGAGATAGTTTTCTACTATAACATACTTTATTCTAAAAATACTGTTTGGGCCAATACTTACGTAAAAATGACATGAAAGACGAATGACTCAGTGATATATAATTTTTTGACACTTTTTTTTTATTTCGTGTGGTTACAGAGAAAACTTTTGTCAGTAGTATTTATCAGTTTGAACGAGATTGATACAGTTCTTGACCGTAGTACCCTTTTATTCGATAGCTCACGTGTGCAGGTGTACAAGCGATATTTTTGTTCTCGACATTGGATAAATTGTGGGCCTACAAAGAGGACGGAATTATACAGGGCGAAAAGGGGAAGCGCATAAATTGAGGTAAAGAAAACTCTTGGGGGAAAAAGAGAGGGTTCTGAAGTTGCTCGGTGTTAACTTAGTTCCCGTGCTATTGACTATGACGAATCGTACTTGCGGCGCAGATATTGGCAAAGAGATCGCCATAGTTGAGCCATATTTCGATCACTCCCGGGGATTAGAGGCCGAACTATTTCCCCAAAGTAGATCCCCTAAACTTCGTCTCGATCACTTTAGACAGCGAATGAGACTCTTTGCGTCTGCTTGAAATCCCCGTACTTCTTTCGCAACTACTTTTCCGTTCAATTATATTAACATCTTGAAGAACAAGTCATGCGCTTTCATCGAGTTGGTCGGACTATTTGTCAAAATAGTTAGTTATAAAATGTTTTATACTCTACACTGAATCTGCTAAATAGTCAAAACGATTAGGATCTAATTAGAAAGATATGATTTTCTAATACTTTTCCTGACTTTTATCGTAATGTATCCATGAATAATTTATACACAAATCTTTCAATATTCCTTCTGGCATTTCTAAAATGTATATTCCTTTGGTCAAGGCTTCGGTAATTCTACTGTTAGAGTCATGCAATTTTCAAGAATATTTCAAAGTTTAAAGATTCTTATATAAAAAAGCTTGTAAATAACTTTGATCATCTTCCTTATTTGTTGTATTTTACAAAGGTTACTCTATTTATTTTGTATCAGAAGACTCGCTAGAGTTTCGCGCCTAGAAGTTAGCTATATGTATATATACACAGCCTGATTTATTTTTCTGAATCCAATGACCTAAAAAGTAAGGAAATTGGTTCATGCGTTCAAGAGATATGAATTTCCACTTATTTTCTTAGGCGAAAACGGGTTCGGAACCAAAGGTTTCGTTTCCAGTGATATCCATTTCAATTCTTGATAATTTTTAAATGATTTTGAAGAGGTTGGTGGGATGATGGTTGGGGGGAAATTCCCCTAATTTATCTGAATTTATCTAGGTGACAATTCGTGTCCATAACAAGAATAACATAATATAAAAAGTAAAAGCTTGCTGCAGTTATGTTTCGCAAATATCGTCTAACAATGTATAGTTCAACCGTCCATTCCATTTAAAATTTTGCAGTAACCTTCTAAACACTCTGTATAACTAATAAATATCGTAGTACTCTAGAAACCATACTTTGCCTGAATCATAATTCTATACAAGAGAGGAAATCGCATTAAAATGGGTTCAGTTTTCGTGTTTATCACCAACATACACAAAGACAAACATCGCATAATAAACAACATAAACAACAAACAACATAATATTAATATTCCAATAAGAATTTCATGCATATAAATCAAAATGGTGTAGATAACTTTTGTTATTATATTTGCAAAAATATTTATTTTTCTTGAAAGCAATTAAAACGAGTGTTAGCATAATATACACAACCGCAACATACAAGAAACATATAATCGTACGTGGAAAATGGAAGCTGCTGGTTGTTTCACATTTGTCGAAGCAATTGCAAGGCGAAGTGTCAATGCGGCTGCTTTACTGCGGTTATGAAAGTGGCATTGTCGCTCTCTTCGCAGGCGAGTTGGTTGTTTCTGACACCGGACAGTGGTCGGGGTTGCAGTAAGGAGGTTGCTTTGACAAGCCAGAGCCGGTGGGTGGTAACTCTGTAAACAGAGGGTGCAACCCACCCCATCCGCGACAGTACACTTAGGAAAGCTTGGACTGCTGAAGGTGCTCTGTTACACAAGCTGACCAAGGACAACCTGAACAACTTCGGTGACAAAGTAAAACAGTAATTATTTAATTAAAGATATCCATTCAACTATATTTAACACGGTAAGTGGACAATTAACAGAAACAGCTACGATACAAATGTACTCAGAGTAATATTATTGTTGTAGACTTAACTTTTATTTATAATATATCTTCACGCTATGTACTTTTATTAGTAAATAATTATGGTTAATAATTTGACGGATGTGTACGTAAATTATGTTTAATGAATAAGTCAGCTAATTGTGCAGGGACAAAAGTAAGTCGACACGTTTTATTGCACACGTAATACAGACAATCATTAATTTCAGTGAGTATAAGCATAAGTATAAGTAATTCCATAAGTGAAATTGAAACTCTATTCTTTCGATCCAAGCTTACCTAGCTTTCATTTGAGAGCAGGAGAAAAAAATAATATTTCGAACAAAATATAAGAATTGTGTAATCAAATATTCGGAAAGTAGAAAATTCGAATTTCGTGAATCGGATAAAAGCGAAGATTTTGTTTTCCCTGCCCTTTTTCTTCGTGTCAGTACCTGTCAATGTCACCCTGTATAACTGGAATTAGGGTCGCAACGAAAGGTCCGTCAAAAGGTGTCAGGAGAGGCGGAGAACGAGAATTGTTATGGAAGTTGAGCGTGGTAATGGATGACCCATAACCAAGTTGCTTAAGAGTGAGGTGTGTAGGCGTCTTGCACCATGTCAGCATGAATACTCTTTTCCTCGACTACTTCTCCCTATAACTCGACTTTATCGATGACCCTTGCCATCTTTAAGCTACACACTGATTCGCTTATCTTCGACTCCATTTTCTATCGGACGTGTATAAATATTTATACTAATATATAAATAATTCGTTAAAATATTAATAGTAAACATGTAAGATTGTGTTTGATGTAACGGGTTATATCCAATATACGACTCTAAAAAATAAAATATCACATGTATGGGATAAATAAATTATTAATATCTATTACAATCGACATTTGGGTTTAAACGTAAGGATGACATGAAATATGAATAGCTGAGTGACATTTAATGCTTTTTTATAGTGCAATTTGGGTCCTTTTTTTATTGCTAATGTATTCTCGTGAATTAGCATGGCATATACATGGAGATTTATAAACCATTTTCTACGTGATAAATAAATGATTAATATTCAGTTGCAATAGTTTGCTTTCAGATATCGTAATGTGTAATAGAATTTTTAATTTAGAATTGCCAATTCCGTTTCAAAATAAAAACGATATGAAACACAAAGGGCCCGGTGACACATAATGCGTTTTTATTTCTTCGAAATAGTATGGCTTACATACGGAGATTTGTAAAAATACTTTCCTCGGGATAAATAAATGATTAGTATTGAACTGAAATAGAATGCTTTCAGGTATTGGAATCTGTATTGGAAATTTTAACGTAGAATCTTCAAATTCGTCCCAAAATAAAAATGATATGACACACAAATGGCACTGTGAAATTTAATGCTTTTTTTATGTTACATTTTATACATCATATACAAAGTGTTGATAGAATTCCTTTGAATTAGCATGGCATACACATGGAGATTTATAAATGTATTTACCCCGTCCATGGCCCGAGCGGGCGTGCAACCTCCATCTCTTTTAAATATACATTACGCGTTTCACGGAGTTCTCGGCAGTGCCGGAATTCAACATTTCGCATTCTTTAGGAAGCTGTCTTCGCAGTGATAAATGCGATGGTGAAGCATTGTCGGTGAAAGAAGTTGGAGATTCCCCTAACTTCCAATGCGAAATTCACTATATCCCTGGGGAAACAGATATTGTGGTCAAGAATATCTTACCATCTGATCAATCGAGAAAAAAGGAGGCGTGGTAAATTCTCAATCACAAAGAACTGTAAAATCAATAGCCTCAGTCAGCGTTCACAATAAATCGATTCCTAAATATTATATTTTTTGGTGCGTTTGATCGATTTGCAATTCGAATTATACTTAATTTTCAGGTTTCCAATTTTAAGCAATCTCGGTCGGTTGCTCTAAGCTTTGTTTTTCCTCTCATTTCGATTTAATACGATTCTTAATGAAATATTAACAACAACGCGTTTAAGCTGCGCGAATTATCCTGTACATCTTTAAATTGGTTAACAGTAACTATTGTTGTTGCATAAAAACTAATATATCGCCAACTTCACTAGCGACTGTTCTGCCAATCGGAATGAAACCTATTTATTTCTTAGAAGAAGCTCTCAGAATAGTCCAGCTACAAACATTTTTCAAGTTGATTAACACAACTATTATATATATATAACCTTTATTTACTATTATATAACTTTTTCCATCTCACAAAAAAGCTCCTAAAATTATTCCGTTACAAACAAAAATCAAAATTACTTAGCATGGAATTTTATTTATAACCACATCCATATTTGATAAAAACATGGGCAACGCCAGTCTTAATTCAAAGTCAAGTGAGTCACCCTGTATTATTAAATCAGGTGTGCGTTTGCACAAAGAGGAGCTTCTTACTTTTGCATCATTAGCTGAGCAGGACGATGCGGGGTAACCACGAGCATACAGGAACGAGGCTTGCGGTCGTTCTGTGGTGCGCTTTACATTAGGTCCCACGCATTACGGCCGTGTTCGCCGTAGCTAATAGAGGCGCCACAGTGAATGGTTATGGTAACGGTGCCTCCGCTAAACAGTTATTACAATATTGGCTAAACCGCACTTGATGGCAAAAAAGTATCCCAACCGAATTGCGTCATTTACTTTATACAACGTTCAGCGAAATAGTCTCTTTTTTATATCCATTGGTGGAGAATGAGACACATTTTTCGAAGTTCAATTCCAAATAGAACACAAATAAAATATAAAGTGAGTAAGTAAATGAGGTTTTGAAGATGTTCTGTAAAAGACGTTCCAAACATGCCCATATTTCTTCATTTTTGAAACGTCTCCGATATATCATCTTTAGGTCTGTCTTTTGCAGTATTCTTAGAGCGTCGCAAAGATGGGGAGTGAAAGACGTTTTAACAACGTTTGAACTTTACATGTTTTGGACGTTTCAAAAATGCCTTTAATATATGGTTGTTTGATAATTGCACATTGTTGATCTTGGTGAAATAACATTTTGGAATACTGCTTTTAGAATATAGTAAGTAATATATATTGAACATGCTGTCATTCACGTATTAAAGACGTTTTTAAAACGCCATTGTGTTATCTTGGAAAGAACTTCTTTTATTACTTTTATAACGGAATATTGTTTTATGGATCGCATACCAAGTATTAATTATTAATTATTGGAAATAATCATTGTCTCTTATTTTCGTCCGTGCATAATGGGCTGACTTATTCACTAACCATACTTTACGTATATACGTGTGTAGTCAGGAGCGCTATAGCTATATATACCAGCGCGAGAGCCGAGGAAATTTATCTCGAAGAATAGCGTTTTTCGTTTGTTATAAAACTTTCACTTCGATTTCATATCCATTATCATTACCATTTGTCATAACCATTTCTGCTATTTGTCCACGTATTTTTGTCCCCGACTGTATGTAGTTATATACTTACATATCTCCCGTTTAGTTCGGTTAATACTATCAACGGAAATATTCAACCTTTTATTAAAAACTTGATTAAAATTTCGAAATGACATTCCTAACTTAACTATTGATATTAGTTACAAATTCTGTTATTTCCAAGTCTACGCCACTTTTACCACCTTAATCAAGATTCTACTGTATAACAATTGCAATTTACGAGTAATAAAACATTTTCTATACAGAGCTTCTATAAAATGTACTTGAATCTGAGTACATTTTATATTTTAGATTCTACGTGTTCTCCATCACATCTACTTACGTCTTTCGTTCTTAAACATCCCCATTCACAAACGAGCGTCAAAAGGATGGAGCGATGGGGTTTAAACATGAGAAGCGAAGAGCACTCGGTTACCGGCGTTCCCTTCGTGCCGCAGGATGGAACCATAAATCAGGATAATAAATTGATTGCTCGCCAAGAGTGTAATGCTCGCGCGTGCAAACAGAATTCTCCTCTACTTTCCCCCTCCACAACTGCCCCGGCTGTTAGTGATAGGCAGGGAAATGAGTCGTGATATTGCGCGAATGAGTTCGCAAATGTGAATTACCTCGATATAAATAATTCCGAATACTACAAATTATACATTTAAGTATTTAATGTACAAATTAAAGCAAATAGAAACTCGGTATTGAGAATTTGTTGTTAATACTAATCTCTGCAGTTTATAAATTATTTATTTTCATATTGACTGATTTTAATAATACATTGACTTCTATTAATTCATTAATTCTACTACTATCACGATTTTGAATACATTTCGAGAGGAAAATGTTGAAAGTATGTCAAGAAATCATCACAGTTCCTATTTTTATTAATTTTGCAATAAATAAACTTCAATATCATAATCACGAAACGTTCTATGTTTATATTAAGGAAACCAGATTCAACCAATTTAAATCATACATTAAAAAAATACTAGTACAATGCGTTGTCCCGAAATTGAGGAGCATGTAAATCGCAGGAGCAATTGTACTTCGGAAGCCTAATTCCTGTAACGAAGTACAAACTCCTGCCGTTTATCGCAGGCTCTTTACTTTAGTCAGCGGAGGAATCTATTAGAGTGCCATTAAAAAGACTGCGGGACTGGATGCCTACGGGTCACAGGACAATTTACCGCTTCCTAAAGCCTTGCATCTTCTTCTCCCCCTACACCCCAATCCCTCTTTTTTTCTCTTCGAGACGCTGCAAGTAAAACCGCAGCCAAGTTTTTTTACGGGGTGGGGGGAGGGGCAGCTAGGGAATATTAATGCTCCAATTCTTCGGGGTAATGCTTAGACCCTCGCCGCCTCACCCTTTTACGGTGCAGTTAATTTTGATTAATTTATTATGGTAGTGAAGGCAGTTAGTGCACCCTTTTGCAGCAGATTAAAATACTCTCCTTCGCTACTAGTTCATTCGAGCATTTGTGCAGCCTGGACAAGGAATTTTCACATGGCTAATAAAAAATGTGTAATTTGGAAAATTGGAATGGAATATTAGGAAATTTGTTAATTTGAATTGCAATAAAAGGGGGATGTAATAGATGACTAATTTATGAATTTTATATATTACTATTTCATTCTCTTAAATTAGCATGGTATAAATATCGAAATTTATAAATAATTTATGCTAATGTGTATTCAAATTTTTAATTTAGAATCGCCAATTGCGATTCAAAATAAAAATGATACAACACGCAAAGGGCCCGGTGATATATAATGCTTTTTTATATTACATTTCATACATCATATAGAAAGTGTTGATAGAATTCCTTTGAATTAGCATAGCATACGCATCTCTTTTAAATATACATTATACTAATTTACGAAAAGAATAAGTTTTACATTGTATGTGACAGGAAGTTACAAGATGCCAATGAATAATTGAAGTTCGGTGAAAGAAAGAGGAACTTCGCCAACTAGTCTATTATTCTTTGTAATGGCTCTGGTTTAAATGGGTCTACGTAGAAGTGTTCTTTGCCATAGAAGTCTTCTTTGCGATCAAAGCAGATCCAAGAACAATTGCTCCTGCCTAATAGTAAGTCTGCGTGTCCTCTTAAATCAAAGGTCTTGGCTCATTCCATTGAAATAAATGTAGGACGGTTGAAGGAGGGGAAACCAGAAGACGTTTTTATTTCGCTCATTTTGCATGTAAAGTAAATGAAAGTTTCAAATCTAATTGAAGGTATCGTATTTAATTTTGCATCTTGAATTAAAGATTTCCAATAAACTGATTTATTTAGCAGATATGACAAATCAATGCAATTCAAATAGTCGTTAACTCTTTGAATGCCAATTATGAGTATTTTAATATTTCTCGAATCCCTTTTAAGCGTTTGCGAACCGTGTGCGGTTAAATGAGCTCGACCTGTTTTTTTTAAAAGTACATTTCTTTCTAACAATATGAATCTATTAATAGATAATGATCGATGTAAAATTTATCTCATTGATTCACGGTGACATTATTCTTCACTTAGTTCACGAAGGGTTAATGCTGGATTTACCAAACATTCAAATATCTTAAATAATATTTTGTTATAGTGACTAATTTTTTGATGGTTTATTTTCTTCGAATGTTCTTGACTTTTATTGCAATATATACGATCAACCAATTTCGAGATTATACTATACTATTAGAACAATGTGTAATTAGCAAACAACCATATATCAAAGGCACTTTTAAAACGTTCAAAAGATGTAAAGTTGAGACGTTATTAAAACGTCTTTTGCTCGAAGTTTTTACAACGCTCTAAGAATATCGCAAAAAGGCAGACGTAAGGGTAACATGTCGGAGATGTTTTAAAAATGAAAAAAATCTGGACATATTTAAAACATCTTTAAAACGTTTTACGAATTTAAGACGTGCAGACGCTGAAATCGCATAAAAAAGAGTCTTTAAAATGTAGTGCGCTATTCGAGACTCTCAAAAGCGGGCAAAACGGGCCAATGAAGAGGTAACCTTCGCCGATAGAGAGCGCAAGCTTGAAATACCTGCATAATAAACAATGTATGATAATCCGATGGCGGCGGCATGTTGAGCGAGACATTGCTTAACCCGTTTTATCCGGTGATGGACGATTTTCACTTAAGTTCATCCAGCCGCCGCCGGCGGCGGAGCTACGAGGGCGCGTAATCCGTGCACGAAACTGAAACCGCCCTTTATTCCCAAAGGGTGATCCTGAAAATCCTGTGTGTCACGCTTAAAGCGCGAGACACTCGGCCGAGATTGCGTCGTTCCGCTCGAATTCATCTCGCTCCGCGTCTTCGCGGCAGAAGTGACAGTTTTCCGCTCGCTGCACGCCCCGTTCCTCCCCGGCTTCTACATTGTGCAGCCTCATCTCCGGGAAGTGCGACTCGCGCAATTTGCGGGAATATCCGTTAGTTGCAATTGCTGATAAATGCGCGACCCGAGATGAATGCAGCGGACGATCCAATTTATTTTACACGGCTGTTACGGTGGCTCGTTGTGTTTCTGTATTAATATACTTGCTCTAGTTGAGCTGGTATTTTGATTAACGTCAGATCGAAATGATTTTTTTGTTAATTTAGTTATCCTGTTTTAAGACTTTGTTTTATTAATTGTCAGTGTTTATTCTACAATATTATTGTTAGATTTGGATATTAATTTTATATATTCGTATTTTCACAAATTATTATATAATAAAATTCTTCTAGTTAACAATAAACACATTCCACTTATTACAGAAAAGAGAAGGGGCAGTTTCTCTAAAGTATATATTTAACGATTATTAAAACAAGAAAGCAAGTGTTAAAATTATAGAAAAAAGTCTATGCCTTGCGGGGCAGTGTGAGTGACAAATGACAGAGTAAAAGAAAGAAGTAGTCTTTCTTTTTCTCCTTGCCTGCGTCCAATAACTCTTCAGTTACGTAATATCTGCTCGTGCCAGGATTTCGCTAGCTATTAGCATCTTGCTAGCGTGAGAGACAGGAGGCAGGCAAGTGCGACAAGAAAAGATGTATCTCATGGATATTTATGAGAATCAAGCCACTTTTCCACCTGGCAGAGCGGAAATCACTCGATACGCTGCGAAGACTTAAACCCGGACAAGCGAAAATCGGCATTTTTTCAGATAAAACTGGAGTATGTTGAACAAAAACCAACATTTTTGTAAGCAAACCATTTTGAAAACACTTTCAATAAAATAGATAAGATTTTATTTTGGATTTAAAATTGGCAAAATATCGGTTTTTATGCAACAACAATATTTAATGTTAAACAAATTCGAAATTGTTTAGTATCTGAATAATACTAGCAGATTCCAAAGCGGATACAAACATACAAAGATATCGCTGAGCAAACATATAATAATTTTTTTTTAAATATTATAAAAACGCTATTTTTAACAAATCGAACACCACCTTCTTTTCGAAGTCGATCTAAAAGATCAATGGCAGAAGTTGGAAATGTTCTGCATCGTAAGGGCAATTAAGGCTTGGCAAAGCTCAGGGTAGGAAGTGGGCGATCGTTTCATTGAAATATTCCGAGCGTATGCCTTGACGATACTGTCGGCTTCCACCACGCCCCTCCTGCTTCCTGCCAACCAGATTCATCGTCGCTGGCGGAATCTTGTAGGTAGTTAGTGTAAATAAATGCCGATAGTTAGCTTTTAAATGGAAGCAGCACCACCACCGCTTACTTTAATGTTCGAGTGAAGCTTCCATGAGGCCTGGTGTGCTGAAAGGTACGACCAGTGATGAATCTTAATCTTCCCTGCTCTTGCCAGGCGATGTTACTATTCCATTGGCGTTCCGATAGATGAGCTAATACCGAATGCTGAATCATTCCTATTACCAGGCGTTCCCGGAATTTCCGATACTTCTGTACACACTTCGTTGGGATACTCGTTACTCCTGCTCGGTAGTGACGCTATACCGAAAGGCAAATGAGAAATATGATTCCTATAGGACTTTCCCATACTTTTAAACCTCTCATTTTCAATATTAATTCATACGCTTTATGTTTCTTAATATTTCCATTATTTAGCCTGTTTACTAAATTTGTTAGTCCCCTGTTTTTACTATTCAACGCTAAGATTCGTAAATAAGATTAACAACTTATTAGTAACACTGATTAATAACACCCACTTAATACAATATATTTAATATTACCAAAACCTTACGAGCTTTAACCCCAAGCAAATCCTCCAGACTCGCAGTACAACCCTTCAAAAATGTCTTCTTTAAATGACCACACTCCTTTATACTCCGCGTTAAATACTAGACCGAATTGCGACAGCACTGCTTCGGGGGTGAATCCCTTCGTGAGACAGTGCAAAGAGCTAACAGGGGCAGTGCTCGTGAATTAGTAAGGTATCGCCGGGATCCGAAGAGGAGTCGAGAGGTCGAGTGGTTCAGGGTGGTTCGACGGGGGTGGCAGAGGGTGGTGGAGAGGGGGGAAACGGAAGGATGGTCGGATAGCTATTTCTCGAACGAAAGGATCGTGGCTGAGCTTTTATCCCGTTAATTCTATGCAGACAAAACTAGCGACCGTTTCGCTTCGATACTGATCGTCTGACGTTGGAAGGAGTGGGGGAGACACTGCGTGGTGGGGGAAAGGTCGGAAGGGTGGGGGAAATTGAGCGGCAGAACGAGTTACAGAGCAGAAAAAAGGACGCTGGAACGTTAATTCTATTCGTTTTCGGAGAATTAAGGCTTCCACTTTGCTAACTCGCAATTACATATGGATATCCCAGGCGATTGTTAAGCAATTCACCCGCACGGGCTATAAATTGCTATAAACTGTGTGCGTGTTGTTGTCGATTTGCTGGAACTTAGAGTTTTTTCCCCTAAAATCACTGACAAGTGATTTGTTTATTGTGTGTTACAATTCCGATGGTCGTTGTAATTTTGTTTGAATGGAAATTGTTTTAAAGAAACAACCCAAATAGGGCGCAACGTCTTACGACATTCATAGGAGATTTTAAACATGCCCTGCCGAAGACGTTTCGAGGATGCCCATACTTTTTCATTTGTAAAACATCTTCGATTCATGTACATACTCATGTAAATTTTTATTGTACATTTGTAAATAGCACATGACAAATCGAATGTTACCGGACATCCAGGCTTTAATAAATCCACTACTCGTATTTATTTTATCAAATACAGTGCAATACTATTTATTGATAGCACATACTCATCCCAGTTCCAAACATCTCAAAGACGCGCGAATATCTTTATCGGTCGTTTTAAAGACGTTTTTAAAACATCATTGTGCTATCTGGGAAATAGTGAATTATGATGTCAAAAGCTACTGATTAAAAATATGTTGATTTATTTTGTAACATTGATTACTTTTACTTACTCTGATTATTGTAAATTTATTTACCATTTATACCTGGATTGCGTGAATTACTGACATGAAACATTCATTTAAACGTTTAATTAACGTGTATTTCTATCGTGTTTACGCGAATTAATCAACTCTCATGCCCAATGTAAACGCTGCATAACGAATTATCTTGATTAATTTCATTGGCCTGAATTTCTACTTTTAATGTTGCTTTCATCAAATTCGCACGCAAGTTTGGGGTGTCCAAAAATCATTTCGAATTCGATCAATACCCGAATGCATGCGAATAAAAATATTGATATATTTTTGCTACATTTGTTTCACTATCTCGAAAATATCATAAAAGTATACATGGTTCATTCGAGTTTACTATCGCTTGACAAGACCGAGCAGTGCCGAAATAACATCCGTGGTGCATTAGCGGACACCTCCAAGTATCATCCTTTTCCGCTTCACGGTGCACCCGTTAATTTGATGAAACTCATTTTTACGATTAAATAATATATGCGTAAAACGCGATGTACGCTTCGTGCCAGCTGGATTAAAGTGATTTTCGCTTTTCACGCGCTGCTAGCGAAATATTGGAAATTCGTCCGGCGCGCTCTCGCACGAAATATCAGAGAAAAGGTCGAAAATTCGACGCCGGCACCTCTGCCACTACCCCCATCCACCGTTGCCGGCGGGCGCCTACTGAAATATGCGGCATTTTTGTGGGATTATGCGAGATTAAGTGGGAAACTTTTAATTATATTGTGTTTCGCGGAGAAATGTTTAATCAGTAGTCGCTGGCCGAGTTCCCCCGCGGCTTCGCGCTGCCCTTGATCGCATTTTATAACAACGGCGATATGCCTCTGTGCGTGTATGTGTGTGCACTGGCTGACCCGACAATCTGCCACGAGGTTTATTGTTCAGAATTTCGATGAAGTTTTCGTTTAGCAATTACGAGTGGAAGACCAAGCTTGAGGAAGCCGGGGGTGGGGGTAAACATAGATTGAGTCATGTATTCCCAAGTAGCACAATAATGTTTTAAAAATATTTTTGAAACCCCCGATAAGGATATACCCAGATAGTACAATGATGTTTTAAAAACACCTTCAAAATGTCCAATAAGGATATTCACCACGTCTTTGAGATGTTCACCAATGTCCCAAAAACGTCTCAAGTACGTTTGATAGACGTCCAATATTACAAAATGGAACATCTTAAAGACGTCCACAATACGTACGAAGGGACATATAAAAGACGTTATAAAGACATCTCTAACACGTCCCCAGATAGGACAATGATGTTTTAAAAACGTCTTTAAAACGTCCAGTGAGGATATTCGCGACATCTTTGAGATGTTCACCGATGTCCCAAAAGCGTCTCATGTACGTTTGATAAACATCCAAGGTTACAGAATGGAACATTTTAAAGGCATCCATAATACGTCCGAAGGGACATATAAAAGACCTTATAAATACATCTGTAAGACGTCTAGAACACGTTCTGTCCAAGTTGCAAGAAATTATGTAGAAGCTGTGTTAAACATGTCCTTAATACGTGAATGATAGGATGTTCAATATATATTAGTAAACTATATTCTAAAAGCAGTACTCCAAAATTAGTATTTCAGTATTTCAAAATGTTAATTCAGTAAAATCAATATGTTCAGTTTGGAAAAAACAACTAATTTCGGGATTATACGTGTATGCTATAAGAAAAATGTGCAATTACCAAACCACTGTATATTAAAGGCATTTTTTAAACGTTCTACGAATGTCGTAAGACTGAAAATTTGGGTTACTATTTCGTCAATCGCTTTTTCTAAGAGACGTTAATGTGACTCTTAGGATTATTTTAATTTTATTATTAGTAGATTATTAATTTGTAGAAATTAAACTGATTGTTCAAACAACTGAATGAGTTTTCCCAAAGTCAGGATTTAGGAAAATCGTTTTCCTGCACCCGAAGGAGGTAGATTCACCCTACTTTATCGCAAACCTTACGTCAGTTTTTAAGATAAAGTTTACAATATAGAAAAGTTGCTCATTTGGTATGTTGAATTTGTTTCGTAGTTGGCGTCGGTTAAAATATATAAACGCGTTGAACATTGTTAACAATATTTAATCCAATAGCCATAGTCAGATTAAAATTAATTAGAAATTACTTTGATAATGAACATCTTGTTGAATACTGAAGATTATAATAGAATGTTTATTAGTGACTTATTTTCTAATATCTTTTATATGTATTATCATATTTAATAACTCTAGTGTGTATCAAATATCCCATCGTCCTTGCGCAATGGACTCTATTTTATTTCTGTTATTGTTACTGATTCCACCATCTGTTTACAATATTCGAGCCCGATATCGTCATTTATTTATTTAAGCGCATCATCTGGAAACCCTTACGCGCGAGCTAATTTGCTGCATAATATTAATTAGCAACATTCGTTTCATCTAATATAATTCCGGCAATCCAATCATATAAATTTTCTAATAACGAAAACATAAAACGTGTGGAAAAGCGTAACATGCAAATAGCAATGACATCTTATTATAAATCTGTCTATATTTCTCTACTATTATAAACACAATTAACAGCATTTCTAAAAAGAATATTTAAAACGATATTCAAAACACTAATTTTTTTTAAAATTCGGCGACCATTTAAATGCGCTTTTCTGCATGCCTGTTTTATTTAATGGCTGCAACTTTCAGAACAACAAATCATAAGTAGGAAGTTACTAGATTATTTTCGTTTTGTACGGATATTCTGCCCATATTATTCTTGATTTGCGAGTCTCCTAGGAGTTTTGTTCAATATTTTCACTGATATCGTCGTTTGTGCAATAAACATCGAAAGCATGAAAATACAGTGAGTAAAGAAAGTATTGGCAAACCCAGTATTTTTGGAAACTCTCCTCTCTAAATCAATATACATTTTTTGGAACAAGAAAGGTTCCTTCTTGAGAAAAAATTCATTTCTTTAGAGGACATAAGGTTTCTTTTTTAAGAAATTATATTCTAAAAATACTGGGTGTCCCAATACTGTTTTTATCCATTGTATCTTGAATGAAAATTTAAAGTAAATTTAGACGAGGACATTAATTTTTAAGGTAAAATATAATATTCATATTAATTAGAGGCGCGGTTTTAAAAATAAGAAAATACACACTTGTAAGAAGTAAACATTGATTTTTTTATAAGTTTTATTGCAGTCAAGCACCTGAACACCCTAATCGAATTTGTATTATGTCGCTGAATTTAAAAGAAAAAGATTCTTCATTATCTACTTTCCTCTCAAATAGATAACATATAAAGTCGTAATTTAAGTAACATTCTTAATTAAAGATTCTTAAAGTTAAGATAATATTCTTGCTCGGCGGGTATTCGCGAACATCCCGCAGCGATATTCGGTCACGAAAACCCGCGCGTTATTTCTGCCCATTGTTCTTGATTTACGAGGCCAGCGGCGATTCTTCTTTCAGCCGCTAATTAACGAGGGCCGCCGCTACTAGCACTGCTACCACCACCACCGACACTCAAGCGGAGCGCCCACACAGCAGGAGACTGAATTCACGCGACTGTAACACCCGGCACCAACAAAATTTACCATACCACGAGGTAATGCCACTTTCCCCTCCCCGTGAAAAGCTCTCAGGAATAAAGGGGAGCTCGCCCGCCACCCTCGCATTTCTCGCCGATGAATGCAATGATAAAGAAATCCCAATTGCTCCGCTGCTATCCGGAAAATATCGGTGTTTCATACCTGCGCACCTTTAATGTATATTTCGGAATGATAAGATTCTGGTTTAACCTCGCCAAGAACAATTTTTTGAATCAAAAGTATTAGTAATGTAATATATTTTAGTTGTAAAGGGTAATTCGTTTATCTTTAAACCACCAATATTAGGTATATTCTACTGTATATGGAATAATATTAATGTATAATAACACTTGTATATGTGTAAAAAAAATATATGAATATGTTTTCAAACTTGTGTCAGCATTCTACAAATGATATGTAATATTAAATTATAGTAAAATATTTTTGTAATTTGGTTTCTTTTGTACATATAAAGTAGTGTATTAGTATACATATTATTTATTTATCATGCATGGCTGTTAAAAAATATGATACAACAGTACTAATTATAAGACATCATCATATGCAAATTTGTTACGGCCTATGGAATTTCTGTGTAAAAGACGAATTTCTTTAATTGATAGTGTTGGAAAAATAAGATACTTTTGTTGTAGAAGGTGATCCATTGTGATTAGCTTGTCACATAGCGGATACATTTTACTGTATGTGGAATGATTAGAAATTATGTAGTCATTTCAATTTTACACAAATATCCCGCCAATATCTTCTCTATCTCCTATTTGTTATACGTATACAATGTTACATTGTATGTATAGTCTCAAAAAATAAAGTAAACAATTAAAAAATTAAACAAAATCGCCGATAATGTAATCAGTTTTGAAGCATTTATGAGTCACAGCTAACTTATGATCACAAAACTTTTTGATAGCAATATATTTTTAACTAATCCCGAAAAGGAGAAGGTTCACAATTCGTCGCGAATAGTTTTTCGCACATTCCATTCAATAAGAATACACGCTAGTTTTCCTTACAATTCTCGTAGAAAGTCAGTGAAATGTAAAATTGCAATAACACGATTAAGTGGTAGCTCTTCTTTCGAATTTGTTTGAACAAGTAGAATGGGGCAATGCGGCAATGAGGGAAGATGAACAGGAGGAGAATTATTGAAGGAGACGAGATGTTGGAGAATGGCGGACGATGAAGACTTGAAATCCGGCGCAGCGTGACTCTCGCAAATTTCTCTTTTACTTTCTTTTTCGAATCTAACGAGTGCGCCGCCGGGCGTGCAAGCGTGTGCACACTCTCCCGCACTTCCGCCTGCTCCTCCAATTTTCCTCATTATACCCTATTTCACGTTCTCGCATCTTCAATCAGTCGCGATTGAACGCACGGCTAGTCTGCGCATATGTCTGTTGGCGGTGCGGGTTACCGTCGATTCAATCCTGCTTTTCCACGCCTTTACACGTGAGGGTTAGTGTTTTGCATAAATCTTCCGATTCTTTTGAGTCCTTTCATCGTTCTTTATTCCTTCTGGTAGTTGTTTTTGCATAAGCTGTAAGAGATGTTAATGTAACACTTAGGTTTATTTTATTTTTATTATTAGTAAGTAATTAGTTTGTAGAAATTAATCTGGTTGTTTAATTGATTAAATAAATTGTCCCAAAGTAGAAGTAGATTCACCTTGTTTTATCAGAATCCTTGCGTCAGTTGTCAAGATCAAGTTTATAACATAAAAAAGTTGTTTTGTAGTTGGCGTAGGTTAATATTTAATCCAATAAACAAAGTTAGATCTTTCACCAAATTCTTTTTTCCAAAATAATACTCTTATAACATTCATAAATAAACCAAATTTAAGAAAAACAATTGCTTCTTTAATAATGTAGGATTTGTTATTGTACTCCAGAAATGACTTTGATAATAAACATCTTGTCGAACACTGAAGATTGTAATAGAATGTTCATTAGTGAGTCATTTTTTAATATCTTTCATATGTGTTATCAGAATTAATTACTGCAGTGTGTATCAAATATCCCACCGACCTTTCGTAATGTGCTCTATTTGCAATCCCGTTGCAGCAATTCTCTAATTACTCTGTCTAAATTCAATTATTTCTCTTACTCTCGCTGATTCCACTATGTGGTGTGAATTACCGTCGGTTCATTCTGGTTTTCCACGCCTTTACATTGCATGCATATTGTATAACTCTTCATTTTCTTTTGTGCGTCGTGTTGCGACTTTCATATCTCCAATTCTTCACTATTTCCATTTCTGATGAGTTCTTCTCGCAGTTGAAAGAAAGGGATTTTTGTTATTAGAGCTATCACCTTATTATGTTGTTCCAAAAGCTTCTGTGCTTTGAGATTCATACTGTAAGACCTTTTTTATTTCAATAACGCATTGTCATAATACTATTTTTACAGTCTTTGTTGAAATACACGAAGAATAGCACCGCAAAAAGCTATGAAAATACTATTATAGTATTTTCACAGTTTTCTACAGATTTTCGTAAAATATATGAATACTAGCATCGGGAGAAACTATAATAATAGTACTATAAAGAAACTTTGCAATATTAAAAAACTCGAATAAGACAGGTTTTAGAGTATTCAATTTTTCGAAAAAATTAGCAGTTTTGTAAATTTGTTATATTTAATTTTTTAATTATATATAATTTAATTAACTATAATAATATATAATTTTGTACGTAACATTTATTATTTTGAAACCGTTTGAAATGTACGATTCCTGATAATATTAAATATAATATAATATTACATTATAATATTATTATGTCATAATATTACATTTCAATTAATGAGCCGCAACACAGAACTAGCAGACTTAATTTACAACGTGTACAGTTCTCTGTTCACCAATTAGAAGGTTACATTACATTATCTGGTACGGTCTTCGCCTGAGAATTATTTTCCTAATTATCTGGGTGAAGAGGGGGTGGGATTCGGAGGTGGCATTACAGAGGTTGAGCATTTATCGGGTGCACGGCAATGCCGTTGTTGTGAATGGAATCTCCCAGGATTAAGTGCCGAGTGGAATCAGGGAATTCGGGGTGGCGGACCGTATTCTTCCTTTACGAACAGAGCGGGCTTAAGAGGGCTTCGTTCCCGTAAATCAAATGCGATCCACCAGAGCACACGTACCTTTTGGTATCAGCGTTTCTTAGGGGAAAGAGCGCGATGCTTGCGAAGCTCCTCATGAAAAAGTCGTAGCTTTAATCTACTTTTTCAAATGTTTTTATGAAATTGAAGATATAAATTCTAGTTTTCGTGATATCTGAAATGTGAATTTCGTGGAACTTTCAATATAAGTTTAGATAGATTTATTTAAAAATGTCGAAAAATTGTCGAAATGCAGCTTTTATAATTAACCAATCATTTCTTTTACCTGAATTTACTACTAATTTGATTTGCCTCAATTTTAGATTTCGCGATTTATACAAATACAATTTTTGCACAGTGTGAGTGCGCCTGATTGGCAAATTGTTTATTTTAGTTTTATCAAGAACTTTACTGCTTTTCAATAAGTAGGTCGTTAAATTTTTGAATTATTTAACACGAAACGCGCAAAATAGAGGAAAATCTGATGCAGTTCAATTCATTAAAGCGAGCACATATGTCTTCCAGCAGCTGGAATATAAGGAATACGAGAATTCTTCTTCCGATTCGTAAATTCGATCCATTGAGATTCATATATTCAGAATACCTCGCATGTAAGATTAAACGTTCACCCATAGCTTCTGCTTCTGCGAACCTTTTACGCGGAGAAACTGCACGGAGCAGGTTGGGAAGTGCGCTTGACGACAGGAACACGTTTTACTTTTTCTGCTTGACCCAGTGATAAATAGTTCACCAGTCGACGCTTTTCATTTATAAATTTCAATTCTTTGTCGAAGATATTTTTTCAAGTATTTTTTGTCTACAGTATAGTTCTTAACCATTTGTATTTACATATTTAGCAAACTCTAATACAAAAATAACTTCGGGATTTTTAAGAAAAACTTATTTCAAAAATAAGTAGAAACACGTGTTGCCTAAAAAGTATTAAATAATCACGGTGAAACATGACAAAAGTATTGTAATAAACATCCGTTTCTTAAGGAAGCTCATAAGCAATAATAGTGTTAAAATTAGTTTTTAACAAAAACTCTACGTAACTCATCCTTGTCAAACAACATTAAAACGTACTTTTTACAAGGAAAAGAATTGAACATAAAAATATCTTGTATGCAAATACTTTCGCAATACTTTCAATTCGATTTAGCAATTAGCTTTCATAGCATGACAATTTATTTTGTTCCTACATTTTTTTATGGATTACCTACTAGTCAAATATAATAACATATACGTTCTTAGTTTTCTTAATCTCGTTTCTTATTTCTTAAAAATGGTAAAAATGTACAAAACTGGACTTCTTTTTTTCCTATCTCGCATTTCGCCAAAGAGAGACAGGAGTGTGCAGAGTGGGTCATCTCAAGTTCCAGCGACATATCGAACGTCCCCGACCCTCAAACTAGTACATACGGCTCGCGTTTAGCAAGTCTTTTTGCCATTTACGAAAGCCAACCGCTTTTCTCGGACTTATTTCCGCTCGGCGACGCGAGCCACAACCAAATACACGGACTTCCTTGGAAAGCAGACCGACGGCTGCCTAACCCAACCTGACATTTCCACTTCGTCTTTCTTAACACGTTTACCAGCAGGCGAAAATCGTCACGTGCTACAGCCGAATTTCCTTCTTCGGGAGGATTGACCTGCTTTTCCTTCTTCCTCTTTAGCCGGCAGCAACGACTTCTTTTATTAACCTCTCCCGTTCCTGGTATTTCCTCCTTCGTAAGTTTACAGTCATTCATTTGCAGTTAATTAAATATTAATTAGTCGCTGTTGAGAATAATTATTAATTATTTAGTCATCTTAATTATACACGAATGTTACATTATATATATAATGTATCTGGAGAGTCGTTAGCGTCTCGCGTCAAGTAGTAGTATGTATAGTACAGCGCGCGATATTCGAGGATACTTATGCCGAAGTATAGCGGTTTTGCTATAAAACTTTCACTTCGATTTATGAAAACGTTACAGCTCCAAAGATTTATTTCTGAATTTTGTATTTCATCGCTGATTTTTCTAAATCCAATGAGCTAAGAATTAAACGTGCTGCTTATTTTTCTCGTGGGTAAAGGCAAGACGGATTAAGGTAATTGTATCGAAAAACAGTTTTATATAGATTTTGTTTAAACTTTGACAGAACAATGTTTATAAGGTTCTGCAACTGCTGGCCAAATTTTATTGATGATTGTAATAAAATAAGCATTCTTTGGTGTCGACATGCGCAACCGTAGAAATAGAGTTTCTAGGTTTTGACTACGACAAACATAAATTAAAATAATATTTATGAGGAGTAAATTGCTAAATGATCATTTGGGTTTTTGGATTGACTTAAGTTATTATAATGCTTTACTTTAAAAATACTAACCTAGTTGAATTCAAGTAACAAAACATATCACATTTATTTCATTACTGCAAATAAATATTTCAATAATCCAAAGTATACTCTAATTTATACGGTTTGATCCACGAAATAGTCTGTCTCGTTAATTCTAGTAGGTCTGCCACTACCCAATAGAATTTGCAGTACAGTTTATTTCGTGGAGCAAGCCGTATAAATTTAGGAGTAAATAGAACCGACGAAAATCGTTAAAAAGATTTGTGAGTGGACTTATTGGCGGAAAGTGCTGAGAGTGGATTTAGCTGGCGAGGAGAAATTAACGTCACTCTTCGCGGGCGTTAATCTCATCGGTGTCGTTGGCACGCTGTAATCAGGGAGGAGTCAAACATGCACGATTAGGGTGTTAATTAGAATCGTTCCGGAGTGCAGAACTTGTGCCGGCTGCAAATGTTGCCGCAGCAAGTGCGCTCTCCCGTTTACTGCCGATAAACACTCTCCGCCCGGTCACTGCATTGAGTCATTCATTTTCTATTCATGATAGCTGCTCGGTTCGCTTCTCTGCTTACGATATGAGCACTGATTGCTCTCGCAAACTGTTCGTCGAAATACCGCATTTAGTAATTAACAAATTATAAAAAAAGAAAAGTGTATCGCAATACAAGCGGAAATGAGTATTCTACGTTTACATATGTATAAACAAGAAAACAATATATTTGAGATATCTTAATACGAAAATATTGAAGATCTTCAACATCATGGTATTTTCAATGTGTCTGTTAAATATTTTTAAACAATACTTCGATGCCATATAAGTGTATTTTAGTGCAAAGTATGCTTAGCATAACTTGGACAGTTTGTTGAAACAGAAACGCAGAAACAAATGTACACATGATCGTCGCTAATAACCCCATTCTTAACGCAACTCATACAAATAAATAAATTTGAAACAAAAATCATTGAAACTGAAAACCATATTCAAGAGTAACTCCAAAATTTTAAAAAGAACAGCATATTGAGTTATATATCGCTAAAACATATTTCCAATAAACACTCTCACAAACAATTGCAACAACCTATTATTCATTGAATTACATTATTCTAAACATATCCCTAAAAAACAAGAACATTAAACCTGAAAAGCATTCTAAAATACAAAACCTAGCATTCTCTAGACAGTACAAAGACGTACAAACAATCTTACGAAACAACCAAGAGAAAAAAAAGGTTGCCGGAAATAGCCCTGAGATTCGTGAGCGACGAAATCGTTCGTTTACGAGGTAGCTATCTGGCAAGGAACTACCGGCCATTATCAATTGTCTACACGGTACGTGCTCGGAACTGCCGTTACACCAATCCCGATGGCCTGGGGTTACGGTCATGGTGTGGGTAGGTGGCCAGCGGAACGTGTGTAACCCAGCTGGAACTGTAAACGAGCTGCAATAACTGTCATAAGCTGGCGTTGTGCGCATCGGGCGTTGGGTCGCTGGCCAACTGGCGGAAACTAAGGAACTAGAGTCCGAAGTGCGAGTGTGTTCAAAGTGTCTCCGTGGTGAGACCGCAAAGCGTCCAAATCCAGACTGGGGGGATGGGGGGGGGGGATGAATGGAGGCTTAGCGAAGTACGCGAGAGGGAGCAAGACTCGTATTTTGGCTAAGTGGGGGAAAGATGAGGATAGGAAGGATCGAGAGGACCAGAAAGTATCCAAACGAGAGAGGTGTGTGGGGGGGGGGGAGAATTGCGGCAGGAGTGGGGGAAGAGAAGGTGGGGGCAGCGAGATTGGACGGTATACATCGATCTAACCGCAGTTCGATTGCCAAACCACCGACTGCAATGCAGCGTCCATCGAGCTTGGCAGGAGAGGAACACACGCGTGCGAGTATGTGCACTTCTGCCCTGCTTCATTGGGCGGTGGTGGGGGGTGTGGGGCGGGGTGGGGTGGGTGGAGGGGGCAGAGAGGTCTCGCGCCATGGGAAATTTAATTTCACGTGCTAACGCTTTGCCATGCTACCGCCGCCACCACCACCATCACCGCTAACGCACCGTGCCTAGGCAGCTCTCGCAAAATGCCGAATCGCGTTCGGCAAAAGTGCCATCCGCCCGCTGCTCTGGCATCCTGCGTCGATGGATTGCTCGTTTCCGACGATGAGATATCGGATCCACGCCTCGCCCACCCTCCCCTGACGGATACATTGATAGCAATCGGCGAATTAAGCGCCTGTGTAAACGAGATGATGGTGCAGTTGGCTGGGAAAGAATAGTTTTCGTACGGTTTATGGAGCTTTGAAGTTTGCGATGGAGGTTTTAGAACTTGTAGATTCGAGTTTTATGAAAGATATAATTCTGCGAAAAGAAATTGATAAAAAGGTAGTAATAAACAGTTTGTCAATAGTCGCTTTTTGTTTCTAAGTTTTAATTTTTTGTCAGTATATTTTTTCTACGGATACATTGATAGAGGATTTCAAGCTCCGAAAAAGTATAGAGTAATTCGATACTTAAAAATAAATTAAATTAACAAATTACATGTCATCCACCTTATTGAGATCGTTCTTCCACGCTAAATAAACATTAAAATGTAAAAAATGCTAATTCGTAGTTTATTAAGATGCTGTTCGTACACTGTACACTATCAAAACTTGCAATAAAGAAACCCACTGGATCCTAACAACTAGTATCCCACTGATGCTCTGCGATCATCATTTATAGCTAATTTTACGGTGAATATTGGCACATTGAAGCCCATATTCGCCTATTCCGGGACTTGACCTCTTTAACAAAACAGTCAACAATTTTTAATATTTTTTCTAGTATTCATATCATAGTTTTCTATAAACGTATAACTTTTTTATCGAAATCTTAACATCTATTTTGATGCTAAAACTAAACATGTTAAAATTTGCACGTCCTAATTTTAGAGAGCATGTACGAAAGGTTCAAATTTTAATCGAAAACATCTGCTTTCATAGACGGTCAATCAAATCTTATCGTTATTAGCTTTAATAGTGATGAAGGCTGATTCCGTACCGTATATAAATTAGTGAAAAGATCCTTTAGAAAACTTGATTAGGTAATTAGACTTTATGTTTTGACAGTTACCGAAGAGTTGGAATTATGATAGAGAAATTATCAAATTGGAATTATCATAGAGACACCTGTAAACCGTAAATATTGATTCAACAAACAGTTAATAATCTCCTGCATGCGTCATCAAAATTCCAGGCAAATCTCAAAAAAGCTCGTATAGCTCGAAAACTACCTTAAACTAAACATTTCTCGCTGCAAGAATTGCAGCATCACTGCAACCAGTGAAAACAGTCGACACAAGAACAGAATACAAGGGAAAACAGATCAGCGATACACGTCGACTAACATTGCGCCGGTAATGACGAAAGTAGCTGACCTGGTACACCTGCAGATCATAATGGACACAGTGATAGATCACTGAAAAGTGATGGAACGCTTCGGAGTAATCTCTGTCGGGAACACAGCAATCCCATTACAGACCCACACGTACGCGCAGGTGCATCGTTAATTCTTTAAAGCAGCTGGTTGAGAATTATTAGCTCTCTGCTTCCATTTGCCAGCCGAGTCCGCCTCGTTTCTCTTATTCGCTGTCATCCCTCAGGAACACGTCCAAGAATTAGCTTCAGCCAGGAATGTAATCCTCACTGTATAGTTTGGAAGTAGATAGCAGCGCCCTTTCGTTTCACTCGCGTGCAACAGGCAGCGAAACGCTTGTCGAATGAGATGGCAGGCAGTTCACTTCATGCATTCCCGAAAGTGGTAGATAGCGATTGTTGGTTATGCAACTGATAAAGTAGAACTTGGCGAGGAGCTTGGCGTCGAGCCTAGCAGAGGGCGGCATCGGTACTTCCAGTAACGCTAAGGGTGGTTTCCACCCTCCGTTCGTAAGGGATGGTATTTTCAAAGACACGAAATTTATGTTACGAAAAGGAAGAAAATATGGAATTTCCTTGGGCAGGGTTATGAAAATCAAGAGTATCGTTAATCGATTTTTTTATGTTAATAGAAATGTATAACTATGAATGGAAAACAGTGTATTCTATTTAGTGACAAGGACACTTTGTGTTAACCTGTATAATGTTTCGTAATTAATCATGCTTCTCGTTACATGTGTATGGAAAAGGGATTGTTCCTATTTCTATTTAAATTAAAAATATTAAAAAATTAATAGTTTTGAATGATTTTATAATAAGTATACTTCTTTCTATGAATTTTGTTTATCCTATCTTTACTTTGCAACTTCCACGTGACTATAAATCTTATTCTGAACATTACTGAAGATACAAATAATCATGTAACTCCATAAACATATAAAGGCCAGAATACATCTTTCTTTAAAAATGTGTTTTGTAATTTATATTTAAAGTAGTCTACGACTTCTTAGTTATAACAAAATTTAAGTATTAAAACATTCCTTTTTAAAAATACGATTTTACGTTAAATGTGTTTTCCAAATATCAAGTGTACTAATATATTGAAATAAAGTTGAATATATGTAAGTCTGAATTCTACTTATTCAAACTTGAGTTTCCAACTTCCACGGGACTACAAATCTGATTCTGAACAATATTACCGAAGATACAAAGAACTGTATAACTCAATAAAAATAAGTTAAGTCTAGAATACATCGTTCTTAAAAAATTAGTCTCGTAATTTACAAGATGACGACCGTAAGCAACGACCGGCCTAATTTAAGCATCGCGCGCTTCATATCCTATACTTGACGGTTCCTTAATAAGCGATAAAAGTCCGAACTCGCATTTATCCCCATTACTCAATAACCGTCGCAGAGGTCGAAGTACTAAATCAAAATACTTTGTTTTAACGGCTGGCCATTATGTGCGGAAGGGTATTAGACTTCGGCGAGCGCGCCATACTTTTTTTCCACTGGCAAGGGATAATTTTTCATTAACCGAAACAATTAAAGGCGGGTTTAAGTACTGCGGAGCAAGGTGAACGTAACTCACGAGCAATTAGCTCGTACAAAAACCAGGCGGGAGTGAGTACGTCGATGGTGGTGCGAGTTGTAAGTATAAAGCTGTCTACACATTCGAGGTAACATACAAAATGCGAATCGATTTCGAAAATAGGCAATGCGAAATGTGCCAAAAAGTGGAAAATCAATTTTTCTGATTTATACTTACTAAGTATTTTCCACTTCAAAGGGCACGCTTTTAGTGCTTTCTAATCCATGAAAAAATGCTTGCAAAGGGAACAACCGTGACATTTTCCACAACATTTCATTCCATGAACGAAACGAAAAATCACTTTTAACCATTTTTAAAATTTTTTAACAACATGATTATTGCTCTTACTTTTCCACTTGATATAAAAAACATCCCGATCGGTCCATTAATCACAGAAATATCGCTAAAAACCACGATAAATGAAGATAAAATTAGAGTTTCTCAAAATAAAAAATGTCTGTAATACAAAAAAAGTTTGACTCGGTGTGAAGCTTTCTTAAGGGCCTAAGAGATCGTCGCACCGCCTAATGGACGAAAGATGGACGAGCAGCAGCAGCTTACATAGTGAGAGGCTCGTAAATACTGTTTTAACGATGAGCTAGCGAGTGGTGCTTCGCCATGGTCCAGCAGACCTCGGATAATTCGATGACGTTAATCCTCCCCGGTCGGATTAATGCCAGCGCTGGATGAGTTTTACGGTCAGCGTGACTATTAAGTTACTCCGAAACCGCCCTGCTCTCTGGCGCTCTTGATTTCGGCGCAAGATCGAGCGAAGGCCGCTCGTAAAGTGCGTGTGTTACACACGAAACAGGTGGGAAGCTCACATGTACTTCTAAGGAAGTTGAGTCATCGACGGAACTTTGAGGTGGCTTATGCGAGGGAAAGTTCGAAGTTCGTAGTTAACGCGATTCTTGCGTGGTTGGTCTCATCTAGGCGAACGAGGATGGGAAGAGGTCGTTTTCCCGGACAAATTAGATAATTCGGTGGCTTATTAGTTCTGAACAGTAGTGAGTTATTAATTAGTCATTATTCTGGGCGATGGAACTGGTTGGAATTACCGAAAGTTGAAGCTTATGTGCTATTGTTCTTATGTGGTCTACAAAAATAGCTATTTACTGTCTGAAAATTGTTGACCCTTTAACGGTGAACTTTTTTGATATTGAAAACTTCTATCTGCTTGCGTAGTGAAAATTAAAGGATGACAATAATGTTTCATAAAATAAAAAAAGGACTAAAAATAGTTTCATTTCAATCGATCTATCCATCACAAAATTATCGCTAAACAAATGTGAAAAAAGTGAAATTTTCTCAAATACATTTTCTAAAAAAGTAAATATTCATGATACGTTCGTGTTATAAAAAATATGATTTTCTCTTAAAAGCCACATATTCCTCACTTAAAAAATGTATTTACTTTTAAAAAAACTTTCATCTATATTAAAATTAAGTACAAGAAAAGGAGTGCGAATACTTTCCTACCCTCAAAAATATAGAACATAGACATATCATCCCTTATCCACAATTAAAATCCTCACACATCGTCGCTCAAAAATCTCGACCGCGAGTGCAGTAACTGACGTCGACTATTCGCTCTCTTACTTTAGCGTTGGTAACTTTCAGCTTACCTCGGCGGACGTAGTTCGGCGTTGGTTGAGTGGGAGAGGGTGATACAGACCATGTGTCCGAGAGTCCGAGAGTGTATAAGGCTGCTCCTGTCGGACTTTCTTTCCTCGCTACTTGACAGATTGGCCGGCGCCATATCCCGTGATTGCAGCGCCGCGATTTCTTTGAGAAATGCTGCTGCTGCAGTAAGAAGTTTTGGTGCTGCTGAACAGGGTGGGGGGCCGAGCGGGGAGGGGATGCTTGTCGTGCTTACGTTGACTGATGGTCTACAAGCTTTATCAGCGCGAGATCATTAGAGTCTGACATCTTGATCTTGCCGTTAAGAAATATCGGGGAAAACTGCCACACAAGCATTCACTTTAAAAGTATTAGATTCGAGTAATTTATTTTAGACTTGTTATCGACTTTAAAAAGGAGGGAGTACTCAATTCGATCGCTATATATGTATATGTGTATATATATATATATTTTGTTTCATATTTGTATGGCGATAATTATACAACGAGTGGACCGATTGGGATGAAACCTTTTCTATTTCATAAATCCAACTACCGGAATGGTTTTATTTGAAGAATTTTAGAAACTGTTTGATACTAGCTATTGTCATTGCTTACGAAATGTTATTTTGTTTGTCCAGCGATATCTCTGCAATGGATTGACCAATCGGGTTGAAACCTGTTCTATCGTGTAGAGGATGCTCCCCGAATAGTTCGGATATACATTTTGTCGAAATTATTTAACACTAACTATTGTTATTACATAAAATCCGATATTTCGTTTATCCGGTGATAGCTCTGTGACGGCTTGTCCGGTCGAGATGAAACTTTTACTAACTTGTAAAGGAAGTTCTCGCGGTACTCCTTCTTTTCTTAAAGAAATTCGGCTACTTTCGTTCGTCCATAACTGATACACCAGTGCATCGATGAAATTCGGTATCAAACCGAACACGATCCATCGCTCTATTAATTTCCTATACTAAAAAGCATTAAATAAAAAGAACATTTTAAAAGAATGTGACAGACCTCGAAAGCTGACAGCGTCCCAGAGAGCTGAAAAGTAAAAAATAAGCAGCACAAGAAATGCGCTGAAAAATAAAAAATAATTTGCTGTTCTCATGCTTACACAAATTTGCAGTCATAATATGCGATTTTGGCATCCTTTCCCCACAAAGACTAATTATACTGCAACTTTTCGGAATCGATGCAAATATGTATAAGTAAAATAGTATGCCAAACGCCAGGAGGCCCTCAAACTAAAATCTTTTCGAAGTTTTTGTTTCTGACTTTTGCGCTGCCTGGGAATACTCGTGATCTCTTTGCACAAGGGTGGTCCTTACAAAAAAATTTCTGTTGAATCCCGTCAAATAAGATTCAAATGATAACAAAAAACTTCACCAATTTTTCAGATTTTTATTTCATTCCCTTCGTCTTCCTATTTTTATTGAGAGTACAAAATGAAATCCACGATTTATAAAGTTTAATTTGTTGCAGACGTGTCTCTTTTCTTGCATCAGGAAAGATTTTACGATATTCACTGACGATTTACAGCACGAACATTTTTTAATCTTCGTTCCTACTTAAAATATTGTTATATTCGGTGAACAATTGGACTCGTGGATCATATGATCCTCGTGGAGTACCCCATATATGATTTTTTAATTTTTCACTGGAAAGAGAAGATGGACAACACTGAATATTCGAAATCATAGATTTTGTACAGAGGATTAACCGTGAAATCAAATTCAATCTAAAATATAGTGAGACAAATAGGGAGACGAGGGCAATAAAATATAAAGGTAAAAAAATCAGAGCATTATTTGTTTACCATTTGGAGCTGATTTGTCGGGTTCCAACATGAAAATTTGTTAAAAGTCCAAATAAGAATCACCCTAATGCACATATATCTCTACAAGTTCAGCGATCGAAGTATATCCTATCCAAAATACTAATATTATTAACATTAACTGGTCTGGTATACGAGAATTCTGTACAATTCCGACGTCTCATAGGTGTAGGTTAATCTAGCAAATACGTATGTACATATAACAGACTGCAGACAATAGAACGATCGTTACTCTTGTGTGTATCAATTTGTCTTCGGCTATCATTAATGTTATCCTGTGGATGGATAGATATACATATAGGGATAGAGAGAAAGACAGAGAGAGAGCGAGTGAGAGTGAGGAAGGGAGAGGGGTGGGAGAAACAGCACGAAAGCGAGAGTGTGTTGGCGAATGAGCGTGAGTAAGTGGGCCAAGACATAGAGCACAGACTAGAAAGAGAATACAGATAAGCTCGGCTAAGACAGATATGATTGTCAGTAATATTTTACTTATATTTGTGCTGACTTCGAAAGTTGGAGTATATTTAGACTTAATGGGAGAAGGTTGTCAAAATTATATATTGTGACTGCAAATTTCTGTAAGCAAATCAGCATATTATTCTGTAGTTTTCAGCGCATTTCTTGTGCTGCTTATTTTTTAGTTGTCAGCTCTCTGGTTTGGTTGCGGATCGTCGGAAATTTATAGAGCGCTGAAACTAAGTTTTATGAGCGATGGAACTAAAATGAGTTTACATTTTGGAATGTCGTGTACAGAGTTGCGAAAAGTAAATGTATCAGTTGACGATGTATCTTGAGAAATCAATAAATTGGCATATAGTTGTTTTTTCTGTCACGATAAACATAGAAAAACTCCAAGAAAAGCATTTTAATAATATCTGTTATTAATAAAGAATATAATTACCAAAAGATTCTATTTTTCATTAGCATATTATCGCCAATTCTTTCAGTGCACTTTTTACATCTTTAAATTCTTGTTAGCAAGCCACTAAATATTTCTTTCGTTAAAAAAGTTGAATAATATACAACCGTTTCCCAAAAACACTTTTCTTTAAATAAACATAAATCAGATATATGACTGCTCAAATGACACAAACTATTCAATGAAAGCTCGAAAGAAAAGTTAAAAAGAAGCTTATGGAGTAACCCAAAAAGAATAACAGCATTATGCTTGATGCTAGCGCCACCTGCCTACTCCCAAAGTATACTTCCGCGCGCGCGCACCCTCTCGTTTGTTTGTTGCACGCCGTGCATTTCATTAACGCGGACACGCGGAGTGCGAAAATAAAATATCCGCGCGTGGAGTGAAATTTTAATAAGCTCGCGGCTAGAGTGGCCGCGAGGGGGCGTAAAAGAGCAAAAGGCGAGCAGCCTCAATGAAAGTGTGCCGTCGTGTAGCGCGCCGTATGCGAGGTGGGCAATAACGAGAGCAATTGAAATATTCCGAGGAATTAATCGTTGAAGTAACTCACGCTTCTCTGCTTTCCCACCTACTTTTTCAAGCGTTAATAGTTAGTGTCTGCGAGTTTATTTCAGTTCGGTTTTGAATTACTCTTTATTCAGTTGATCAAAGTAATTCTTCCCAGCGTCCTTTGTCCTTTGTGGATCTTGGGTGTTGCTTTAGTGCGAGTATTTAAAGTAAAACGAACAAAAGATAGATAATTTCAAAAACTTGCATATGTGATTGCATAATAGTGAAATATTTTATTATTGTAATAATTCTATTAATTAAGTGTAAAACTGCAAATGTGCTTAGACAACGTGTCTACAGGTACGAGTACGAATAAATATACCCAATTACACATCGCCGGATATCAAATGCAATGTAAATTTTACCATTGTTGTAATTGTCCAAATTGACAGATATGAAAAGATTCATTGATGTATAAAGTGTACACACTATAAAAATGAAGAGCAAAAAACAGTAATTATGTGCTTTTATATTAACTTGCAGTTTCCGTCTATGTCTGTCACTGGCAGTGGTGATGGGGGAACTATAAAGTAGTGGGGACACTTCCAGTTCTTTTATTGGCTTCTTACTCCTAACTTTATCTCCGTATGACCAGTTGAATACAGTTTTATAGGCGTCTATGAATCATTAGTTATAAAAAATGTAATGATTGAAAAATTACTTTTTCTCAAGTATCTTCCATATTATAACACTGAAAATTGCAGTTGGGGGTATAAAACTACACAATAGCAATTAAAAGTATTTTCAAATAGGGATGTGACTCGTTATTTTGAACATTTTAATACAATGTGTATTTGTTGTTTTTTATTCATTTTCGAGTTTATTCCCAGAGACTCCCTATTATTTTGAGACTTTTATGTGAAACGTTCTTCGAAATATAGTTAATTGATAAGCAGCAATTTATATAGAACTCTACATGGAACTTATAAATGAAACTAATCTTTAACAGGGTACTTTCTAATTTATATTTGTTTAAATCTTGCTACCACACCATCATCCAAACTTGACAATTTTTTCGCATATCACATAATGCCATTCCAAAATCCTCATTAGCATCCTCCCAGCAATCCTTATTAATTGAACTTCCGCGCACACCAAAAAAATATCATGTTCACTCAAAAAGTAGGGCGAGAACTAAGTAGTCCTTTGAGCGTCGGTGCCCATGTGAGCGCGCGTTTCATTTTCCGCGGTGAAGTAGAACTCTCATTAAGCAACCTCGCGAAAATAGAGTCGCAAGATAAATTCGTAGAACTTTCTCGGAGCGAGGGAAAATCCGCGGGATAAATTGGAAGCGCGTTTCAGAGCTTCCGCGACGGTGCGAATGCGCTTCGAGAGGAGGATTGGCATGAATACTTTAACAGGGATGAATGGAGAATGAAGTAAAACAAAGCTAGCCTAACCAGCTGACAACTACAGAGTGCACTGGCGTAATGGTGATCATTTCGAGGGCAGTTACAGACCAAGGAACGAAGTTGCCTGCCACCCAGGTTAAATCCATTTGATCGATACTCCTGTGTATTTGCAAGCTCGCCGAAGTACAAGCGCTCCTATTACATTTACAGGTAATGGGGGAAACTCGGCTGTTCAGTGCACTCGATTTTTTACTTCCTCCTTCCGAGCATTTCAAGAAGCTGAAGGTTTCTTAACAGTAAACGTACCATTCCCATTAAATAACTTGTTTTAAAATGCAATTCAGTTATGCATTTTTATCTTTGTTTTAAATAAAAATGAAAATATATAATTTTCTACTATTGTCTAAATATTATTTTGTGCATTAGTTGTGCATGATATATAATAGTCATATACATATAAAGTGCCAGTACCTTTAGTGTTAAAGCAACTGATATTTGATGAGAGTCGAAGTACTGAAATAAATGTTTAAGAATTGGAAGTAGAATTTATATTGAACTGAAAATATACGTAAAATAAAGGAAATAATAATAGAGTTTTATAGAGACTATGCTATCTCAAATATTATATCAAAATTTCATAACTTTTAATATGTAGATGTTCAAATTGCAGAAAAAGCTTATTTTATTTCTAATGGTGCAAGTTTGTTCCTTTTTTTGCACTTAAATAAGTCAAGGAAAGCTAAATCTTATATTTGCCAAATTAAGTAATCAAAAAACTTATAAATTTAAATTTGAATTGTCGAAAGTTTGTTTCTTTATTTATTCAAGAAAGAAAGACACTTTACAGTTTTGTTATATAACAAAAGTATTGTTTATGTATTTTCTTCTACATACAATGACAAATAAAGCGATCACAGGCACTAAAGTAGCAGCAGTCGTTCATTTTTCAGCAAACAGTGGCAAACCACTTTCACCGACAAACCGCAAATCGCAAATCCGGCTGGCACTAAACTCCGTTCGCGCTATGAAACTCCATTTTTCTCGACACGCCTGCCACCAAAGCCTGTTGTAAACTTGTAATTCCAACTTTTAATGGAACTGCTGGCTGTTTACATTCGCTCGGGAGCCACGGCCAATCAGGCGCATGCAAGCAGGCGAAAACTGCGCTTTATTGCCCGAAAATGTGGCTCCCATTATATCGGCGTTTTCTCGATTAGCGGCGCTGCAATTTTCAACCGAAATCACTGCGACCCATTTCAAAGCAATTTCCGCCCAATTTCCTCCCGATAGATAAGGAAAGTAGCCGGCAGCACTATTGTTTTTAATAATCATATTTATCAGAAATTTCTTTGATCACACAGAATTTGGACGTTATAGAAAAATGTATGAAATACACTACACCACGAAATTAGCAGGTCATTAAATTTTTTCAGAAAATTGCCATTGTTTGAGCAGCTGTAACTTCGTGAAAAAAATCGTACAATAGTCTGCAGATGCTCATTTTAAAGGGCTAAGCTTTTACTTTAAAATTCTTATGTTACAGTTTCTTGAACGATAATTATTCTTCTATATAATTACAAAATTGCGATGTTCCGTTTTTCCTTCGAAATTTCATAACATCGAAACACTCTATGGAGCTTCCAGGTTTTTTTCTCAGATTTCGATCAACAGGGCTTCGTAGAGCAAAGCTTTCTCTTTACAAAGAGTTACGATATAGTTGATTTTTGATTTTTTGAGATCATTTTATCGCAACTTGTATTAAAAGTGCGCTGCCGGCATTAGAGTTGTTTTCAATTTTTTTTTTTAATATAAAACTGCAAATTAAATTTGAGTAACATTGAATAAAAACTTGGCTTTGTTGTACATTAATTATATCTGAATCATAACATGGTTTTCGTTTTCCAGTAATATACATTTCTATTTTTCATTTTTAAATGATTTTGAAGAGGTTGACAGGTTGGCGTTCCTCATGCACTCCAATGAAACTCGATGGTAAGAAGCTGATTCCAAACTATCTGTGACATCCTGTCCCCGTGGTGATCTCAGAAACTACTCAGCGGATTTAGATAACTCTTTCACCATTGTAAACTACATTTTCCCCAGATGGACATTGGTTATACTTTATTACGCTTACACCTCAGGAAACCAAGCAGTGAACATAAATATGCTCCAAGATAGATTAACACAGTTGCTTTCGCACAGGAAATATGATATAATCTCAAGAACCACTGAACGGATTTTAATGCGCTTTTCTCTCCTATATAGAGTTTAAGATTCAGGGAAATTATAGGTTAGAAAATACTGGAGTAGTCATAACTTATACAGGGTGCTTCAAGAGTAACTCAACCTTTCAGAAGGAGTGGCGCGGTGAGCTTAACGTTAAAAGATATTTGCAACACAGATAATTCCGACAACCTATTAATCTTCAAATTAAATCATTGTTAGCGTGCACATGAAACGCTATCCGCGCGAAGTCGAGTAGAACTGTTTCTACTAAAAACGAGGCTGAACCCAGCGCATGCTATCTCTTGGAATGAGGCTCATGGTGTTATCGCTCGCATTTAAAGTCACGTTTATGGGAAGTGTCCGCGATAAATATCAAGCGCATGCCAACTCTGTTTTTATTCGTGTCTATGCTTCTTTGTAGTGAAGTTAATTGACTAGGAAACCTGGTCGGAGGCGAGCCAGATGGAATCAAAACAACGCTCACCCGATTGCGTCAGTTGGTTAGATAAAAACTGGACTTGGTTACCGAATCTTCTATTGATTTTATTCCTAGTTGATTGAAGTATTCTACGATATTCGGAATTATTTTGGTTATAATTGGATAACGATCCTCTATTATGATATATCATCAACTGTTATAACAAATGGTAATTCTCAGAAAAACACAAGTTTATTGATAGTTACGTAATACCAAAAAATGTCCAACTTTTGTAGTTGTATAAATTATTGTATATCTTATATTAAACTTATATGTATTCTAAATTTACTGAATCAATTAGAGGTGGATCGGAATGTGACTCAAGTCGAAAATTTGATCGCATTTAATTTAACTAGAACTTTTTCCTTATTGTCATTATAAAGTTAATTAATAGCAGATCAGCGTTGTTTTTAAATGTCGATGAGAAAACGGAAAGTCGAATAGTCTCTTATACATTTACAGCAAAGTATTTATAATATTCTCACAAACGGCACATTAATTTTAAAAATAAAAAACTGTAATGTAAAAAGAATTTTCGCTATAGATTATATGAAAATCGTAAGACTGGTTAACTGTAGTAATAACATGACCTCACAAGTAGCTCGTTCTATCAGCTCTCATTAGTGAAATTGCATTTAATTAATACGAACTAGATACTGGCCTTTTCAGTAGAATGTTCAATTCATTCTACTGAGGTTAGTCTGAATGTGTGTGTGTGGGTCTACTTAAAATTAGTGTCCTGGCGCGTAGCTACTTATTTTTCGATCTACTCCCACTGCCGGGGATTAGTTTGCATTTCCTCTCCCGAGACACTGACTTTCCGCAGAGTTTTCTCATTAGGCCAGAATCGCCCTGACCCGCACTCGCAGTTCTGTACTGTTCGTGTACTACTTCAAGCACTTTTCCAACAATCTTTATATCCGAAATCTAGTACATCCATTTTTTCAGCAAAATTTTATTCATACAATTCAGTTGTATTTTTATGTGTATATTATTTATTTGCTCTACCTTTTACATTTATAATGTTTGCAGGGTTTTGAAACAATCTTTACTGTGTAGCATTTCTTATATAACTAAAATAAAATTAAAATATAATTTTTTTACCTATTAATTACTTTGACGAAATGATTCAATTGTGAATTATTTCAAACTGAATCATACATATACTTCACTATAGTCTTTACATTTTCTTAATAAGGCCGATATTATGAATAATGCATTTGCTTGTAAATTAATAATCATATTTCGCTTTTTCGTTAAATCAATCCTAAAATATATATAAATCTGCATTTGCTTGTTGAAAAGTGCGTTTTTTAATCAATAAGCCATTTTGATACCCTCGGTAGTGCATTCATTCGATACAACTCAACTATGCACTTTTTTTCATTTTTAATAAAAGTAAAACTAAAAATGCGCAATTTTTGTGTTACATTTTTCGTAAATTAAATTGATAATTGCCAATATCCAAATGGGAAAAATATCATTTTTATTTCACAACCGTCTCCATATAAACTGCCGGTACGTTTACTGTTAATGAAGCTTTTTATATAAAAGGGAGAGCAGAAAGGACTGAAGGAAGCCGAGATTTTTCGCTAGGGGGTTGCGCGCCAGTATGGAAGGGGAGAATTCGTGCCTGGCGCCTGTGTTTCAAGTACGTCTCTGTCCGGCAATTGGATAGCAGTCACGTTCCGAATACAGTGGGAATACATCGCCGAGGAATATAATGGGCCACTGCGTGTGGCAATTTACCGTGTGCACTTAATGGCCGTCGATTCTCGCCCCCGCAAGCCTCGCATTATCACGAATATTCGCTTTTGCCATTGAACGGGTGAGCGCGGCCCATGCGTGTCTCGGACGTAATACTTTTCTATACTGCATTCTTCGCTAGCACGAGTATGATAATTCGACTATTATGCAAATCGTAACAGTTCTTCGTTTCGAGCTTTGACGGATTTATCGGCTCGCTGAGGAAGAACTCCACTATTTCCCCTGACTCGTCTATTTCCAATGGACTTCATTGTGAATAATATCATGGGTTTTCTTGGAATCGAACGATACCCAATGATACTCAGATTTGTTGATACACAATCTTTAATGCTTCAAGTATTTTATTTTATTTTGAAAACGTACACTTGTGTGTATATAATTATATAAATTACAACAAAATAACCAAATTTCAGTAAAGTATTTAAGAAACTTAAAATTATATTACTTCAAAGAAAACACTTAAAATTCAAATATCCGGCGAAGAAAACTTGAAGGCTGATTAATTCGTGAAAAGAAATGAATAAGAAAATAAATAATATTTATATTATTCAAGCACAAGAAAATGATTAATAAAGTCGTAAATATAATTATAACAAAATGTATTGAAAAAACGCCATCTTTCATCATCTCTGCTTATTTGACTCTGTTACAATACATTTTCCTTTAGACTACTGCTATATTTCATACCCTGAAACGTGAATGAAAACTTTCAAAAAGGGTGATGAAAACGAATAGGAGCTCTAGAAGTTCTTACATATAGCAAGGAGCAAAGGGTTGTATAACGTTGGGGCGCAGAGTTAAACATTCATAAAGTCCTTCTGACGCCGTAGTAGCCAATTGCATAACTATTGTTGGTATTGAAAGATTCTTCGAACTGTATAGTTTGAAGTTCCAGCAGTGCTCTTTGCTGCTCTAGTTTCTAGACTTATGTATGTTTCTACAGGTTGATTCATTCGCGTTTGTAAAATATTAACCCATGTTTGTATGATACAGGGCGGTTAGAAATTATTTAAATATTATAATTATTTATGAGTATTTTAATTTTTTAATTTTTTACGACTTTTATTCTAATATGTAGATGATTAATTGTAGAAATTGGTTCTTTGTTTCTTCGTTTTTTCTTAAGTTTTCTGTGTAGTTTACAGAATGATTATAAATTATATAGTAATTTGAATTATGTCTGTGTTTACTAATTACGCTTTTAAACAATTGACAATAAAACACTTCTGGTGAATTCAAAGTCTGATTGACGTATTATACATATATTCACATGAACATATAAAGGAGGGTATAATATACATAAAAGTATATTGTGTTGTGGTACATTTCAATATAGAACTTTTTCCTTATACCGGCATTGATTATAAACATTACTAAAGAGATCAACGTCCTCTTTTAATCTATCTCTAAACATTAAAAATATTTAGAGATTTTTTTTCCTTCGATATTATATTACAACTTGAGACTTCAAAAACGATCATGTCTGAACCGAATTAATTTACTAGTGCCTTTAAAAAATATATTGCTTTTATGCAACGCATGGTACGAAAGTTCAATTTTCGAGGCCTGCATATTCTGCAGAAAGTGGCTGATTCCGCACTCTAATCTATAGTCATTCTGTTCCTGCACGAATGCATACGAGAGGACAAAAAATTCCTTGTACAGTTAGCGCTTTTGGGAATTAATTTCTTATTTAAAAAAAGTCTTCTTTTTAAATAGAAATACATTTTCTTGAAGAACAAATTAATTTCCTTAGAGAAAACAGTTTTCCTTTTTAGGAAGCTTTATTCTGAAAATACTATGTGTACCAATACTTTCTTTACCCACTGCATATTGGACAAAAAGTGAGGTTAGACAGTGCCGATTCAAAGGAAAGTGAATCGCCTTGCACATGTACTTACGTAGTAGGGAAGAAACAGCCATCGCTAGCGCAGTAAGGCAGCGCCAGCATCCGCGAGTAATTGCGGAATTCCCAGATGGTTCGGATGGCAAATGCCTTTCACTGCTAATGAAAAAGGTCCGTACCGAAGCGAAGCAGTCGCCAGCTTTCTCTCATAAAAGCATCAAGTTCTTTGGGATGCCGTGCGTGATGACAATTCTTAATCGAGCCACTTGGAAATTATAGACGACGCAGTTGGACGACCTGTGTACTTGCTTGTTGAAGAAAATTACTCACAATCAGCGTTGCACACTAACAGTCGATCGGATGCTTTATTGTCAGTGTTTGTATTAGTTCCTTTATATGATTTTCGCTCTAAAACATCACAATTGGTAGACAAGAATTTGTTAAACTTTCTTTTTGAAACTCAAAATATGGAGGAGTGAAGTATCACATTGAAATGTGTTAATATATTCTTAGAAGAGTTTTGATTAATATTGCATTATTAACAAATTAGCTTCGCACTAAAAGCACCGCAGAAGTGCGAAATTTGAAAATAAAGCAATGTTTATTCACGTTCGGTGAATATTTCATACATTAGATAATATATAGTTTTAGATAATTATCGATTAATATTTCCTAGATCGATCACCACCAATATTAAATTCAATTAATAAAACATTTGGTAGCGAACATAAATTTTTGTATGTAGTAGTTTAGAATTAGAAGAATTGAATTTGAAAGTTGTGCTTGTGCTCATTTTTAACTGTGTACTTCAATCTGCATTTAAATAGTTGTCTTCATATCATGTTGGCTTTTAAGTAAAACTCTTTTCAATTCCTGGGTACTAATTATTCTTTAAAACGATTGGTGAATGTTCATCAGCATATTCAGAATTTTGAACAGCGAGTTAGCAGATATATGTGTAAACAATTGTAATGAATTCGAAACGATGAATGTATGTCCAATCAAGCGCTATTTGTCACATATTATTTTCGAAATCTTTAATTAGTCCGTGACAGTGACAGAATCAGGAATATGTTGATTCTAAATATCCGGTCTATTTTTAAAACTCTAATGTTAAATACAGTTAATTCCCTGTATTCGCTCAGCACGGTAAATCAAACTTAAATTAGTTAGTGGCATTTTATTATTTGATAACATAACCGGCGAGATTGTTAATTTCCTTCTATTCTCATTCCTTTTGTCACATTATTTAAGTAAAATGAGACACAGTACATGTTAGCTGCTGGATTTTTCGTCAGCGCATTAAATATGCAAAAGTAACAATGTCGTCGTTCTAATTTCGCACTTTTATGTGTTGTGTTTAAGACATCGCAATTATAAAACAGAAACTTTGGAATCAGAAAATTGGAAGCAAACATTAACACGTCCGAAGCTATAATTTTCCATCAAACACTGTCTTTCAGAAAATTATTTTTGGAAAGTTAATTACGTTCTAATCATTTCACTTATTTTTAATTTTTCTATTAAATACATTTTTTAATTGCCCGTACTTGCTAATCAGGTTAAATCCAATTGAAATGAATTAATGCTATTTTATCATCTGATAATTTATCCGTGGAGACTGTTAATTTCCCTTTGTCACATTATTTAATTAAAAGGAGACTGAGTAGATGTTCGCGGCAGAATTCCACGACAGGGCATTAAATGTGCGAAAGTAACAATGTCGTCCTTCTAATTTCCCTCTTTCCTGGCTGGTGTCTTTGACGGCAAAGGCGGCGAGTTTCGTTCCTCGGCACGTGTCGCTGAGGGCCGTGTTCTAGTGGATTTTATGCTTCTTCCCTAGAACTTTCCAAGCACCCAAGAGCTACGTTACTGGACGGCCATAGGTTTCAGCTTGCGCTTTGCCAGCCACCGAAACTTTCACGACTCCAGTCTCGCCTTCTCCCTCGCTCGCCTCGAGCTTGCCAGAGGGATTTCCATAGTTTTTGAATTCGGCTCGCTTTGTAACCTTACGCGCTAGAGTAGTTTTCCATCAGGCGGTAGTCCAGCGCGTGTTCGCTGGGAGGCTGTGACCTACCGCAATGTGCTTGCCACTCCATCCTCGTGTGCACTGAACCTTTCGAACGTTCGATGTACTTGTACGTTCCTCGAAGGTTTGTAAAGTGTGCATCCTCTACGGTTGAAATATAAAAATTAGAGAAATGTTTTTTAGGATGCTTTTGTATTATAAATATGTAATTTTGTAAGGTTCGGATTTATTAATTGTAGCCAGTAGAAAATTGTGGTTCGAGTAGAATAATTCACGTCAAGTTCAAAACACAGGATTATGTATTTCTTTAATTCTTTATATGTTTTATTTATTAATATAGATAAAGTGTAATGAAATTTAAACATGAGTTGTTTATACCAAATTGAATCGAAAATGATAAAGGTGGTGTTTCTTATTAAATTCTAGAAGTTTATTCAAACGTAATTCGATTATTTATTAATTACTGATTGAATCTAACAAGATGGCAGGATTTGTACCAAAAATAAAATTGAACGTCGATAGAAACTATTTGCCAAAGAAAAAAAGAGAAATATATAGCGGTCGAATTGAGTACCACGTCCTTTTACCGAAGTCGGTAAAAAGGTCAGAAGTTTATATTTGTATTTCTGACTCGCGTAGAAGGAGCAAAAGTCTGTTAATATAACAGGATGTGCAAAATTCAATTGAAAACGAATTTCCTCTGATTTCTCACTGACGTATAAAAGATATTTATGAAAGAATAGATGATCGATATTACACGTTCACGTCAAATAGTAGAAAAATTTTCTTTCATCTTCTACTCCATCTGGATGAATACACAGTTAATATTTATGACTAGATTGCAACAGTTTATTTAATCTCATATATATTTAATATTCATTCTTCTTTGTACTATTAATTCAATTCAACATAATTTGTCCCAAAAATAAAATTAAAAATCGACGTAGAAGCCTTTTCTTGAAAAGGGCAAAAAATTTCCATTTCCATTTGTAAGACACATCGAGCAAGCAAAAGTGTGCTAATACAACGGGATGTAAGAGATTTAAAGGGACAGGCGTTTCCGGTGATGCATTTGGTTAATTTCGCGGTGCACCGCGCGCCAGGCGTTGTCGCCCCTCGACGGAAAAAGCTTAAATGGCCATGTAAATGGTAAGAGCATCTGGCGCGACGAATACTTTGCCCAAGTACACCGACTACTTTCAACTAGAACTCCGACGCTAAAACTTGTTACAGTGATGAATGGTTCTTGGTTTCCTCTTAGTACGGTTAACTTCGAACGGGATGTGCTTCGAAGCGAGCGAATCGCAATACCAACAATTTCGCATTGCATGTCAAAGCACGCGGTTGGTGCAAATTTGAAAATGAAGCAGTGCTCATTTAAGTTCAATTAATATTTCGTAGAGTCGATCATACACTGTCATTGATTCGTCGGTATTCATGAATACAACATTACCAATGTTAAATGCAATCAATAAATAATTTCATAATGATTGTAATATTTTGGTCGTATTAATTGACACACTACTATGTATTACAAATCGTTTATAATTTAAAAATCATTGTGTAATACGTAGAATTTAATTTGAAATTCCGTACTTTAATAAATTGCGTTTAAATCTTTGTTTCCTCTGTAATACGTCGCATGTTATTTTGGTATTGTTTATTCTCTAAAACTATTCACTTAGATTGCTATTATTAAAATAATATTAAGGCTTTTATTAGTACCGTCAAAATCTAATTTTGTTTCGACTGTTCGTATTATTAAAATTTGGGTAACACTTTTCACAGTACTTCATAGTATGTTCATTTTACATATACCTCAAATCTATTAATTAAACAATAAAACAATCTCATTAAACTAATAATAAGCCATATATTATTACTGTTTTTTTTCGAATTTGTATTATTTATGGGTATTGTTATAATTTGAGACAAACGTTATACTATTTTCATAGTATAATTATTTTACATATTACATACAAACTATTAATTAAACAATAAAACAGTCTCATCAAAATGTCATCATTAAAGTACACTCGAAGCTAACAAGAAATACTGACGGCATTTGGCGCGACTATAAATCGAGTTAATTAAATCCATGAAAAGCGAAACGGATTACAATTTCCCGATCCCCGGGCGAGCAGAGCGTCACGTTCGCACGCAGAAATGTTGGCACAGGGTAGCTGTCGCCACGAGGAATACCAGTGGAAAGAGTGCAGATTTTAATCCGCGTATTTTGTATTCTCCCGGGCGTGGCCGCGGATTCGATTTCCGGAGAAAAGTGGCATTTCATCGGCAACCAATGCTCTCCCGATGTCTTTTCCTTCAGCAATCCGATCGGTCGCTTTGTATTTAGAAACCAATGGACCGACTCTGGTAATCCATACGCCGGGAACAAATGAAGTTCCACCACCGCCGGATTAAACTACAAATTGCACCGCTCAGAGTTAGAAGTGCGATCGCTGCGATTTAATCCACAACGATTTGTGACGAGTGTTTAGTTTGACGTTTCATATATTTCATGGACGATTGACGGTCGTACTGTAACGTTGGAATAGCTTTATAAATCGGGTTATCAGTGTTAGGAAATGTATTTATTTAAAAGAAATCTAGATGGTCCAAAATAGGAACAGACAAATACGATGCTGTAGTGTGTTTCTTTATTTTTATTTTGTTTATTAACTTCTGAGAATTGGAAGTCTTGGCCGTTGCTTTTATCTCACTCACTCGTATGTTTATTTCTATCCAGATAGAACAATGACAGTTTAAAAACGTCTTTCGAGGTATTCGCGACGTCTTTGGAATGACCACTAATGCTAAAAAATAGAAGATGTTAAAGAGATCCACAATACGTCCGAAGAGGTATATTAAAGATGTTACAAATACGTCTGTAATGCATCTAGAACACGTTCTGACCAAGCTGCAAGGAGAGATGCCTTTTTAAATACGTCTTTAATACCGGAATGATAGAATTTTCAATATATATTACTATATTACATTCTAAAAGCAGTTTTGCAAAATGTAAATTCAGTAAAATCAACGTTTGGTTTGGCCTAAACAATCAATTTCGAGGTTATACATGTATACTATTGGAACAATGTGTAATTACCAAACAACCGTATATTAAAGGCATTTTTAAAACATTCAAAAGATATAAAGTTCAGATGTTGTTAAAACGTTTTTTGCTCGACATATTTGCGATGCTCTAAGAATATCGCAAAAACGCAAACGTAAGGATGACGTATTGGAAACGTTTCAAAGATGAAAAAACGTAGACATCTTCAAAATGTCATCAGCAGAACATCTTTAAAACGTCCTACGAATATCGTAAGACGTACAGGTTTGAAAATCGCATAAAATATACGTCCTTAAGAAGTTGTATCTTATTTGGAAACAAATGTCATAACGTTCTTGAGGAATTGCTCACTGACACATCGTGGGCGTGTTGACAATCGTTTAATCTAATGAATAATAGTTTCTAGCATTTCTCTTTGCCGCAAATATTTTCTATACTAGTTAAAATGTACAATCATTTTATTTTAATTGTTTGGTTGGTTACTTTCGGACAGTCAATTTTTTATATTCTGTACATATAGTGGATAAATATTGCAATAATATATGTATTACTTGTTGGTAATCCTGGCCAATTAACAATAACATAATTTAAAGAAAAGGTTGTTGCAAATATCTTCTTACAATATACAGCTCGATATCACATTTCTTTTGAAATTTTGGGATTGTATTTGGCACATCTTGTATAAGTAACAAATAATACAATATTGTATATCCTATAGAATATGATATTATAAACTAATATAAAATATAAATACATATTAACAGGATGTCTAGTTTAGAACACATGATTGCATATTTCGTTATTTATTTCTTTATTCACTTTCGTACTTGAATCCAATGAATAATAAATAGAAATTTTATATATATCTGAAAATTGTATTCGAATTAATCGCATGCTGTGATATTTAAATTATTTCTTTAGTTTGGTTAAGACCCTAATATTCATCTTTAGAAGTTTAAATTGTTTAATTTATTACTACTGAATTTTCAACCCTGTTTTTGAATAATAATCCTTAAAAGCTACAATCATTAAATAAAAAACGCGGCTGGAATTAATCCTCGAGTGTTCAACAGCACGAAAAGGTTTTTTAATTAACATTTGCCAGGACACATGATTGCATATTTTTACATTTATTTATTTCATTTGTGTACTTGAATCCAATAAATAAATTAATAAAAAAGGAAATCTGTTTCATACACGTGAAAGGTGTATTTACGTTAATCGTATGCTGTGATATTTATATTACTTGTTTATATTTATTAACATACCAGTATTGATCGTTGAAAGTTCGAATGACTTAATTTATTGCTACTGACCTTTCAATCCAGCTTTATACCGTAATATTTCTTCTACTTGTCTTTAACCTGCTGAGCGGTCAATCGAATAATAATTCCTCAAAGCTAATTATTAAATGAGAAACTCGAGCGGTATCAGTCCTCGAGGGATCAGCAAGGCGCAAGAATTTTTTAATTAACATTTGCCTATTACCTTCCCCTTTGACGTCCGATCACTTTGAAATAGCGACTCTTTCAATCGTGCTCTGTGGATTTCCTTCGCCTGCTGGTAACAGAATTAATCCCAGAGATTTGATTAAAGCATGAATCCTCTACAGTTTAGCGAACTTCGATGCTAGCTTGTCTTGCTATTGAGAACAGCTTCCGTTCGCTAATCTTGTTATGCTTTTGTACGAGGAATCCGTAATTAATTCCAAGTAGTTTAAAGATCAATATCGTTTTCGGATGAAGAAGGTATTTTGTATTGCATAGCTTCTGAGGTAGCAAGTAGATTTTAATGTATCTTAATTGTAACATCGGAATTATGATAAAGGGTATAACGAACATCACTTTGAGTTTTCGTCTTTGGTTGGATCAGATTATTTCAAAGAAATCAGTCAGAGTTACGTGTATCTTTCTCAAATTCATATTAGTAATAATATTGCTTTCAAAATTATTCGCCTTGTTGTAATTTACATATTTTGATAAGAATATTTAATTTAACGAGTTATCACGCTTCATTCGGAAATGTCGATAGAACATCATTAAAATCTATCGTTTTAATTCAACTTAACTTTTTTTTAACGTAAACTTTTTGCGCATCTCAAGAATGCTATCTTCCGGTCCCAGTTTTTGCCCTAAGCAACACTTGAATCCACCCCCGCCTAAATTGACTATTCAGACTGCGTATAAGTTTAACATAAAATATACAATATTATATTTAATTACAAAAGATCAACGTCTTCCCCCAAAAAAATTTTCCGAACCCTTTACAAATAATATAATTATTAATAAATCAGAATTTTTCTCGGAATTACCATTTGTTATTAGAATTGGCAATTTCTTTCACAATAGCTGAAAAAAGGAGTTTAACAAAAACATACAATAATAAATTGAATCAGAAAACTTGAGAATCCCCACGCAAATAAATCCTCTGAATTGCTGTATGGAAAAACCAACGACTAATTCAAAACCAATCGAAACTACCGCTTCGCATCATCCAGCGATCTAATGATAACAAAGAGCGAAAGCAAAAACTTTGGCTCGTCCTTTCAATCCGGCAGTCTTAAGCAGTCGGGGGCAGCGCGATTGGCGAAACAAATCGAGAAGAGCGCGTTCCCAGTTCGATCTCAGAACTCAGACAGCAATCGAGGATCGCATGGGTGCAGTTTCATGACGACGAGTGCGGAAGGCTATTCAAAAAAGGAGGACACGATTTTGTGAAGGAAGCAGAGGAGGTAGAAGAAGTTCTCGAAGGCTGGCCGAAGTCGATAGGGGCGCGCGGTGTCTTGTGGTTCGGGAATCGATTGCTGGCTCTCGGACAATTACAGTTCATTAGGCAACCTAACCTCTCTCGGCGATCCAGGGGGCGCTGGGGTGGTGGCAGCCAATGCGGCCGGTGCAATTTAACTTGGTCTACGAAGCGGCATCTCTTAGAAGTGGCGTCGTGGCCGCCGCCGCCGCCGCCGCGGCGCCTTCTCGCGATCTCGCGATTTGCATCTCAAGGAAAGTTCGGGGAAAAGCACTTAACCGCCGCCAGACCAGCTGGGCGTCATTCTCGCCTTTGAGACAGAGAGAAAAGCTGCCGCCTCTTCGGCAAGTGTGCAACCCGCGTGGCCCTTTTGCCTCTTCTCTACAGGTTTCTCCAAAAACTGTCGACTTAGCCAGTCTTACAGACATCATTGTTGAACGATTTTTCGTGTTTTACAAAATTGTTAGTTGACACATTTTACGGTAACGTGAAAAAACGATCACCTTTATAATTTATCCGAACAGGAAGTCGATTTCAAATTTATCAGAGCATCGAAGAATATTTGTTGAAACAAATGACTTGGGTATTACCGGCATTCGATTATTCAATTTCTCATCATCAAACAATGCCTATTTCGAGAATCAGACAGTTTCATATTTCTCACAATCGGAAAGCTTTTTTTAAATTGGTGTACTTATAAAAATCGCAGCAACTTCGTGGTGATTAACAATCACGATGTATCCATTGTTTTAAGAGTTTTTAGATTGTTACTTTTTAATAAAAAGAATTTGGTGAGGAATTTGATTATCGTTGTTGAATGAAACATTATTGATAATGTTCAATGGGTTCATATACTTGAATACTTAAATTATCGTCGCGCAAAACGTCGGTACGTTTTTGAATCGGCCTGTAGAAAACCGCAAGCCCAGGCTGCGTGGCCGCGTTCGAATAAATCTAAAGCGGGTTGGAATGGGTAGAGGACGCGATCAGCGCTGAATTCAAACGATCCCTTCTGACCCGCGTTTGGATTCTCGTTTGATCGTCACGGCCGACGCCACTCTTAATAACGGAGGAAGGACAAAGGCGCCGAGATCATTGCTTTGCTATATGAGCGAGCTAATGCACTCTCAGATCACGGCTCAATTCTCTGCCGATCGTTTCGAGCAGCTAACTCTATCCGCGTTGCGTGCCTTCAATGCAGTTAAGCTTTATTGCTTCTTTTATGCGTGCCGCATACGTAGAGATCTCTTAGGAGTTCGATTGAGTCATTAGTTTAGATTAAAATCATTAAAAGAACACAAAAAACGCTATTAAATAGATTTTCGTCGGAATGATAGTGTTGTTTGTAAGTGTAAAAATAATGAATATAATGAAATAATCAAAGCTGTTATTTTTGACGTCTAATATTTTGAAAACTGTTTAACCTATTACATTTGCATTACATGTAACTGCTTGCATTTTCTTGTCGTTCGATAAATTAATATGGCGGATAAATAACAAAATTCCACAAATGCTGAGTTTATATTTTTTGTTCTTCTTATTATTGTTGCATGCTATCATTTGATCAATAGGTTTCAATACTGTTTTACTGTGCTTTCTTGTGTATCATTTTATAGGGAAACGTTGCTATAGTTTACACAAACAAAACTTTACATGACGTTTTATGAAATTATAGTCCTCTTCTCTTAAATTACATTAAACAATTAAATTAGTATCTTAAAAATATTTTATTTTTGTCTGACTTGCGTCCCACAAGACTTCCAAAACAAAGTTCTAAACTAACAAAACATATCCTCACATAAACCATAAAATTAAATATACTCTAAAATTTAAAAAACTAATAACCAAAATACCGAAAATTAGTTAATGTCAGATGAAAAATACTCAGAGAGTTACTCTAGTTACTTTATATTTAATAAATTAGATTCTTTTAGAAATACACAGACCTGTAAAAATACAACCTTTTGACTGTAAGAAAATGGGAAGCGAGAACGAGAACTCCAATTAAACGTCCCGCACACTTTCAGCTCCCCCTCCCGGTTTCTCCTGTGCACGCGCGCACGCGTTCGTCGTCGGAGCCGCAATTCAATCGGCGCGTCGTCGAAAGCAATTCAGCGTGAGTACTCTTGATTCGGCGGTAACGCTCTTCCAATTTATCAGACTCTGTTTTATTCGACCTACACTCATCCCCGACCAGTTGAACGACACCGAGCGATCGCACTCGAATCTGTCAAACACTCGAACACTCAATCCGAGCAAATGGACAAGTAAAACCTTCCGAGATGTACTACATTCAATCTCAGCGTGAATTACTTAGGAGATCAATAGACACACTGTACTCTTCCTTGCTATGAATTGCTTCTTATGTTTACCTATAAAAACAATGATATATTTAATGTTACTCTATTTGGAAGATCGGTAAATAATCAGTCCACTATTTTCCTTTCCTTTGTCATGCAATAATGTTTACTGACTATAGATTATTATTTTCTAGTAATATCGCAATTTCATAATGCAGTAATACTTTTTAGTAAGCTATCATTTTTTTAATAATTCGAATATTTATCTTGGACATTCGATAAGCCTGTGTGAATAGTATTTAACTAAAGCTGTTTTAATTTCTTGACCAGGTATTAACAACTTGAAGATTTGATAAACATTATTTTCTCAGCTAATTATCATACACTTTTCTGTTCTTTTTCATATATTTATAAATGTTGTTCTCTATCTAATTCTTACAAGCGAGGTCTACGAACTCCGCTTTGCCAACTTCATAAACTAGCATATCTCCGAGATCATTCCGGCGCTCTAATTGGTGAATTTACGTGGCACCGTTCATTTTAATGTCGAGCGGAAATGTCGCGAGCTATCTTGGTGCGCTGTTGATTTGGTTTTCCAGACGTTCCGCTGCCTTGTGCTTCGTCGCAGTCCATCTGCGTGATGAGCATTATGCCCAAACCTGCATCATTTCGCCTTCCCATTTTGCCATCCCCCATGTACCGAGCTCTCCTCGTGGAATGATCCTCTTCTTCACTTTCTAGAGTTTCGCTTTCTCTCTCCCTTTCACTCTCCCTCTCCCTCTCCCTCTTCTTGTTTCTCGGTCACTCTCACCCTCGGTCCACCTCCCCTCTCCCTTTCCCTCATCCAACATCCTTCACCTTCTCTTCCTCTGTCTCGTTCTTTCCCTCTCTCCCGTTTCCTTTTCCTCTCGGTCCACCTCTCTTTCGCTCTTTCGCTCTTTCCAAGCAGCATCATGAAGCCAAATGCCTCCGAAAGCCTTACGATATTCCTTCAGCTTCAGCTACTCCCTCGTTAGGCCGAACACACAGCACAACTACGTCCTTTTTACAAGGGGAAACTTTTTCAGTTTTTAGTAACACGGATTCGAAGGGTCGTATATTACTTTATAGAGGCCGATATTGTACGGTTTGAGTTTGATGCCACTCGATAAGGAAAGTTTATATGTTTATTTGCAATTAAGCTTGGTTACTATGGAATTGAGGGTTGTGATTGTTTTTTATTGACTTCGAAAAGGAAGTACTCAATTCGGCCGCTATATATTTTCTTTAATGTTTTGGTAATAACGATAATGTGTTAGTTAAATTGTTATTTGTTTGTATTGAATATAGAATTACAAGAATTATTAGAAATATACCGTGTAATAGTTTCTTTATTCACTGTATATTTGTAATAAATGTGCAGTGAATTAGAAAAGTACCAACACAACCCAATGTTTTGAAATAAATTTTCTTACAGAAGGAAACTCGTCTCTCTAAATAGAAATACATTTTCCTGGACAAAAAAATGCCCTCTTTAAGAGAAAATAAATTTCCTTACAGGACACAGTTTTTCTTGTCAAGAAACTCTATTCGAAAAATATTTTTCTATTCGCTGTACAATATACAGAATATGTAACAAAGTTGACAATCATTCATATACAATCTAAATTACTCAAAAATTCATAAATACCCTGTATACATTTCCGTTTACCCAACACCACCAAGAGAAAGAATCACCCTATACGTTAATGCAAAAATCTAAAAATCTCTACACCTGTGGGATTCATCCGAAAACAAAGTATGCGACATGCTTTAGAGGCGCCAGTGCTGCGGGTAAATTGAAAAAATATAGCGACGAAAGGGGTGCTGGTATCGCGTGACAGGGTTGGCTGGTTGCGATGAGGAAGATGGTGAAAAAGAGGGGCGGGGCGTCTAACGAGCGAGGGAAACGGAACTCGGTAAAGAGAGCTCCGACTGCTTTGCCAGTTGTGATTAACTCGAGCTCAGCTTTCGAAACTTCCACTTCCCGGCATCCTCCCTCTTGCACTGTCTACCATCACCCCTCTCCCCCCCCTCTCTCTCTCTCTCTCTCTCTCTCTCTCTCTCTCTCTCTTGCATCCCTGGAACTCGAACAATGGGCTTCGCAAGTAGTGCGGAAGATTTTTGTTTTCCTTCCAATTATTCTGGCGAGAGATCCCTACCAACACTGAACGTAGCGGCGCTTTGACTGTCAAAGTTTTTATTCCTGCCATATACCACCCGATTGGTGCCGTTCGAATTGAACTACGCGTAATTGCTTTCACGCCTGAACACAACAGATTTAGCTGAAACGTTCCCGAATGCCAATTGTAAATGTCTAAACTTTTGCGGGTCTGTTTTAGCAGCGTGTTTTCTTGTGGATCGATTTTTGAGTAAGAAAGTTTTGAATTAGCCTGATTTATTGGATTCGAGTTTAAAGCGTTAATTGTTGTTCGTGAGTGTTAATTTGTTTTCTTGGTTGACTTGTATTATTATTGGTTGCGAATGAGTTTCATTTTTCAGACGTGTATGTGTAAAATATTATACAGATAGAAGACACAGGGGAGATAGAAATTAAAACATATATATTTTAACGTGTGACTTACTCTTTAAATTAATAATCTCGTTTCGTTGCATAACAAAATCAATACAAGTTCAATAAATATATACAAACATACATTCGCTTCTCTAACAGCATATTTTTCGAAAACATCATTTTCATCCCTCCGAAATAGGTGTAATCCACTTTTAACTAGTTCTAATATTAAAGATAAAAAAAACAGCACATTGTAACTTAAACCACGTAATCCAGAAATTATGTAAAGTACACGTTTGCCAGTCGTGTCCTGACATCGAAAAAAAACTCACCCCTAAAATAGGTGAATCTGTTTTGCTTAGAACTTGACAGGCATGTGAAAAAATCGGGCTATGGCTGCGATGCATAAATCAAGCGGCAGGGGTGTGTTAATAAATTACGGGGGCGAATTGGGTCTCGGCTGACTTTTCCGCCGAAGCAGCAGCAGTAGCAAAAGTAGTAGTCCGAATGAGAGGAGATTTAACGATTTTACTAGCCTACTTCCGCACGATTTACGACTATGATCGACCTCCACATTTGTCTCGCTCGCTCTCATTCTCGATGTGCCCTTTCTGTGATTGCTCCTGATTGTCTCTTCGACAGGCGACCTTCTTCTTATTATTGGAACGACAAGCCGCTCGACATTCTGACTGCTTCGCCGCACGGAATCCGTAATTATTGTAATCGCAGGGTTGCGGCGTCATCGTTTCGACTGAAGGAATTGGGTTTCTAGTATAATTGCAATTCTTAAACTGTGCCATTTTTTTGTAAGTTAGCGTTATTTGTTTTCTCGTGACATTCAATATTTCGTAATTTATTTATTTATTCACAACGTCGTAAGAGGAATACAATACGTCGATTTCAATGTGAAAAGCAGTAAAATAAAGCTAATTTGGTTTAATGATTCGATATAAAATAACACTTTGGAATACATTTTTACAACTTTAAAACAATGCGCATATGCCAAACTCTTCAGTTAAATTAAAGTGTCTTTGAATGAAAACTTGGATGTTTTGTATGTCTATATCTTTTTATCTCTATTTTGCAATACTATTTATTTCATTTCATTTATTTATGTTTTTGATGAATTTCGTGATTAGATAAATACATATTCTAATTTTCACGTACGATTTTCATTCAATACGAAAGATTTTTTCAAATTGCTATGCGTTTTTTCAAAATTTAAATGTTTATGTTGGAATTTCCTATAGAATTTCTTTTTGTGTTTCCTTGTTTGTGTTTCAATAAATTTCACTTTAAAAACTCATGTAGTCCTCTCCCAGTACTATTTAGCATATTTTTGTGTTGTCTATTTTTAAAATCAGTCTGATTTTATTTCGGATCTTAGAAGTATTTGGACTCGACGAAATAAGGCTTCAAGTGCAGAGGAAATTATTCTGGTCAGAATAGGACGAAATTGTTCACGTAGTCGGTTCGTGTCCTATATATATTTAACATCCGTCCGCTGCCAAGTGGTGAGGACGTATCGCAAAGTAGAGTGCGGAATTCTTATCGACGATGCCCGCCGGCCACATGTAGTGTACAATGCCTCAAAATGCTTCCGACATCCGGCATCCATTCCGAATTTATAGCTGCAAACGTACACATTTATGCCGCCCGTTGTCATCGGCACGCGGCCAACGCCGAAAACAATATATCGAACCAGCCGGGAAAGTTAAAACTACTCCCACCGTGGCGCCACTTAGCGCTAACTTGTCGCCAATTGCCAGCAATTGCGAGCTGATCGGTTTGCGTACCGAATTTTTCGGTGCCGTCGACTTCTGACTCGTTGGGAAACGCAATCCAACGCATAACTTTGTTAGTTAATATTCTAACTTTGAATGAGCTGAAAGTTTGCAGCTTGAAGTCAGGTGATGCCAGTTTCAACTCGGGACTAATTGTAAGGTAAACTTTTCAGAAAGTTGGGAAATTTATGTTACAATTTTATATTTTATACTTCACACTCATCAATTTTTGTGTAAAGATATAATTCATGAATTTAAGTTCTGTTTTCATTTAGTTTGAAAGTTTCAAAGGTCGTGTGGATTAATTTATAAAATAGACTTAAGAATATAGAATAATTTTCGAATTTAACAAACACATTTTTGTCTGAGTTAAATAGTCAGTCAGAAAAAATATTTTAGTATATTATATTATGTACACTAAGCATACAACATAATATCATATAACATGTCGAATATAAAGGGAAGTTGGGAAACATATGTGTATAATCAAAATATTATATATTAAAATTATATATACAGTACAAAATTAATAATTGTGTCGAAAACATGGTAAGTAAATCGAAATTCATCAAATGTGGACAAGATTACATCAAATATTGGGTCGGCCATTTTAAATTTTTGAAAAATAAAAATTTTCTAAAAAAAGTATATAGACTTCACAAGAATACTGCACAAGAATCATATTTTTCGCGTGGGTATTACTTGTGGTACAGAAGTCTGAACTGAAGTTGATAAAAGCCCCATGTTCATCAAATGGGAAACAATAGGTGCCTTGTGGCACGTATCAATATTGAGATGGGGCATTGAAACTTTGGGAGTATTTTTTTTTGGAGGTACACTCATAAAAATTCAAAAATCACCTAAATAAGTGTCACCCTAATATAAATATATATAACATAACCTATAATCGGCATTGGTGATTCCGAGCGCAAAAGAATTCACCCTGTAGATTGGGGTTGTACAGTTCTGTGATGCTCCTTTCTCCTACTTGATAGGCGACAGAACGATAAGAGGGCAAGGAATTCAATTGCACGCTCCTCGAGCTAACGCACGTCAACATCGGTCCGTATCGGTATTTTCAGCTAACACGGCAGTTTTATACGACCCGGCATCTAACCCTCCTAAACTATTAGTTTTGTGTTTGCCCGGAAAAGCAACCGGAGAGAGCCCAGGTGTCCGCCGTACTTTACTTTAGATGCGCTGCATTCGCTTTGGATATTAACTGGGCAGATAAACGTGCGCTGCCTGAGTAATAACGGTATTTTTAGGGTTCAATGATCCACACGATCGGCCGCACAGCGTGTTATTTTATGTTTTCTGTTTGTATTACATATACATATCATCATATTAAGAAATTTGAGATATTTTTATGTGTACAGGTAAAATTTTATAAAATTAATACATCGTTGGAAGATTTTAACAACAACGACAGTCTTTTTCCAATTTTAATTCAATTTAAAGAGTAATAAAATAGTACTGTTTAAATTAAATTATTGCACTGTATAGTTCTTATTACGAACATATTTATTACAACAATACTGTGAATAATAAAAAAAAGTCGTACACCCAGTGTTTTTGAAAGAAATCTTATAGAGGAAAATCCTTCTCTCTAAATAGAAATAGATTTTCTTGAACAAGAAAGTGCTCCTCCTAAGGAAAAATAAATTGCTTTACAGGAGACAGTTTCCTTCTTTAAGAAGCTTTATTCTAAACAGGACTCGTACATGGTGATTCACGTCCTTCTGGACCAGAACTGCTGCACCTCACTTTTTATCGGATGTGTATGAAGTTACAGTGGAGGAGAAAAATATTCGTATACCCAGTGTTTTTGAAGTCAATTTTCTTGAAGAGGAGAACACTCTCTTCTAAAAAGAAATACATTTTCCTGAAGAATAAAGTTTTGTTCCTCAAAGAAAACGGTCTTCTTTTATAAGATAATTTAACCTAAAAATACTCGGTGCTTGAATGCCTGTTTTATTCACTGTATATACTTACAGGTGTGATGTATAAATATTGTGAATAATGATAGATTTATTATATGTATAAAGTAGGATGCTGGTGAGAATATTTTGCTAACAAGGGATTTGACCTAAATGATACACGCTGATTTTTATAAAAACTTGCACAAAGCCAGTACAAGATCCATTAGATACGTAATTTTTTAGCTCGGCCTAGATTAATATTTAGGCGGTGAAACAAACAAAAATGAAGTGAAATACTCTAAAGTGATTATATCTGACACTAACCTAGGTAGTAAAAAAAACTCATCGAGTTTTGCGGTGCAATTGACTGTTGAGTTGTCACTATTCACTATTGTTGAGTTATTATATAAAAATAATGTCACTATTTCCGATTGTCTATTTTACATCCATCAATTCTTCAACATAAATATAATTTCATTTTAAACTTCCGCTTTCCTATGATTTGGAAGAAGAGATTGGATTTGGAAAAATCCAATCTGGCATTACTAATTCTTCAGTGATCTTCATTCATTCTCCCAATTAAAACAATCTCCAACCTCTTCCCCATTGTCCTGCATTCATTTCATTACATTAGTGCACAAAAACAAGTTGAAACGTGTCTGTTTCAGCGCAACAAATAACAGTATGATGTATCATCGCCGAGCCATGAAAACGATATCAATTTCTTTTGTCGAGGGCATCCACGACAGGGCTTGTTCGCCAAGCTGGCAAGCGCTGGGTTGCTCGGCTTTCGTATCGACATTGAGAAATGCCGGTGATACGATCGTTAGCCGAAAGCGTCGAAGGTAAGAGAGCTTTTTATTTTCGGGAGCGTCGGCCATCCGCGAACAATACCACTTCCTGTCCCATCTTCTCCCTTGGCTTTACTAGCAGTCCGCTGGACTCTGCCCTCTCCCCTTCCCACCCTTGTCCCAACCCCTCTTTTCAGCCCCCCTTTGGCTTTCCAGATGAGGAGTTGCCGCACGAATTTATTTCTTTCCGCCGCCAGCGTTCGGAAAGAACGCTTCGTCACTCTTACGGCACTCACACACCAGTGCATGTGGCCTCGTAAACACCAACCGGATGTATTGCTCAAATAGCACACAACATCTTAAAAACGTCCCCTTTATGTCACTTCATGCCTCCACGTGTTATGACATTTGTCAGACGTTTCAGAGATGTTAACATTTTTTCATTTTTAAAACGTCTCCTATACATCATCTTTACGTTTGTCTTTTTGCGGTATTCTTAGAGCATCGCAAAGACGCCGAGCAAAAGATGCTTTAAGAAAGTCTGAATTTTACATCTTTTGAACGCTTTAAACATACCTTCTATGTACGGTTGTTTTACTGAATTAACATTTAGAAATAGTATTTGTACAAACTTACACACAAACCTAATTTAAAAACATGATCCTAATTATTTTATTACGGCTTAAACATAAGCCATAATGAAATCATTGACAATGTTACAAAATATTTAAAAGTAAATAAAAGGACACATAAAACAGTCAAGTTAAAATTACCCGAAGCATTAAATCCAAACCGACAAAGCGTCCTAAAAAATTCGTTAAACTCAAATCTCCATCATTACAATGAAACTTTAACTGAAGCATGCATGAGACGTTTTCACCAGGAAAAGGGGAACAAAAAAATCTGGCTCATCAGCACGATTAATATTCCAGTTTCCCAGTGACCTTACCCCAAATCTTCAATCCCGCTTATTAAAAAAGGTGCTCGGTTACCGTGGCTTTCTTCCCCGCAAGTTTAAACCTATAATCTCACTAATCGTGCGAGGATAAATGAGCGAGCTCCTAAAAAGCGTCCTTTTCGGTGTGCTTGGTCGGACTGAGCGAAGAAAGGTGCGGGAAGCCGGCGGATACAATGCTATCAGACTGTTTCCATTCACTCCTTGACAAAGCGCGCGCAACGTGTCACAGTGCGTCGTTATAGCCCCGATAGTTTTTAATTAAAAGAACGTGTTCGCCTGCAGGAAATGACAGCAGCCAGCGGGCCGTCCTCAGCGTTCCCAGTCGGCGAAAGCATTTTCCATTAATATCAACCTTTCAAACCATCTTCGATTTTACCCCCGCTCTCGCAAGCTCGCCTCTTTTTCCTGTCGCTGCCACTGGGACGCCTGTTACTCCGCTAAAGCATGCCTGTGTCTCTCCTGCGCCAGTTAAACACAGATCCGCACGAATGCATGCTTGTGTGGGTGGGGGGATGAAAAGCTCCGATGAAAAGCTGCATTTGATATTCTCATTGTGAAAGGTGTAATTTGTAATTGGCTGGAGTCTTTTGGATTGTAATGTTTAGTGGAAATTTTGGTCAGAGATGTAAGAAATATTACGAAGAATAATTTTCGGTTTATAAATTTGAAAAGCAGCGCTTTTTCTTTGGTATTTTAGTATTATTTAAATTATAAGTGTTGCCAATGAAAGAATATTTCTATCATTCTTCTTTAACAATAACTTACAGTTGAATAACACTAACACTGAAGAAGTTTTTTATTACATTCTTGTATAACAGTGACTCATAGTTAAATAGCAATACTAATGCAAATATATTTTTATTAGTTATTCATGGTTAAATGATAGTTATTCATTCATATTGTTATTTAACAGTAATTTTTGTAAACCACTACAACATGTGCTTGTACGCGGTTGGGAGTATTTTCATCTTTCGACAGTCGCACTCGCGTTCCGCATTCCGGCTTTAATATCGAAGTACACTCCAGCGCAATGATTATTAGTGCGCCGGTCGTCCGTGCACCGTAAAGCATCGGCGCCATTACTCCGTGAAATCGCGAGTAGAGCATCCATCGTTAGGCGAAGTATCGCAAAGACTAAAGGAAAGGCTGTAGTCCCGCCAGGAAATGGGTTATCCCGTTTCCAATGGAGACACGCCATGCCACCGTCAGACGCAGACGTCGGATTGAACGCACAGTCGCTTTACGATATGTATTAACGATCAGATCATACTCCATCTTCCTCGTGATGCGATGGCATGCTCGACGCGCGCATACCTGACAGGCGGATACAATGCAGATTCATCTATCGTTCGTAGTTGACGCTAGAGCTGCCAATAGAGACGAAATGGCTTGTTTAATGTTTGTATGTGTAATTTGTTTCTGAAATATTTGTTCAAAATTTTATTCAGATGTACAGAAGACTTTTTTGTTTCAAAACAAGGAGCTGTATTTACACATATCAAAGTTACATTTTAGAATAGTTAAACTAGGAAGTTATATTTTAATTGGCACAGATATGCAAGTAGAACATTTCAAATGTTTGTCTATAAAAGCAACTAAGAATTGTATATTTAATATTGGAGTTTGACTCAGTTTTGAAACATTCTAATTTGTATAACTTTTTCTGAACTTTATTTAAATATACAGATGATTGATCACAAAGATTCTATGATTTATGTGTGACTAAATTTATTGCATAATTTCCAGAAGAATAATAATTTAATTTCAAACCTCTTATTATATCTTCGTTCTGACAAGGAATTCGAACAAAGCGAATGTATTTAACATTCAAGCTTTATTCGATTTTTGCCCACCTGTATCATCATTTCTCAATCGATCATCTCTCTCAATAACCGAACAAAATGAGCTCTCCAAATTGTCTATTGGCAATGGCCACCGAATGGTCGAAAAAATTAGTGCAGCAGGTGCTTATTTTCCGGGCGAGTTTCCCGCTTCCCTCGCCCGTGGCGCCACCAGCTGCGCGCGTGTGGGTTACAATTCAATTTTGAGGGAACACGTTAGACTCGGACGGAGGGGCGATTGCAAGGCAACGGTTGGTTGGTTTCGATTTTCATCGTAATCCATGGGACTCTGGCAGCATCCTCCTCATTCGCTTCATGGTCCTCTTCGTCCCGGCGAATTAATCCGTGAACCAAACCTCGCCGGAGGCTCTATGAATTAAAGCAAAATATTTCGAGCTATTCCACGGAATAATAACTCGGGTTTGCGGTTCTAGTTGTGGAACGATTTCGAATAGCATTGTTCTTGGTGGAAGTGCCCGATGATTGAGCGGGTGTGCATTCCATCGAATGATATGTACTAGCTAATTGCAACCTATTTCGAATTCAGAGCATGAAAAGGACAATTAACTTTTAGACATGTAACTTTTACCTTGCAGTCATGTTTATTGGTGTGAAAATTTATGAATATTCTTGAAATAAAAAACTCTTGTAACAGTACTGAAAATCTTTTTTATTTTTTATATTATATTTAGACGTGGTTGCTACATGTAATTTTTACTAACAAACTGAAGTCGCTGATTTAATAATACTAGTCTACAGAATTTTATGCAAAACAAAGTATATGTTATAAATATTTGCATGCACATAGGTAAATTATTCTTTCAGCCGAACCATGAATTTAAACGCAAATAAAACTGTAATATTTATTCAAACTGCGTCGCTAACAATTTGTCTTATATTTCTTCCAAACTTAATTATTTTCCCGTTCCCCTTAAAATTTTACTTGAAAGTACTCATTATACACTATTTCCACAAATTATTACATATTGTGTGGAAGGTATGCACAGAATTTTGGGAAATTTTGGGAGAGGAAGGACAGGATGAGGTGTGAAGGAAAAGAATAGAGAGGAGGAGAGGGGAGGGGTTGCAGGACAATCAGGAAGGAGAAGAATGGATGTTAGAAGAGCGAATGAAAGAGCAGTGGAACCGGAGGTCAGAGTGTAAGTGAGAGAGAGTCGAAGGATGGATATGTATGGAGGGATGAGAGAGAGAGGGAGTGAGGGAGAGAACGGAAGCGAGCGAAACGGGAAGTAGGGAGAAATAGATAAGTGGATGAACGGCGCAGCGGAGAGCGGCGTGCGGCGGTAGATTTAAGAAATAGGTTAAGAGGAATAAGGTTATGTTAAGAAATAGAGGTAATGTAAGGATAGTAACCCCAAGGGGATCAAATAAAGCGAAGATAACCAATTATTACAGATTTTTAAACACAGAGATTACAACATGACGAAATTATAAGTATTCCTGGTACTTGGAAACCCTAAGAATATTTATCTGCATAATTATCTCTAATCTACTAATTATGCTTTTAAATAATTCACAGGAAAACATTTCTGCTGCTGATAATGAACAAGACTTGAATCTTTTCAGAAAAAGGAAAAGATGTCTTCGATAAAACTGAAACTCAATTCAAGCTTCAAGTGGAAGGTATAACAATAATTATGCATTCAAAAGCATCATTATCCTACTTTCGCGGAAGTTAAGTTCCGAGCGGGACTCATGCAACCCACTTTCCATGGCAGAAGCACTTCGGCTTCTCTGTCCGTAATTGTGTCTGACGTTCTAACCCGCAACCCTCCAGTCTTCAAGTTGTCATTTCAAGTCGCGCAAGGTGCATTAAGGCATCGGCAGCTGTATCTTCGTGACGTTCCTTAATCTTCTCGTTCAACATTCCGACTATCCATCGACATTCTTTTCACCGACCCCCTCCGCCATTCCAGCCCTTTACTTCTTCTACCATCAATGGAATCAATATGGGGTAATATCGAGTTATTCCGGGAACTAGACTTTACTATACATACAGTGATTCAACTCGATAGCCTAGATTTTGGAATCTAGAAATATGTCTATCCATAAGCTATATGATCGAATATGCCAATGTTATATAATTATAGGAAATTATATAATATCGAAAGTGTTGAAAATATGTAATTAAAACGTTTGCGTTTGTAAGTTATTAGACCAAATGTTAAATCTCTTATATTAGTTATTATTTAATTATGGGTAAGACAGTGTGGTTCCCACACTCTAATTTATATTCATTTTGTTACTGTACGTGTGCTGAAAGTAGAATTTTATTTCATTTATCGATCGCTTTATCGCACTAGTCGGTACTGAGAAACAAATGATTAATGGTATTATGTTACATTTCCTGCCAAATTCAGAGATGTTTTTCAATCTGTCGATCTAACCAGTAATAGAAATCATAGATTTATCTGCCGAAATGGAATTACACTAAATTTGTACTATTTTTAAAATAAAGGTGCACTGGATTTAAAACAAAAAAATCTAAAATCTTAACATCAGATGACGTAGAAAGGTTTATTAATGAAGCATTTGATGAAAGGTAATCCACAAAATGTATATAACATTAACTCCACTACAGTATTCATTATTAAAAATGTTTACTATTGATTTCTGCTTTAATAATCTGTTAGAGACTTCGTTCTTTGTCGATTTTCTCAAAGTAAACTTTCGCAGCATTCATTGCATGAAATATATGTAGTGTCCTTACTACTACTTAAGGCGGCCAATTTCCAGACGCTAGAATTTACATCATTCGCGAACATTCACACTGACAGGAAGATTCATATGATTATCAACAACTTCCACAGTCGTCGTCCTGTTAACCCTTTGCCGTACTTTGACGAGTCTGACTCGTGATACAAATTCTGTACCAAACTTGAATATTACTAATCAGACTCGTAAAATGAAGATTAGGCGAACATTGTTGCATTGTTCTTTTTGTGTATATTTTGGGGATTTGGGTATTTTGTCGAACTAAATAGGTCTAAATTGTTGATACCGCTACATCTTCGGTTAATGCAGAAACTTCACGCGTCTGGAAATTGGTCATTTACTGTACTTGTATCACAATTTACTATGTCCAGCAAAGAGTGTCGGAGAGTCGAGTACAATGTTGATGAGCGTGGTAATGAGAGCGTAGTAATGACTCTGTATGAATATTAATAAGCCACCTATTTCTGTCCATGTGTGCCTTCATTTACGAGGAAGAATAAACTAAGCAATCAGATTTTTTGCTACATAAATGGGTTGTAAGATGGATTGAAAAAGTTTGGAAAGTATTTTCATGCGATTTTTTCTTCTGTATAGACATATCATTCCGGGCAAATTCTTCGGATTAATATTATACATGCGAAAGTGCGTTTGGATGTTTGTTTCACTATCGCGCCCAAACAATTTGGTACAGATTTAGTTCATGACTCGGATTAATACATTGGCTACTTTTTATGCCCATGAGTGGGCCAGTAAGGAGTTGAAATTGAAAAGGGGATAAACTGAATTGACATTCCGTTACAATTATATTATATTTCAGACACACATTGAAAGTTTAACTTTTATATTCGCAAAGGAGCAATTGTTTAACTATTATTATTTAACCATGAGAATGTCAAGACGGGAGAAATACTTTTTATTTATAATTTCACCGACACTGAAAGGGAGAGCATTTATTCAGTATAAACAAGGCCGAAATAATTTTCTACTATTCAGCGCTTTTTTCAGTTTAACAAAGTGAAAAGTTTTCAAAAGTAGATTAAAAAAATTTACTTTTATAGCGGTCAGATGAACCCTTTGTCGTGCGCATGGTATTCCGGAAGTGGGGTAAAGCCGATAGAGAAGGCTTACGCTATACATATGGTGCTAGAGTAAAGCTCAGGGAACTCGTTGTATACGAATGCAGGGCTTTAAATGCCGGCCAATTGAGCATTAAAAATGGCGCATAATGGCGTTGAAAGGTTTTCCTCGTTTGCTCGGCTTTATCCACAACCGGAAACTACGGATGCAGCGTGTTTCTACTAGAAGTGCGCTCACGCGCGTGTGTCTGTGAGTAATAGTGTATGATGAAACAGTTGTTTTCCGAAGCGGATAGACTTTCCTCCCATTGAAAACTCTACCGTGTGTGACAGTAACGCTTGTTTCATGTATTCTCTAGAGTCGTCACTGAAATCATCGGAATGCATTTGTATTAGTTTATTGAAGCATGGTATGAAGACAAGTTATATCTAACCGAATAAATCAATATATGACCGAAACACGCAAACTCTGTGTGCAGACTTTGGTCTGAACACTTTAAATGGCGAGCGTAAATCTCCCGTATTTACCCAATATTTAAAAGAGCTTCCGGAATATCGATTGCGATGTTTTATGACATTGTATCAATCAACAAAAACTCAAAGTCCAATTTATAAGTATTGAAATAAACTTTTGAATTAAATCATAAAATAGAAACTTCTTGTGAAACAATGAATTCTAAAATATTAAATTCTAGAAAGTCTAAATTAAATTCGAAAGGAGATTAAGTAGTTTAAAAATCAGAAATATATATAATTGACTGTTGCATCCTATTAACGATCAGGATTGTTTTGAACTTATTCTAAAAACGGATAAAGATGTTCAGACTGTATTTAGCGCAGCCTATAAGTAAGAATTTGTGGGTCTTGAGGAACAATTAGAAGTCTACATGTACTGCAGGAAAAGACTCACGTCTCGTGGTACCACATACAAGTAAAATGTTGGAAAAGGGTTGGAAATGTCGTATTTTTTTTCTTAGACATCAATTTTTTTCTCAAAAATTTATTATATACATTTTTAAGTACACATTGCAAGCTATATATCCTGTAAATTTCATTAGGATATTTGCAATGGTTAGTGCACCACAGCAACTTTCATGATGTCATATTCAGTGAAACATGCGTTGCGGTGACCGATCTTGCACCACTATTTTTTATCTCAAAAGAACCACCATTTTTTTAATGTAGAAGACACATAACCCTACTCCATATAAGGCTAATAAGAAGCACAAGCTTCTGGAATACAAACATAAAAAAAAATATATAACGATCGAATTGAGTACCACCTCCTTTTCGAAGTCTGCAAAAACAAAAGTTGCCGTGAGGAGATGAGCGCAGCCACTCTAGACGTGACACCGGAAGCACGTGCATACGGCACAGATGTGAAAAAAGGAAATCCGAAAACGGATTAGAATCGAAGCCGAAACCAGGGCGGGATCGGTTGGAGAATAAAGAAAACTGCTCTAAGTCTGTTTTTCCTGTAACTAGAAAAAGAGTGATGGGCCTTACACACCCAATCACTGCATTAACAATGGTAAAAGATGGCATGAGACTTCTACGGAAGCAGCATGAATTAAGGAAATAAATTAAACATATCATGGGCTTCTGCCCATTGATCGATAATAAATAATTCTATTTTACAATACGATGTGTTGTAACTGATTAATCCACTCCCATCTCCTGTTAGAAGTTCCCTTGCGAGAAATATTGGTAATATTCGTTCTCCGAGTGTAGCAATTAAGGAAAAATCGATTACGATGTTTTATGACAATTTAGAATCGCAGTCTATATTCAATAATCCCAATAACAACAAGACATCCAATTTAAAAACGATTAAAGTAAATACTAAATTAAACGAAATAACAACTGGCTGCGAACCAATGAATTCCAAAAAAATCATTTCTGAAAACTTGAATCAAATCGAGCATTTTACAAAATAGAAATAATTGGCAATATTCGATCTCCGAGTTTAGCAACATGGGAAAACTAATCAAGTAGTCATACTTCATTCGCCATTCGAATGCGCGCTCGAAAACCATTTGTCCCGCAGTTCGATCGAACTGCGGGACTTGAGCGTTCTGTTAGACAGACAAAGTAATCACAGTTGATTCGAGGCTTTGAAAGCTTCGCAGCCGTTAGTGCAGAAAACGGATAAAGCCAAAACTGTTGGGGGTTGGGGTGGGGGCAAGCCCGGTTAATAATTCAGTTGCCAATGAACGCTTAATGAAAGAGAAATTGGCGAATTCCCGAATGGCATTTCTACACGAATGGCAACTCTTATTGCGAGGCTCTCTGCAAAATAGGCCACTTCATCTTCGGAGGTACCGAGGGATCAAGCGGATAAGTCGGACTACATAACTTTCGGGTTAAAGTGGAGTATCAGAGACACTTACTAACGCGGCCATAGGTCTCAATTCCTTTTATCGAAACGGGGCCTAATCCCTCGAACAACATCTGGCGTGTATCTTTCCCCTAAAGCACTCTCCACACCACGTTTACTAACAAACAATATTGAACGTAGTCCGTGAAACACTGCAATGTAGTTTATTTCCACATGCTAGCAAAATAATATGGCAAAAGTTATTGCAAAGTTGTCGCAGAACAAAGATCAAATAATACTTTTAATTAAAGGTAAATATGTTGAATATTGTTCGGCAAGTAATTCTCTATCGCACACGAATGCGATATTTTATTTTATAAACAAAAATGGATGGTGAAGAATTACGGCAGAAAGAAACGGTCAGTATAATTCGGGATGTATTAAAAATGCATTGAATGGAGAATTAAAACGCAGGTAATTTTGCCAAACTGTTTTTATAGAGCAAATATGTGCTTGTTCGGATATTAATAAATCCCTATTTTCACTAAGAATTTATTGATGTTTACAAATATTTCTGAAGAAAACAAGCGAAAGGGTTTAAAATAAAATAAGCTCCACTTTTTGTTACCCATGAATATCACATTTACAAAAAAAAGAACAGAAAGAACAGGCTTAATTCCACCATAATAAAAACATACGAAACAAAAGGATCATCGGTATAATACGAAACGCATTGCAAATCCATTGAATGGGAAATTAAAACGCTGGCAGCTTCGAATAGGCGATTAATATCAAAAACGAAATTACAATATAGATTACACTATAACTCATTTTCCATAAATAGCAGGCATATTACGTTCCCAATTTAAACGCAACAGACACTCAGTCACAACAGTTTTTCATCGCACACCAATTTTCTCCACTTGTAATTTCCATCTTGGACTCGATGCAGAGGTGATATCGATCGGATTGATGAATTATGCGAGGAATCTAGGACAAAGAGACTGCGACACGCAGGTAGCGTGGGTGAGCCGATTATGCCGAACAAGTAAAACACTATTAAAGTAATTGCGAAAAATCGGCCGGCTTGTTTTCAGTGTAGATTCTCACTAACAGAGCGCGCACGCTCCGCTACCGCTAACGACAGCCAGAGAGCACGTCTTAATCGAATTAGTAGTGGTGGGGGAAGCGGTTAAAAAACCCCTCGCACCCCGCAATCGACCGAATAATGGAATTTCATGGTGGGCCACGCACGCGTCCCTCTGCCAACCTTCCCGTCCGAATTTTCCTCCAATAAACTGGCCGCGTACCCACTAATGCTCGCATTAATTACTATTTTTCTTGATTTTTGCTGGAACCGCGTGCACTGACTATTCGATTAGCCATTTGTGACTGCTGAGATTCCCCTGGGAAGTTTTTACCATTGTGAACAAAAAGGTGATTGTTTAAATTTGTTGAATTTTTTAGTGAGATAGCAACGCTTTATTTTATAACAACTTTTTTTTTGTATTAAATATATACACCAAAATGGTTGGTAATTAATTTTAGTTCGCATTGATTGATTATAGGTGGATTATCATATTTAGATTGCACGAAATTGTGTTACATATACATATTATGTTTGCATAATTGTAGCTCGATATTGCATCACAATTATCAGATATCGGGTTTTATTTAAAATGTATTTGATTGCCCAAAGACATTAAATACTGTTCGAGAAAACCAATGGTGCACTGAACTTTGTGCAACGAAACAAATTTAATAATTAATAAAATAAGTACACTTTCGTTACATTGCAATTATATTAATTCGACTATAATTTTATCATCGAAAGGATATAAATATAAACCAGATGCAGGTTATTTTGTACTTCAAAACAAAAATCAGGCATCTTGCAGTAATAATAGTTAGTATCAAACAACTTCGGGAAGTTTTAATAACGGAACAATTCTGACGGCTTCCTCCACAAGACAAAAAAGACTTTATCCCGATAGGTGTATCCGTCGCAAAGAAATCGTTGAATGAACCCCAAAAATACCTAGAAAAATCGCGTATCTCTTTTTTTTCAAATGTGATCAAAAATAGAAGCGCAGCGAGAATATTATCGAGATAGTACAATGACGTTTTAAAAATAATCCGAAAACATCTCACGAACGGTTGACAGACCTCCAATATTACAAAATAGTACATTTTCAAGGCGTTGGCATTTTACAGCATTTTAAAGGTATGTGAATGACAGGACTTTCAATATACTATATTCCTATGCTATATTCTAAAAGCAGTATTTCAAAATCTTAATTCTGTAAAATCGAAGTTGGGTTTAGAGAAAACAATCAATTTCGAGATTATACATGTATACCACTGAAAAAATGTGCAATTATCAAGCAACCGTATATTAATGGCATTTTTAAAAGGTTTAAAGTTCGGACGTTAAAACGTCTTTTGCCCGATGTCTTTACGACGCTCTAAGAATACCGGAAACAGGCATACATAAAGATGAAGTATCGAAGACATTTTAGAACTGAAAAAACGTCTTCATACGGACGTGAAAAACGCATAAAGAAGACATCTTTAAAAACATGTGTGCTATTTAGGTAGAAAGCCGAAATCATCGAGAGTGTTTTCAGCGCTGTATAATCAGTTCATCGAAAGAGAGCAACGCACTCGATGGCCGAGCTGATCGGGCCCTGCCGAAAATAGAAACAGGCAACTCGTTATCGGTTTATCGGGCTATCGGTCCCCTCACCGCTCGCTCCCCGCCATCTACTTCCGGTGTCCCATAAAGTGAGGGAAAAAGCCGGGTATCATTTCGGGAATTACGACACCAGCGGGGATATGCTCGACAACTGAAATTCCAAAGTGGCGCTCCACCCTGTCACGTAGTCCGCTCTAATTTCGTCGCTCGAAGCAACAACAACAAAAAATGCTGGAGAGAAAGAGAGAGAGAGAGAGAGAGAGAGAGAGTGAAAGCAAAACAGGTAAACCAATCAAGAGAGAAAGAGAGATTCGACGAGTAACTCTTTCGCCAGGGTATAATGCGCATATGTTCGATGGATCGAGGTTCTATTTTAAGTTTCAGCCTTGCCCGACGCAATCCGATTACTCTTCATCGCTGCAGCCGCTGTGCTGGTTCGATATTTTTCCTACCCCGATATGCATCGCTTTAGATATCCTTTTATATTTGTTGGAATTTAGAGAGACGCGCTTGGTAACAGAGACCAATGGCGCTCGTTTGTTTGAGTAATAGTTTTTCATCATTTCAATTTGCGTATTTAGGTTTGTTATTAATTTGATGAATCTGGTACTCCTCGTTATATGGTTCTCGTAATACTTTTTTATATTTTATTGGATCTCTGTGAAGTTATTTGTAGTACTAATTATTTGCCAGCCAGAGAATAAATGGCGAAATTATAATCCTAGTGCGGTCATAATGAATTTTTTCGTATTTGAAATCATTTTATTATATAAAATGTGCATACAATGGTATCTTGCAAAATAATTGTTAAAATCTAGTATAAAATATAAAGAAAGAATTATAAACAAACCAGCAAAATAACAATACGGATATTCTTTGATTATGTTATTGTCAATTGTTACATTCCTTTCTCTTATTTATTATTACTGTTTTCCAACTCCCATGCAACCAAACACAGAATTAATTTCAGTTTTTCCATTACTTTATCGTACGTTACATTCCCAAAATTTCTCCCTTTTCGAGCATTCCCGAATTGCTCGAGCCACGATACACCGTCGCGTAATTATCCACATTACATGCAGCGGCGCATGTTGCGGCAACTATTCCCCGCTGCGAAACGATCCTCGCTGATTCCAATAATGCTGGGAAATCCAGCCAGTTTCGGACTATGTACGATGTTATCATATTACTGTTTGCAATGCGTAATACAGCTGGGCAGAGAGCAGTCGCGACTCAAAGAGAGCAGTGAAACGTTGGTAAAGCGGTTCATCGTTCATAGAGAATTGTAAGTTTATGTGTAGGATTGCAAGCACCACCGGAAGAGAGAGAGCCGCAAAAGGAGGCGAGTCGACCGAGAGAAAGGGTAGTTTTGAAGTCGGGGTGAGGCAGGCCGATACTTTGCTGGAAAGTAAGAGACGCATGGGGGTAGCGAATCCACCAGTAATATTCGATTGCATAGAAAGATTGAAGATATAAAAAGAACGCTAAGAATATTTATTCTGTAGTGAAAATAATAATCCTCTATGAAATAGAATTTTTACGAAAGATCTTCTCAACAAAAAAAGTAAAAAATGTATCAACCAATACACTAATTTAATAGAGAATATTTGATCCTATAACAAATGTCGGAGATATAAAAGATGCCGAGAATATTCGTTTTGTAGCGAAAATAATAATCTTAATGTGTAAAAGTCAAAGTATGTAGGTATGTATTTACGCTGGAAAAAATACTATGAATGCCGCATTCCCCAAGCACCCCTAAAGTCCACTCCCTATTAAATTCTGGTCGAACAACTTTGTGCAGTAGTTCAAATAATCTATATTCAATAATTTTATGAGGAAACATGCGATGAAAATAAACGCAATGGAACTCTAAAGATTTCAATTCTTTAAAAAATATTGTACAAAGTACAACTAGCTTTTAATCATCCAAAACCCCCTTACAAGTCCAAGCAACACCAGGCACACAGAATGCCACAACTAGTTTTTGATAAAGTACAATTTTTAGAAAAAGATTTTCTACAAAAATTACCATAAATTTCAGAAACCAATGCAGTAATTTAATAGAGAAAGGTAGTAAAAATGCAATTTATTCTAAGTTTATATGTGGGATTGCAAGGACGAGCGAAAGGGGACGAGCCGCAAAACGGAGCGGGTAGGACGAGAGAAAGAGTAGTTTTCGAGTGATGTGGGGGTTGGTTGAGAGTGGCTGGTACTTCGGAGGAAAGTAAGAAACGCATGGGGGTAGAGAGTCGTCCAGTAATATTTGATGTACGGTGGCCGTGCTATACGCTTGCCATATTTCTGCCGACTTTGCTAAGCGCTTTTCAGTTTTTCCTCCTGCTTTGGACGGCTTCCAGTAGCTGGTCGCGCCGTAAGAGCCACCCTCACCTTGGCCATCGGATTTTTCCTCGGAATACAGGCTGCCCCACAAATGAAAGCTCACCGAGTCTTGGAGAGCTTAATTTAATTTATTAATTGGATTATTCGATTCTGACGATATTTGAGTAAAATATAATAACTTAATTTTTGATACTAAATATACCGGTCGAATGAGTTGTGAAATACAGGTCATATTTTCCCTGTTTGGGTATAGGAAATTCTTAATTTAATAAAATAATTAATACTAAAAATAACACTTAGATAATATAACAAAAATTTGTATACTCACATTTTTACTTTTAATAGGTATGACAAAGAAGTGCATAGTAGAATCAAGTTTTATAATCGGACATTATACATTTAGTGTTAACTGGGGTAGTAGCGTTCGTTAGATTCTCTTTTATATTAATTTTGTCCAAATTTGGATCAAAATTTGTGTATATAAAGTTTCATCCAAAACTATCATCATTTTAGTCATGAAATTGGTCATTGCTGTGAAAGTAATGCCCTCGCGCCAAGTGTGTTGCTTTATGATAACTTGCACTAACATATTTTTATAGCCTATACTATTAAGCAAAACTTTGTCATTGACACCGATTTTCTATTTCTATAAGCTTAAAAGTTGTTAAAGGTTTTCCCTCGAGACACCCGATTTTTGGCCAACTTTGGGGGTTATTTTGAACCCGTTAATCTCCACAGTTGCTGATAAAAAAAATACATGTCGACTATTTTTGGATGTCTAACGTGTGTATAAAGTTTCATTAAAGCCCAGGTGTGCAGACTCGATATGTTCCCTTGCAAGTACAAATTCACTTCTATGAGAAAGTTAATGAAAAGAGAGTTGAATTCTAGTTGGAAAGTTAGAGTTTTAACTGAAAAGGTTAAGTGGTGAGACACCCTGTATATTCTGGTTCAGCATATGTGCAGCAACAGTGAACTGACCCGCATGCTGGCGGTTGCCTTGGTAAAGACCACGTGTTATCGTGTACACGTCCACATATTTGTCTAGGTAGTGACCCTATGCACTGGCAAACGTGTCACCAAATTCGTGCCAAAACTTTATTCCATCCGCCTGGCGCTGCAGTCGTTTCTCTCTCCGCCATGCTGAGACCTTTCTAAATACTTTTCCCGCCGGCGTTACATTGACTTTTCTTCGGAGAAACTTCTGGATACGTGACTCCACGTTCTCCGCGCAGGAAACTCTACAAGGTACACCTGAAAACCTAGTAACTTCCTTTGCAGAAACCGAGTAGAATGGATTCTTAATTGTAACATTGATACGAAGTCAATTATTAAATGGGTCTACTCGGCTTTTTCTGGGTGACATTTAATGTGCCCGTTTACAGTAATTCAATTTATAGAATAATAGGTTATTTCACCGTCATTTTTGAGTTTTGATACATGTTTTGACTGTTCTAATATCTTGAATGAAAGTTTAACATAGGATAGTTGATTTACGCTAATTTATACTTGTATATTTAAAGTTATTCTTGTTATATTTTATGATTTACTAATATACAATGATTTCATGTATGATTTACGTTACTCAGATAGAAGTAAGTTGGTTTGTACCCATGCTTCACGATTTTTATGAAATTGTCAGTATCTGTAGTTTGCAAAGAATCAATTCAAATGCAATACTCGATTGTTCACTGACTTCATTTTTTTAGGTACAAGCGTACAAATTTTTCAGGGAATGCCAAGCATTTGCTGAAATGCTTGGCAAAATAATTTACAGAAATTATTTTGTACTTTTCAGTGCAGTTTTATGCTGCTTTTCAAAGGCGAATGGGGTTCCCAGTGACTAATAACTGAAGTCCATTAGGATGTCACTACTCCTTCGGCGGGTATTTATGGACTTTCCTCTGCTTTCCTCATATTTCGTCCAATAGGTGCATTAAAAATTTCCTTGAAACTAACTATACTGTTATAGAGTGAAAAAGCTACTTTTGCCCTTAAAAGGCTCCCGTTTCGTTAAAAACAAAAAATTTTAAAATCGGCAAGGTTGAGTCAGCTTTAAATGTCTATTTTCTTGAAAAAATTGTTTCATGTGCTTCAGACAAAAATGTACTAACCTACAATGGATATCAACAATCATCCATACATCCATAACAACTACTTTACAATTATAACCGATAGATTAATTACATCAATTCATAATATACCGTAAATCACGTTCCTGTAAATATATTTTTTACACTTGAAACCAATATTTTATTTAAATGTTTTCAAAATGTTGAAGTTAAGCTTCAATTGACCATAAATAAAATAGAAATTATTTTGTATTTTTCAGTACATTCTTACGCTGCTTTTCAAAGGTGACCAGGCTTATCACTGACTAATAACCGAAGTCCATTTGCATGTCACTGCTTCCTCGGCAAGGATCTACGGACTTTCCTCTGCTTTTCTCGTGTTTCGAGGCAGTTACCGGTTGCGGCCGACTTCCGCGACAGGCATGCCTCGAGTAATCGTCCAGCAAGGCTCGTTTTTCTCGAGTCAAAGCTATCGATCGTCCAAGGCCCGGACTGCCTTCTCGCTCGCACCCTCGCGCAGACACATGCACCCGCTGCGTCCGCTCGGAATTGTGCATCGCCGATGAGCAGTGCCCGGGCGAAGACTCTCCACCTCATGACCACCTTCCACTAGAATAATTAGGATTTCCGATGCGCGATAATCCCGCGGAAACTTGTCCCATTCGCAGACAGAAGTCGGAATAGATTTGAATGATTAGCGCGTGATGCACTGCCCTATTAATGCTTTCGTCAGTAAATTCATTCGTCCCCTGCACCGCACCGGCGTAGATGTGTGCGTGCAGATAGTGCTTGTCCCGTTCTTCAGCTGAGGGCTCAATTAAGAGTTTACAAATTCAGTTCTATCGAACGCAAAGGTCTACAGTAGAATCTCGATTATTTCAAGTAAATGAGGCACATGTTTGGATAAGGAAATTTTAGAAAAAGATGTTACAACTATACAGTTATAATTAAATGAAGTTACAAGTTATAAGTAATTACAAGTATTAACTACAGCCCTTATAAGAGAAAGTAGAAGTTTCTTTTTTAAAATCAAAAGCATATGTGTGTCATTTTAAGGTTATGATTTAACCATGTTGCTGTGTTTGGATCTTTGTTCACTGCAAATAACTCAGATAAAATTAAACGATGGAAATATTTATCTAAACTGAAACATGTTAAAATTATAATTGTGCATATTTGGAATATGACTTTTACGTTCAAACATAGTTGTTATAGTAATCAAACATAGTAATCATTTTTATATAGAATTCTTTCTATTGCAATTACATTTAAGACAGGAAATGTAACTTAATACACTCGAATTCACATCTGCATTTTAATTAGTTTTTTACGGTTTCGCACCAAACAACCCAAGTTTTTACAAAACATATATAGCAAGAATTTCTCAATAAGTAGATAACAATAAAATCCATCGCATTCCTACAAATGTTGCACATAATACAAATAATAGAAATAACAGAATAAAAGAAACGAATTGAATACAATAAAAATACTCCTCGACATACAAACACAAATAAAAAACTCCTCGTCGTCAACCAGTTTATATCAGTGAATGCCATTTACGCAGCCATATCAACTTTTACAAACCAGGTCGAGCATTCGTGCTGAATTCTTAATGCTTTCGACAGAAAAGAGTAAGGAACGCACAAGGAACACACCATACCCTGCTAATCTTATTTCTTTTATTAATTAATTGCATCAGATTGGTGGCGCCTGGGGGGAGGGGGGGTGGAAAGGGAGTGGCCATAGATGAAAGGCAGAGCTCGGTTACGAGGAAAGAGCGCATGGAGGGGGTGGGTTTCTGTAACTACTGCTTCAGTCAGTGCTTTCGAACACAAGTAACGCAGGCAGCGCCTGTTTGACTGGGAAGCCTGTTCGAAAATTTATAAAAGTGCCCCGTAGAATCATGGTCTTTTCGCTGCTGCCGTAGCCGAGTGGAAAAGAAGCCACAGGCAGTAAAAGCCTTCAACTACTCGCTTCCGTCTTGAATTACAAGTCCATCAAACCTGAAAACGCGTTATCATCCAAGCGCCCTCTATTTGCGACCTTCTTTTAGCAACAACTTCGTGTTAAATAAGATTTGCCAAGCACTCGTCTTCGAGTTTTTTTTTTTAGACTTAATATATGATTTCTGACTAGCTTACTGCAAGTTTTGTTGCGAATGATTTCGGTTTTATTTGAATGCATATGTGTGAAGGCCATTCGCAATGAAAAGTGGACGGATTACTGTGGAATTCTTGACTCTTAATTAGAGTGGCAGTTTGCGTTAATTAGTCGGTTATGAGTTGTGTTACGGGAAGACTTCCCATAACAGAGAATTGCTTATGATATGGTAAGAGCTTACGCAACTACTTACGTAAGTACTACTGGTACGTGTCTTTTGTCAGGAATGTCAACTAGTATTTTCGAAATTGTTTGAAAGTATTTCTGACGGACTTCGAAAAGGAAAAAATACTCAGTTCAAGTATACATTTTTTTAAAAATGTTTGATAGAATGAAATAACTATAATTGTAATGAAAGTTGTTTTACAATATCTTTCAATGTTCTAAAAGCAAGGTTAACTTTAATGAAGCTTTTTCTTACTAAAATCATATTGTATTAAACATAGTTAATGCAGTTAAAAATAATTCTTTAACTCTATTAAATCTTTATCCGAATCTAATATTAATAGTTGATAAAAAAAAGTGATCGCTCACCCAGATTTTCTGAAGTACATTTCCTTAAAGAAGAAGAATTTCTTCAATCTCAACGTTTATTCCAAGAAATGTTTCAAAAATTGAGACTGAAGAAAAGTACTCAACAATTGATTGCAATTTAAAATATTCTCGCGTTTCATCGTATTTCCACATCTTTTCAAGCCAACGTTTATTACGTTACAACATTTCTAGTAACTAAATACAAACACAATAATAAACTCACTGCTGTTGAGTCATAGATTGCGTAGCAAATACGTTACAAATTGCCATAGCAAACCGCACCACGAGCAGGGCAATGAAGCGAATCCAATAACTTACTTCTTTCTTCGTGTTGACATGGCGCTATTAGACCTAACCGGCCGATTCTGTTTCTTGGAAACACATGGACACAAATCAAAGCGCCGCTTAGTTTCTTCGGCGAGCGCTCGATAAGTTCGTGATTCTGTGATTCGTTCGTGCCACTGCAATCGTTTCTCATGATTATTGGTTTTGCGCCAGCTTTCTTACCAGTTGTCACGAAAGTTTAAGAAAATAATGCCATAAAATGTTACTGGATAAGTCACTGTGTAAGTCATAACAATAAGTCATAACAATAAGTGATAACAAATATAAATTCAAATAAATTGCGAAAATCTACAAGTTACTTATAAAAACAAAGGGAAAAACAAGATGTATATTATATTCATAAACAAATAATGAAATCACTTTCAAAAACATAAACTATGTTTTAATTTATATGAGAAGATATAGAAATAAAGATATCTGACTATTTTTAAATTTTTTAGACAACAAAAATACAATTTGTATAAAATAATTGCTATAGTATAGTTTCGTGCGAGTTACAATTATAATTAAAAAATGTATTTATTAGTGTATGCTTCAGTTTCAAATAATTATGCGTGTGAGGAAATAGTTCTTTCAAGACAGTCTGTGCTCATAACACCAACACAAACAATGGAACTTAAAAGCTTACATTGTGTTGGAAATGTTTCTAGTTTAATGTTCACGGCAGCATTCATGCATTATTCAAAGCACTCGTCAGTGAGCTCATCGAAGCCTGCATTCTCACATTGGATGCTTTCGTCGCGTCTTAATATCGACAGACTCGCTCTCGAAGCGAGATAAAAGTCGAGCGGACGTGTAATCAGTCAACAGGCCGAGCTGATTTCCATGGTGAATCGCAATCGCGCCGATTGCCGATTACTTGAGATGCTCTTCTTCCTGAAGCGCGCGAGGTATTGTATGCCGAGTATTTCTCACTAGATTCCCACTCGATTGGTTTGCAGACATCGAATCCCAGGTGGGATGCAGCTTGCATCGATTATCGAGCACCGCTCAGCGTTCAACCTAACCTCTATCTTGCCTTTTCCCACCGTTTTCTAACAAAGCCTTTTTATCCCTTTGCTTTTTACCTTAGGATAAACTTATGGTTCATGCTCTGAACCTTAGTTTCCTACAAGATTGAATTATGCCAGTTAATTAAGCATAAATATTCTTGATTGTATTATAACCATATTTTTGAATTGGAACTAGAGATTTCCAAATCAGTTTATTCGTTCTATCGATTTTCACCAAGGCTAATGCATGTTATTGCAAAAACATTTGGTTTATAGTAACAAAAAGGACTGAAGTCAACACGCATTAATTTTAAGTTACTGAAATATAGTTCGGAATATTCGATTTTTTAACAAAGCTCTTTCGTCCCTCAGCTATTTACTTCCGGGTAAACTTGGATTCGAAAATTTCAAAGGGATTGGGAAATCATGTTAAATGTCATTAAAAGATTTTTGGAACAATGATAGCTGTAATCTATTATTGTCTAAATTGAGTTATTTTTAACTTGCACACGAAATATCATCCGCGTGAATTTAAATAGGACAACTAATAGGTTATAAAATACTGCTATATTTATTACTTATATTGGCTTTTTTAAAAATTATTTCAATATTTCAAACGGACTCAAATATCGATCTGTACATTATACACAAATGGAATGACTGTGACAATGTAGATTATTGTGACGAATACCTACGAATTCTCTGCTTATAAAACAGTCGGGTAGACAATCTAGAAGGCGTTTTTGGGTTGCCAACACGTTCTTCTTGTAACATCCAACCGCTTCGGTGTCTCCGCTCTCTCCCCTTCCAGCTTGAAAACCCTCTAGCTCTATCCTAGAGCAGAGTAAAGAGGAAAGGAGAGAGGACCAATTGTCTATCGGAATTTGATAATAGCCGGTCGCGCGCTGCTATGTAAAATTCATGAGGCGACTACATCCGTGATAGCAGACGCGCGCGCGCGCACGTTCACGTTGTAACGACCAAATATCTCCGTGGCTTACGCGCGCGTAAAGTTCGAGTTTGCGGTGATCGTCCCTGCTACCCGGTATCTGAACCTGCTCGTACTTTTCCTTTTCGAATAGTTCGTGTCGAGACTGAGAAAAGTGGAGTGAAATGATAAATGATATAAAATTACTTACTGTCCAATATTAAACTGTCAAATTAGAAACAATTATTTTATTTCTAAATCCTTGTTCTATTATGCTTGGTCAAATTGATTTTTCGGCTTCCGGTTTTTTATTGTAAGTTTTTAAGAGAGAATTAAATGATGGAAATATTTCAAAATCCTGAATAATAGTGGAATCGAATGAAAGAATAGACAATATAAAGTAATTTATTTTCAAACATTAAACAGTAATATTAGAAGTACGGGTTTCGTATATTCGGGTAATTTTTACATTGAGATAAAATGAGTTATCCTAAAAAGTAATTTTAATAATTTTTCGCTTTGTATGTATGAAACACCATTGCACGAAGCCTCAGACAAGGTTCTGTAATGCATAAACAAGGGTTTATATTACTATAAATGTTTACACTTCACTATACTACCTCAACTTCGATGACATACTACTAAGCGTATTTTAACGCTGGAATATTACATACAGAAACTCTTGTAACCTTTCATGGGCTGCCCATTGAATTCCAGGGTTTGTGGTATCATCAAATCAATTAACTGAAAGCATCGGTTCCAACCTTTGCTTACTCTGCTTTTATCCGCTTTTAATCCTTTCGCTCGAATTTTATGGAATTTAAAAGAGATTTAATTTTTTATGTAATTCCTGCTTTCGAACCAACTACGCCGCACAAATGTTCCCCAATTCACTCTGTTACTTTTCAAATTAAATGCGGCGCTTTTGCAACCCTGTCGGTGCACTTGCCTTTCTACCAGGTTAATGGTAACCTCGGACCGAAATTCGTTTGCGATTATTGTAAAACATGCCGGTTTCAATCCATTTTCCCTGTTTACTGGGGGGGAAACACGAATCAGTGAAAAGCCTGCACGGTCGCAAATGGGAAACAAAGCCACTTTCAACACAAACGCCACGCGTGTTTCCGCAAAGCGGAATGCTTTAATGAATGATAATTCGCCGAAGCGGAGGATGTAAATGTCGAGTATATGTAAATCGCAAGTTGTTATTCGGAGATCGCGGGTTATTCTTCGGGCGTAGGATAAACCTCGTTCGAGCGCTTGTTTTCAAGACGTGCGAGAGAGCCAGGCTAAAGATAAGACAGAGTGAGAGAGGAAGGAAATGGTGGAAGGCAAGGAGGGTGAAATTTGAATTGCGTCGCTTAAAGTAGTCGCCCGGTATTACTCCGTCGAACGAGGAGTGAATCTTATTTCCCTCCACGGTACATACACTCTTTCTATTCCCGTGCACTTTATAAAAGCTGCGGCAAAAATTCTCATAACCTACTTTCAACCCCCACCGCTCCTGTAGTTTCTACCAGCCAGTAGTAAGAAGATTCGACGGATGTACAGTGGATAAAAACAATATTCACACACACCCCTTTATTCGAGTAAATTTCAATATGAAAGACAATTTCTTTTTTGAGATAAAACACATTTTCTTACACCTTTTCAACACATTTTCTTAAAACACAATGTTTTTTCTTTTAAAGAAATTTGCTTGCGAAAATCTGACTGTTGCGAACACCCTTTTTCAGCCTCTGTAGTTCACCGCAAGCCTCATTACAAATTACTAGAGGAAACGTGGGTTCCTTTACCCTCTGATTCTCTTTTTACCCCCACCACCAACACCCCAACTCTTCTCTCCGTAGGGACGGCTGAGCAATTCAAGGGAACACAAGATGAACGACTTATAAAGGGCGGTGGTAAAAGATTTGTCATTTGTCCTACTCTTCTTACACCTCGGATATTCTACTTCCGCTTTCCTTTCCACCTTTTACTTTCCTCGGAGTTTCTGGTGCTTTTCTTCGGTGCATCAAACCTGACTTGCTTCCTCTTTCCACCGCCACCCCACCTCATCCTACTGCTTCACCTTTTATTCCGCTTTCCACATGAATTCATTTGGAGAATCGTGGCAAGAAGCGAAGGTGCCGCTTTCGGGACGATCATTTATTGACGCCCTGGCGGGAAAGACGTTCTCGCATAGGAAAGTGAGGTTAGGAACAGAGATGCTGTGCTTTAGTTTCATTCTAAAGATTCTGCAATTGGATTGTAATGAATACGTGATGATTCTTCGGCTTGGTCGTAAAGGCAATTTGCGTTACAGTCAGGTTTTGTTTGTTTTTAAAATATATTCTTGTAAGACATTTTTTTAGTGGTGTAGAAAAACATAAGGTAGTTGATGCGTTTTTATTAGTGTATTTAGTTTTGTATTTATTGGGACAATGGTGTTGCATACAATATATTATGATACATAAATCATTGTTGATAACATATTTGGTTGAAAACATATGATAACTCGCTTCTTCGTGCAAATTAAACACAAATTTGGGGAATTTTCAAAAATGCTGGGACCATAATGGCTAATAATCGTTATCACTAAATTGGGTGTGCTTCACATTTCAAGTGCAAATTAATACTAACTTAATTTAAAGAATAACAGATTGTTGCAAATAGCTTTGAAGAGTTTTCTTATGACTGGACAACCTTTCCAACCATTCCTTTTCAAACATTGGAGTGACTCTTGAAATATGCCAAATAAGTAATTTACAGCCCATAAAGTGCCTGGGTTAGACATACTTTGTTCTTTTACAGTAGTGGTCAAAATTATGAGCACACCAATTATGTTTATCTTTGGTTACATTAACGTATACCTGATATATGTAATACAGTAACATTTATTTATTTATCAGCATTTTCCCAGGTGTATCATACCCAACAGTAGTAATAATAATACAACAAGAAACTTAATTGCAGTACTGCAATCTTTTTTATTTCCACATTCTTACACGATTTTCTCCTATTGTGTATTAATAGAAATTATTAATCAATACCAAACTATAGCTTCCCACTTCCCCACACGCAAATGTAAAACAATAATCGTCCAATTTTCGAGACTACCTCCTAATCCGAATAGGAATAGTAAAGAAAGGGTGTCGGAAACAAAGCACCCCGATCGTAATCCGTACTGGCACCAAACCCCCGAAGGATATGAAACCCAAGTCACGAAGGATCTTCCTGTATCACGGTGTAACGAACACGGCAACTTCCACCGAATAGATTTGCAAGATTACAGGCCTTCTCTATCAGAGAGAAAGAGACAGAGAAAGACAAAGAGAGTGGAAGAGCAAGAGAAAAAGGAGAGAAGAAGATACTTCCTCACGGACAACCACGCTGGTACAAGGCCACCTTGCTCAAACCTTTTCCCCGCCTCAAATTGATGCCGAAAAGCGGAGAAAAAGTTCCGGGCGGGCAACAAAAATCGCCGAGGAAAGTGGTTGAGGATGAAATTGCAGTGGTGGTAGAAGCGAGATGCTACTTGGTTTGTGAGTATGTATGTGTGTAAAGGGTGTCTCGTAAATATCGTAAATGACCATAGTCAGCTTGTAGACTAGAACATTGTCTTGTACAGTTGTCTTACCCGACTTAATCAGGTGACATTTCTCACATTCGCAATAACTTAGTTTAAAGAATAATAGATTGCTGCAACTATCTTTGGTGTAAAACTCTTTCAGTGAAATATATGCAAATGAATAATATAAAGTAACTAATAAAGAATTATTCATATTGAAAATATAAGGCAAGTAGATTCGTATAAGTTGCTAATGTCTTGTTTGATCGTAAGTAATGAAAATACAATCAAATAGCTTGGCGTACTATTTCTTTTGAAATTTTGGAGCTTGCAAGGAAACGCTCTATGCAAGTAACAAATATTGCAATATTTTATAATTTATAGTTAGCATTAAGTTGAAAATAAACAGAAAAACGTTATTCTTTAAATTAGTGGAGATGGAAATGCGACGAGACTGTTCCTCGGTTAATGGATTGCCGCCATAACTTTGGCCACACTGTGATTCTCTTGCAACAGATTCATTTATTCTTCATTCTCTATAATACTGCTATGGTCGTTTACAATATTTATGAAACACCGTATAAAATAAAGGTCATAAAATCATGAGTATGGTTATAGTCGCTTAAATTCTAATATTTATGACTTCGATATTTTAACATAGTGCTTTTTCTTATCACACAACTTTGTTCCATAAAGCATTCAATAGTTTTTCAGAAACAGACTCGTGGTAATTCCAACACGTTTAATTAAACTCTTTCTAAAAAATACAGTATTTATACAATAATTTAGATTTTTCCTGAAAACATCAAATTATTTTCTCTCATTCCTTCCAAGGATTCAAACATTATATTGGATTTTAACCTTCACTAATAGCACGGATAGAATACTTCCTTTGACTTAAAAGATATTTAATTAAACTCTTTTTAAACAACCGATTCTTTGTATAATGGCTCATATAAAACTAATGTCGTAAAACTCATTTACGAGACACCCTGTATAGATGTGTAGGGTTGGGAATAACGGTAATACCAATGTGCGAGGTAGTGTGTGTTCTAGTAAGACTCCGGGCCTCCGAAGATGGAAGAGCAGCATTCGGAACACGTAGAGGAGCTCGGCAATACTTCGCTGCCAGCGAAACGAGGAATTTGGCCAGTTTGCGAGCAGCCTTCTTTAACGGCTTCCTTCCACCCACTCTCTCTCTCACACACACACACACACACACACACACACACACACACACATATATATGGGCACGTGTTTCCCTATATCTCGAGCCCTATCGCATCCTAGGCCCTTTCTTTGATCGCTCACCTGTGGATCAGAAGCAGTCTCTCCGTGATACGATGAATTACAACAGGTAAACAGTGATTGTCAGTGTGAGCACAAAAGGGCAATAACGTGGAGTCTTTCAGAGCTTGGAAGCTTATTACGAAGGTGTTTCAATGCCGTTCTCATACTTAAGCGAAGTTAAGAATCTGCTGGATGTTAGAACATTCCTCGGAATTCATTGTTATTGGGTTTAGTCTTTGTTGCAAAGAAGGTTTCAACATCTTTGATTTGGATTCTATGGTGACACTATGATTATTATGATACCTCATTTTTTAACTGACTTCAAAAAGGCGGTGGTACTTAATTAGACACGTATGTACATTTGTTTTTCTTAATTCTTGAAATGTTTTTCTTGTTTTTTGGACGCCGTGAAGTCTTTTCGATTTTAAAGCCTTTGTCAAAAGTTTTTCTTACACTAAAAAGCGTAAAAATAATATTTAATAATGTGAATCCACATCAAAAATAGGTATCACATAAAAGTTAAATATTAATTAACAGTACAACTTAATTACCGTTATATTTATGATTTGGTTAACATTAACTATTATTTTCAATGGAAGGAAATTCCCGAGTATAGCAGGTTGTGCCATGTATGGAAGAAGTTGATAAGTGTTGCGTGCGACAATCAATTAAATAAGTACAGTCGGGAGCTGCGATTTGTGTAATTGGGAGAATTAATTAATCTAATTGAACGCTCGGACGGTGAGCGTCTCGTGGAATCTGAGCAAACAGCGCGCACTTTTCTTATCCCTTGGACATTCGTTATGGACTAAATCCAGGCTTTTTGCTCGACGCTGGTCATTAGCATAATGAAAGCGTACTTGCAGTATCGCCAATTGCTTTAATTGAAATTCATTTTTCATTCACCCTGATTGAAACTCCTCGCGAGTGCACTCTCGACGGACTTAAGAAATCACAGGCACACACTTTAAGTCGAGCTACTTGAATCCCCGCCATTTTCGTCATTCCTTCGTCCATTTGCGCTTAACCTCGTTAACACGCTGATTGTTGGCTGACCCACATGTACAAGCACTAAAAAAAAGTGTTCGTACAGGTAGTATTTATATACTTTTTATACACACGGGCGCGACGACTAACACCACACACGCCATCTACAGTGGCTAGAAATAGTATTGGAATAGTCAATATTTTTAGAATAGATTTTCGTAAGAAAGAATTTAGCTTCCTCCTAACAAAGTTATTTTTTCTTAAGAGGACACATTCCTGTTCAGTAATACGTGTTTCTATTTAGAGAGAAGAGTTTTCTTCTATAAGCAATTTTTCCCAAACATACTTTTATAATCCACTATAGATGGCGTGCTTGATGCCCATTGTCGCTCTCGAGCGGCCACCGGCGATAATGATATTTAGCCAAGCAACACAATCTGAATGAGTACTTACAGCAAGCACTACTGGAATTGTACTGTTTTATTAACAGGATAAATCACCTATTAGTTTGAAACGCAATGGAGTGCGGTCGAGGAAAACATAATCTCGAAGGGATCTAACCTGAATTGAATTTCGTTGATTCGATTGATAAGCAGTCCATTGATTCGATTGCTTGATTCGATCAATAAACCACCATTTCTCAAACTCCTACAGGATACCACGCCCCTCAATCTACCGTCTAGCTTTCAACGTTTCTTTGTCTTATTTTAAAAAGAAAAGAAATATCGGAGAAAGTATTGCGAAATGGGCAAAAATAAAAAGTAGTAGCAGTAGTCAGCACAGATAAGAAAGAGATTCCAGAACTTAATTAATACCACCGACATTTGTTATTTTGTATGGATTAAAAAATTACAATTAAAAGAATAATACAATCAAAATGACACAGTTCAGATTTCTTCCTGTTTGGTATTAAAAAGAATGCTGGTGGTATTGGGCTTTTTATTGACTTTTGCAGAGAGAAGAAATATGACTATTATATATGCTTGTTTATTTTCAATATACCACTTTAACATCAAAGTTGTCTATATGACACTGAGTGCATGAAATTAAGATTGGTTATTAAAGCGTCAAGTCTACATATGCTAAATATTCAACTAACCATACCATTCAAGACATTCAATGATTTTCTGTTTCCTCTCGACAAAACTACGTGTACAGTCAACATCCTATTTATTAAAAAATGAAAAACACTCGTTTCTATCGAACATACAAAATATTACTCCACACTCGCCAACCCCATCACCTTTCCAAAGAGGAGAAAAAATGCCCACAATAAATCATAAAGATTTAAAAAAATCTCAAAATTAAATGTCCTTTTCGACGTTTGTCCCTTAACGTACATTTTTGAAATTGGTCCCATGGTGTTCAGAGATCGCAGATATAAATTGCTGGACCAAGTAAGGTATTAATAGTTGGGTTCGAGTGTTTGACGAGGTCGGGAGCAAGGCAAGGTGGCTGCTCGGGGGATTCTTCTGGGTATAGGGCCACGAATGACGACAGGAATAACGTATGGCTGAAGTCGAAACTTGGCGGCGGCTGCGGCATCTCCGAGCGATAAACTTGGGCCGTTACATAATTCATAGGTGTGCACATTCGCCCCAGGATGGTTCTCGAGTCGCTGACGCCACCTTCCAGACGGGAACTTGTCCCCTTCCTAGTCAACATACTGCCGTAGCTATTGCTACCGCCCGACCAGAGAATCCGATGCTGCTAGCCTTGTAATTCCATTATTGGATTGTCTTCCTAATTGGCGTGTATTCACCCTGGCAAATTACACCCGCGCTATTTGTGTTAGAAATGGTAGTATTGTGATGCTTCTTGACAGGTTAGGTTTGTCGTAGATTGTTATACTTTACTAGAGGTAGAACTTGTTTCCTCTGAATGCCGTTTCCGAATCGATAATTCACTTTGAAAAGAAACAGATGTACAATTCGATATGTACTTATCTTGTTCTCTTCTATTTTTCATTAGTGAGTTGTCTTCTTAATTGGCATGTGTTCACTCTGGCAAATCACATCCGCACCATTTGTGTTGCAAATGAGAACATCGTGATGCTTCTTGACAGGTTAGGTTTGTTGAACTTCTTTTCTCTGAGTTGGATTGAAAAAAGGAGCGGGCGTCCAATTCGATGAGACATTTTCTTTATTTTTCATATTTGTCCAGCGATAACTTTTTTTCCCTTTTAGAGAAAGTTGGCACAATCGCTTCACTATCAACAAATTTTGTATTTATTTAATATTAACCATTGTTATTTTCATACAAACAGATATTTCAACGATCTCACGTTTGTTTGGCGATAATTTTACGAAGGACGATCCGATCGGAATGGAACTTTTTTTATCCTAGGTAGAGGAAGTTGCAACAATCCCCTTTGAATTACTAAGTTAATAAAGTTCTTTATGCTGTAACTTTAAATGCTACAAAGTATATACTCTTGCGAGAATTCTTGTAAACAAATTCCACATTTTTTATTAGTTTTTAAAATTTATTAATAGCGAAAAATTTTGTTAACATAGACTTTGATAATAATCTACCTCTATTTATAATTTCAGTCCTAATACAATTGCTATTACTAAAATCGCTTCGTTGGATAGAAGGCTATTTCTTATTCGTTATAATTAATAATTTTCGTATCTGTTAATAACGGATTTGGTATTGCGGGTGCAATAAACAGCAACTCTGTTATTCCGGCGAGTCATTTTTCATATTTTTCAATTTCCCCGCGACGTTGCCATTATCGGGCGGCGATTCAATCATGCGCCGGAAGCAAAAGCTCGACACTCATCATTATCGGCGCTGAAATTAAATGTCCACCTTTTGTTTGCCGGTTGTTCGTTTATTGCACTCCTACGGCACGTCGTTACGAATTTCGCGCGCATGTTTTTCATAAATTGCCGGACTCACGTTTTCCATTAACTTCGGGGAAAATCCTCACGGAGTGTTTATACGGGGGATCCCATGCATTCAATTAAAATCGCACGCAAGATATGAGAAATTGAATGCCGAACGTGCTAAATTCATTGTTAGAAATCAGGCATCTGGGCTTGTTACTGAATATTCTCAATAAAGCGTGTTTGCTTTCCGTGGATTTTCAAGCTAGCGTGATTCCTGTACGATTTCCATGTGCATCATTGTTAATGTAATTAAAATGTGTAGTATTTGTCTACAGATCGAAATTATAAGCTATGCAAAAACAATTTTATTATAATAAATAAGCAATAATTGGCCAGAGTAAAGCATTTTTATTTTATATCATTTATCCAGTTCGATTAATTCATGTTCGGGGTATCAATCTTTTAATATTGTTCGATTCTAGTTAGACATGTTTACCTTTCTTACAGTCCTCTTACACCAATTTTTAGAATTGCCTGAAATTTTTATAACTTATAGAGAAGATCATGAACTAATCATTCAGAAAATTTAAATTCGATCGACCGCCTACTTTTGATAAAAAAAAATATATCTTTTGTGTGTCTTCCTTTAACATTAAAATAGATGTTAAGGTTCTTGTAATGTTCATTCTTTGTATCGCGATTACTGGCTCGCCAACAAACACGTATGCAGGAGACGCACACACTCTCGCCCACGGCTCTCGTGTAACTGTCTGCCACCCCCCTACTTGTGTGCCGGAGACAGTGTCCTGTGCCTCATCCTAAGTTCAGGTACCGGACACCCCAGAAGGTATACCCGGGTACAGTTCTCATAAAAAACTAGATTTACAGAAGTGTATGAAGGATTGTTAAGAATTGTAACCATGAAGAGAGCACATACACTTTATTATTAAGTTTATTATGGAAGTGTATGAAATGCATACTAGACAAAATATTAAAAATTATTGAACGTTTTTTAAAGAAATCTGTAAACCTATATAATTTTATATATAATACACGGAGTAATTGGAATTAACATAACATTTATAATTACTTGTATGCAATAATCTATACCCGGAAAAGGTGTTTCACATGCAACTGTAAACTTTTTTACCTTGTAAACTTTTTTAGCATTTTTTACTTAAAAAACAGACTTTTGGGACTTTCTGTCAGAATTACAACGTTCTGTGTTGCAATTGCACGCTTCCCAGTGTAATTCCGATGGAATCTAATATTTGTTTTGCCTAATTCTATCAGCACAATGCGCAAACTGAGTTCCACAGGAATTAGATCCAGTCTTAGATCAAACATGAGCGAAAACGTGCTCCCCCATAATACAGACATTATCTCCTGGATAGCCTGCTTTCCTGGAGCGCACCGGCTCATATTATAATGAGCCATCGGGCATTAATACTTCGTGCACAGACGCCGTAAACGTTCCCTCATTACAGGGATGCTCGTTGCCTGGCGGATCACACAAGTTCACATATAATGATTGAAGACTTTATTGGGTTTATAATTATTAGAATTTCCTGATATAATTCTGAAAATAAATATTGAAGCTCGTAGTTAAAAATGTGCCTTAAGAAAGCTGATAAAATAATAAAAATTAGTTATTATTGTTATATTTTGCTTTCAACAAGTTTAATATTCAGCCAGTTTATAATCACTAAACTTGGCTATCCCATTTTCAGAGCGAATAATCTGTGAATATGTAAGTGAAATAATGTTCGATTTAAATTAACTATAGTGACTTAATGACCTGAAAATTAGTTGCACATTTGAGAAAGAAACGAATATTCTCAAAGAAGAAAATTCTTCTCTCTAAATAGAACTACATTTTCTTGGACAAGAAAATATCCTTCTTGAGTAAAATAAATTTTGTTAAAGTAAACACTATTCTTCTACAAAAAAAGTATTCCAAAAATCCATTAAATATAGTCACATTTATAATAAACACATTATTTTCCTACACAACGGAACCTTAAAAATAAGTACTGATACATTTCCACCAAAATTTCACTCCATTTCCGTCATTATGGACGAATGCCCGGAGGGCATTCACAATGTGTTAATCGTGCCGATAAAACACACGCATATCAACTGGAATTTTGGTGTCGGGTACACATGTACCGGAAGGTTCGAGCGGGAAGAGTGTCGGTGATCAATGCATGAAAGGTGTGTGCGCGCGGTAATTGACAGCATTATCAAGCGTCATGCACTGACACACAATCCATGCTTATGCTCGCGCATAACACTACAGGCTGTCTCATAAATGACGTATGTGACCACTGTGTCTTGTAGAGAATGAGATGTGCAATAGGAATTGCATGACAATAAGCTGCATTTTTAATTATAGTAATGAGATTTAGGTTATGGCGGCCACCAAGTATAGTCAAAGGTTACTAATTCTTCCGGCAGGTGGAGTCTGATGTTTTCAAAGACATTTTTTCTTTCGGCTGAGATTTTCCAATTGTGCAAAGGATGTTGTCCAAATTATTATTAAATAACTACACATTCATAGTTTGTTTAACCTTAGAAAATAAATGTCCACTCGAAAAGTTTTTTCTTATTGAATAAATAACGTTGAATAAGAATTCGTTATGGTCATATAACTCGGAATTGGGAGTTGATAAAGAATTTTGAAAACAGCTATAACTTAAGATAAAGATTAACGTTTGTCTGTTTGTTTGGTTTTAATCCGATTTTGTCTCCTGTACAGAATTACGGTATAATAAAATGAACAGTTATAAAATATTGCAATATTTATTACTTATTGAGAGTGTATCAAGGGTAACTCGAAAACTTTCAGAAGGAATAAAGGATTGAACCTTTTACTTGTGTCTTAGTTAATTCAAATAAAAAAAGACTAAGAGACATTCTACACATCAAATTTATTATATTTCTTACGATAATAATACTATCTTTGTTAGTTAACGTTATTTAAATACTTATTGCTTACACAAAATATTACCTTAATTATTATAGATAAACTGTGAATTGAGAATGTTGAAAATAACCATCTTCTCTTCCGTTTCATTCTCTATAAAACGATTGTGAGATTTTACGACATTCTTGGAAAACCCAGTATAGCTGATACGAGAGGCGGCTATGGACAGGAATAATGCGGGCCCCGATGCGAGAATGGTGAGTCGAATTGCGATAGGATGATCGGGCGTTAATCATTCTGCGCGCGCGACACCCTTTCTGCCAGATACCTCCGCATTTCGCGTTACTTATGTTGACACTGTACAACGCTCTCGAGACACGAATGTGCTTCCTGTCCCGTGTACACCCGACATACATCCGGCTCATGTGCCCTGCCTTCCAGAACCCGTCGGTTTAACACACACAACCTGTCCCAGCGGCCCGCACCGAATTCGTCGCCAACAGTCGATACTTGTGCAAAATCATGCGTGAATGCATTGTCTACTGTGAGAGGAATTCACTGTTAAGGTCTTTGAATTTAAAAATACCATCCTTATTGTACGAATTAAGGGTGGACATCTACCGAGACCTAGCTTTAAAAATAAATGTATTTACGGGATTTTTTTTCTCAAATCCTTTTGGATATGATCGATTAATACTTTTTTTATTCAAGAGGCGTCTTTTACGGTAATTTTAGTAATTTTTTAATTCACATATAATTAAAATTGTAAATTCTACTTAGTACTTTATTGTAACACCTTCTTTTAATATTGTTTTGCCGTGACAACTGCTGCTGGATGAAGCAGGATCACCTAACATCAAAAAATGCTATGTGTTTGGATATCGAATGGGATTACCTAGGACTCAATAGAATACCTAATGGTTTTCATACTCAAGTTTTTTTTCAAATAAAAAAGAAGCGATTGTTCGGCAAAAAATGATATATTGTATATAACGGATCGCCATTCTGCCAGATCTTTTTTCTAAAGAATTTGACTCTACATATATGTGTAGGGTCACTCTCTGTCACGAACTATCTCATATTATTGCTATTGAATACTGCGCGTATTATACTATAATATCCATTACCTTGAAAATTAATATCTTTATTAAGTGTTCGAAAATCGATCCGTATTTAATAATAATGTCACACACTCCGGATGTTAATTATTAGAAAAAATATATAATTTCCACATTTCTGTACTTTATCAATCAATTCCTATACATCATCATCAGCGATCCAAACTATTTATTGGATATGACATTATTGACATATTTCCCCAATTAGTTTAATTGTTTAATAACACCCAATTAAATCGTCAATGTACATGAACTGAAAAGTCCTGGTAGAAGCGGAGCAGCCTACGTCGGTGTAAATGAAGCTGGCAGTATACTACAAAACATAATGCCGCCAGGATCGCACCGATCACACGTTCGGCTTCTAATGAGCGCATCAATTATGCCCGCTATCAGATTACATATTAATTCAATTATATTTTCCACGGGATCGCTCGAGTGTACTTTATTAGCGGAACGGGTGGCTCTAATCAGCAGTAAATTGGAGAGCGGGCGTCCACGCTTTCTGCATCATCGCCGTTTTATTAGGGAGTCTGTGCGTCGAATACCTGCGTCGCGTCGAATTTCAACTCTCCGCGCCGCTGGCGTCCCGACGCCCACTGGTGAATTACGTAGCTCTTGCCGCTCGCTAGAATTCCATGCTCGTGGTCCAATCCGCAATTCCTTCGATGGGGTTGCGAGTTCGCGTCAATAAATTAATAATTAAAATAATTAAAATGACAATAAATTAATAAATTGATACAATAATACAGTAATACAGTAATACAGTAACGTAATAATAGAATAATAGAATAATGAAATAATAATATGAATCGTACATTAAATTCTACGAATTCCACAACTATAATTAAGTACTGTGCATTGGAATGAAGGATTCAACAAATGTGTGTTATAATAACTCTAGAATCTGTTTTTTTCATTATTATTTCATTATTAATGTTATGACGAATTTCAACTAAATTTATATGTAAGCATTACACAATACAACAATGATATATTTTTATGTTTGCCTTTAACAAGAACGAAAAAGAAGTGCGCAGTAGACCCAAATTTCGAAATCGATCATTCGTCAGTGCATAGTAAGTTTAGTGTTAATCCTGCAAATTTCGATTATTGGCAAGTTCCTTGAATCCCAAGAAGGGGCCATTAGAAGGAGGTTTAATCGCATCATTGAGATTCCGCGGCACATGTATTGCTCGGCTTTCATCTCAGTCGATTGACGCTCTTGGCTCGAACACACTCAGTCCAATTACATGAAACAAACATTTGCCGAGGGTGCCGCGAGTGCTCCCGAGATTGTCCTCTTGTCACGTCGTTGAGGCATCGAACGAAGGAGAGCAAGAGAACGAGAGAGAGTGAGGCGGTGACAGAGAGTTTGGCTTTTATTGAGAGTAAAATAAAGAACAATATTCCTATGTGGCAGTTCCGACGTATTGAGATCATTCCTGAAATTGAATTGCAAATAGTATGGGCACACTTCCACTATTTGATCTCTTTATGGAGTTATCACAGACTGTACACTTTTGCGTCTTAAAGATTTGTCGTGGTACGCAATTTGTGTGGTAAAAGTATTGCGTGATTTATTTCACTATTTACGTTACATAATTAAACAAAAAGAATTTATCTTGGCAGAAATTCTGTCGTAATACATTTTTTTATTCGTTAACACCTAATTACTGAGCGTAACAATTTTACACATAGTCGTACGATTTAAATTCTATAGATTTACAATGAAATTACAAATTTTAAAAATCCAGCAGATAGCTTAAGTAACTCAGTTAGAAATAAAAAAACTTGTGCAATAGCTTTTTTTATTACGTATACTATTCAAAATAAAACAAATTCAGTCATTCAAATAAAACAAAGAACTTGGATATTTAAATCTTAAAATGTTCTCGTTTTAACCTTCAACTATCTTTGTTGCAAAAATCTTTTGACGATGAATAACTCGTTCATATATTCCTGTTGAAATTTGAAGTTCTTTTTTAAATACTCTTTATAAGTAATAAATATTACCATATTTTATAACTTCTAGTTTACCTGAATTATAATTCTATACAGGAGAGGAAGTCGTATTAAAATCTGTTTAGAAGTTTTTAAAATTATATCAAGTTCATTATAAGTAAAAAGCATTTTAATCGGCCTTGCCCCACATTAATACTCACTGCTCGGTTTCCTGAGGAGCAAATATACTTTCCAGAGATGAAAGAATTATTCGAATCCTTAGAATAATTTCTCAAATTACCACAAACAAACTTTCTTTATATATTAAGTTTATAAAATTATGACGAGATAGTTTTATAACTGTATATTATATTAATATAAACTATTTTACTTTCCCCAACAGTTTATTAAGAACAAGTACAAAAAGTCGATTCATTTCACTGCACAGTGAATAATGACTTTCAAATAACAACGAGCCATTCAGGGGAATGAAATATGCTGCGGAATATCGACGGGAGAATTTGAAAAAATATTACGCAGTTCTTGCATCGAAGCAAGTGCGCATAGAAAAATGCAATTCTATGATGCCTTTTTACCTTGGCGTCTTTTTCTCAGCGAAACTCTGCCCTTTCACCCTTCGATCGTCCGTCCGGTCAAGTCCATTACAGAGAATGGCGTCCCAGCTCCGACGCTTCCTTCTTTTCTTCCGCTCTCCTTCTCTGTCTTCCTTTCGCTTCAACAAGTCCGTCGTAGAAACGCGACGATTTTACGGGACGCCGGATTGAAACGAGTGAGCGGCCGTTATAAAAATGGGCGCACTTGACGGCAGTGCTGCTCGATGGCCCGCCTGATGGGATTGAAGTGTTTGGCCTCGATTGGTTCATGTGTACTGACAGTTTCGAGGTACCGGAAGAAATAAGGGAGTCTTCTGCCACAAGCGCGAATAATTACGACGACGTATAGAAATTGGCAGCATAGAAAAACGGGCAACGCAAAACAATTCAGTAAATAATTATAAATGAATAAAAAAAATTCTGAATAACTTTAAAATAAATAATTTCAGTTGCATATACTTTATACTATAATTGTCCCATAGAAAGTACGAAATAATGTCAATTATATATTGATATTGATACCAATCGTTTTGATACAATTTTGCAATGGCAGTTAAAATAAATTATGTAGAATCTTGATGCTGCTCTAAATAAAATGCATTTGTAATAATTCACACATTTCCATGAGTTAATTTCGTCTACATAACTTTAACTGCATAACTTTAGTATAAAATATACAATAATATATATAATTACAAAAGTTGGAAATCCCCGCTGAAATAAATTGTCCGAGTACATTGCTGTTCTCTGAAGTAGTTGAAACAATTAAATAAACGCGTTTTCGCAAACAATGGTTGCAGAGTCATAACAGCAATGATTACGTGATCAAGTAGAATAAAGGACTATTTGCCAGACGTGATCCAAAGGTACGAACGAAGGGCTCGAATGAAAATCTATGAGGGAATTGGCAAGCTTCAGCAGCTGTGACTGATGAGCCTTTAAGTGCGCGGGACGAGTGAGTCAATTTCATTATAACATCGAAATTATCGGAATTTATGGGAGTTTAATGCAGGCCCGCTGGCAATCGTAGCTGGCTCGTTTCTCAAATATTGAGAGCTCGCCGGTGACGGCTATTAATCAGCGTCGACGGAAGGTCAATTACCGGAGGGCCCAGGATCGTTAATAATAATTTTAAATCGATAAGGAATCCAGCCTGCATCCGGAAACCTTACTTTCCGTGCTCGAGTTTAATACAATCAGGAGATTGAGAATTACCCGGTTAGTTTACTTTCCACCTTGCCACTCTATTATTCCTTGAATCAAACAAAGAACGCATTCTGTAACAAACGCATTATGTAAATAGTAATAAATAATTTACTCTTAAAATTACATGTTATGGTTTTGAAATTAGATTCAATTATTCGCTTATTTGTGTTTCGTTGTCGTTGAAAAGAGAGGAATGTAAACATGTAGCTTTATGTGCCTGAAGGATTGTAAATAAATATAAATGTAATCCAAATCTTTCATTTTTAATTTAATATTGGGTGGTTCCAGCAAATTTATTAGCATATGCAAAAAGTTAATGAAACATGAATTGAATTTGAACTCGTTTTATTTAAACAAATCGATAATGTTCGATTGCGATTTCGCCTTCAATAAGAAGATATTTGCGTTATAATTAATATAATTAGCTTAATTGAATATGAATTGTTCTGAGTAAAAAGCCGCTAAGCCCTCTGACTCTGTTTTACTTCAACCTAACTCAAACGGGGCAGCTTTCACCGTTAATTCGACTACATTTATTTCACCATTTGCGTTACGCAATTAAATAAAAGGTGTTATCTTGACAGGAATTCTGTCGGTGTTAAACTGTGGTAATAAAATCTTATTTCATTCCGTAACATCTAGAAATGGAACACAACAATTCCACATGAATATCACTGAATATGAAACATATTTTGATTGAACGATCAATACATTTAGAATAAAATGACAAATTCAGAAAATTTAGCAAATACCTTAAACCCAATAGAGAATTTAAAAAACGCTGTGATAGTTTGTTATTTTTAAGAGGAATAGCATCGAATATGGAACAAATTTTTATTCATTGTTCTAAATTTAATAGATTTAAAATGAAGGCTTAAAATAGTCTGTGGTAGTTCTAATCTCAAGGAGAGCTAATATAATTAACTTAATTGACTATCAATTCTCGTGATTAATAGCGGCCGAGCTCGCTGACCCTGTTTCACTTCAACCCATCTCAAACGCGGCAACTCGCCGTTAATTCGGCTAAATTTATTTTACTGTTTACGTTGTGTAATTAAACAGAAGGTATTATCTCGATACGGGGCTAAGAGACTATTATGTCGTAACAAAATGTTGTTTTCTTCTGTAACATCTTAAAGTAATCGAGTTTGTTTGCAATAAATCTGTGCAAAAGAGTAATTAAACCTTGCATTAACAGTTGTACACCTACAAATAAACATAACCTCAAAGAACAAGTAGTTTTGAATAGCATTAAAGTTAGACACACGGATATGACTCACTCACCCATACTAAAAAAACAGCGCTACCAATTATTCGACATATGGAATATCATTAAATAAATATATTTACTTGAACGTTTTGAATTTAATATACTTTGAATAAAAATAAAATTTTCGATAATCTAGCGGAAAATTCAAACAACTCAATAGAAAGTAAAAAAAAATGTAACAGTTCGCTTTTATCAGGAATACCATTAAATATAAATCGAATTTGAAACTTGATTCGTTCAAATTTAAATATAAAATTAAATATAAAATTACTAGACTTAATAATTGATTTATAGGAGACTTCAATGACTATCAATTGTTATCATTAATATCCACTGAGCTCGCAGACCCTGTTCTACTTCACCCCAACTCAATAATTGCAATTAACGCCGCTACTCTCACTGTTAATTCGACTACATTTATTTCACTATTTCCGCTGTGTAATTAAACAAAAGGTATTATCTCAACAGGGAGAATTCTCGCATAATTTCGCAACGCTCCAGAGAAATGTTCCTCTGAATCTTAGATGGCGCGCTCGTTCAGCACCTGTAAATTCGGAGCGTCGTTCTCGCCGGAGGGGGCTGCCGCGCGCCGCTCCCGAACGTAATTCAATTTGTCGGACATTAACGCAGTTCGCCGGATAATGAGAGCCATTTAGCAGGCTCCAGGCGAAAACACGCGCTAAACACTCGGCGAGCTTTCATCCTTCCGTTGTATTCTCGCGTTCATAAATCCTTTTCGCCTCTCTCCTGCTCGCGCCAGATGGCGCGATAACTACTTGCGATTGCGTCTTATTCGGTTAATGAAGAGAGTCGTGTGAATCTTCGTGGAAGATGATGCTAGAAGAAAGACGCGAGAGAATATTCTTAAACTACATTCTTTATTAATATTTCTTGGTATTACATAAGATATTCAAATACATTCTTGCGGAGTTGGCAAATTGTGTAATACGACAGAAATAATAATAACATTAGAATTACAATCACTAATGTATAATTCGGAATCTTGTATCTCGAATTAATAATTAAAAATGAATAATTATTAGTATGATATAAGATATTAAAATACATTCTTATGCAGCTGGAATATTTTGCGAAACATAACCAAAAATGTTCACTTAATAATAATTATGAATAAAATATAAAATATTAAGCTTAACACTTAAAAGAGAAATAAGAAAAAAACACATGCCTTAAAAACAGATGGTTATCATTATTAATGTTGCTTTAAGTAATACTCTCACTGATTTATTAATACAATTGACTTTTTTGTGGACCCAATGTCCACGGATTTGTACTCAAAATCACATCCAAAGCAGCAGACGTAAATAATGTAGATAAAAAGGTTCTACTTTGCAGAATAGTTTTAATATCACCTTTCTCTTTCGGTTGGGCTTGATAACAAGGGCGACTTTACACACAAGCGGAGATTCAAACTGCTAATAATGTCTCAAAAAAACAAACACTGTACAGACAGAACGAGGAAAGTGTGCGACTCAGTTTTATGCACATAATGCCGAGCTCGTAAGGGGCCGCTGCTTATTAATACAGACTGGGTATGAAAGTAAATATGCTGTATAATATTCTTTTGTGAAACGGAGGAGCTGCGGGTCTAAAAATGAATGAGCGGCTACTTTCCTTGCAAATCGTATTTGATACGCGTAATTAGGATTTCATAGTCTTATGTGCGTTTTTTGCGGGGAATGCTCGCTTGAGATCAAACACACTTTCTTTAGTTTTTGGTGTTATATTTGGTGTTATATCTTTTTTGTTATATCTCAATTTTGTGAGGGAATCAAATTGCTGCTTGGCGCATTTTTTAACATTTTAATCTTTTTGGACGAATTTTATGTCTTTTGGTTAGTTAACGCTTAACAATAAAGGCAACAACATTTTTAATTATTTACTAATTATTTGATTAAAAAATTTAAAAGTATAGTTTTATTAAAATGTCAAATGTCATTTATGTTAAAATATGCACCATCTCCTATGTGCATGTTTATGTTATAATGTAACAGCCACTCTCGACGAGACGCTTGCAGCACGAGCGCATAGCACAGAGGTCAAAAAAGGGAATCCGTAGACGGATTATAATAGAAGCCGAATCCAGGACGAGAACGGTTGGAAAATACAGAGTGCTGCTTCACGAAGGCATCCGTTGTAAGTCTGTTTTTCCTATAACTAGAGAAAAAGTGGCGGTCTTTACATACCCAATCACAGCATTATTAATAATAACAGATGGCGTATGCCCGCATTGTTGGCGTAAGACTTCTACGAAAGCAGCATGAATTAAGGAAATGAATTGAAGAGATCATGGATTCCTGCCCATTGATCGATAATAAATAATCCTATTTTACAATATAATATGTTGTAACTGATTAATTCTGAGTAATATATCGTAACTGATTAAAATGCACTCCCTAGATTGGACCTAAATAATTAAAAAAAATACTCCTAAAGTTTCAATGCTTCATCTCATATATATCACAACCCATGTATATCATTTCCCATTTGATGACCATGGGGTTCGATTTTTGAAGCCACCATATTGGGTCCGCAATTTTGAATTTTTAAAAAATAAAAATTTGATAAAAATGTATATAGATTTCATAACAATACTATATAAGAATCATATTTTTCGCGTGGATATTACTTGTGTTACAGAATTTTGAATCAAAGTTGATAAAAATCCTATGGTTATCAAATGGAAAACAATAGGTGGCTTGTGGCACGTGCTAATACTTAGACCGAGCATTGAAACTTTGAGGGTGCACTCATAAAACTTAAAAAATCACCTAAATAAATCTCACCCTAATGTACACGATTAATTGTATAAATTTAATTTTTCGTATGATTCCATCTTTTTATAAAACGTATATATATTTCTCTGGTGTAAGTATCTGGCTTTTAATACAATATACACACAATTAATTTTGCAAACTCATTTCTCGTTTATCGCTTACTTTATCTAAAATGTACATTTCTCTAGCAGTAGCACACACGCGATAGTCTTGGGGAGTTGCAGTGTTAAGGAGAGCTAATGTTATCCTAAGGGATGACAAAGCGCCGTAGAAGAGGGGACAAGGGAGAGCCAGTGAGCAATAAGTCAACGTGATGGCTTTCAGCAAAAGCTGTCGGGCTCCTGTATAATTAGCTGGTTGGCGGCGGCGGCGGTGGCTCTACGGTGGCGGAAAGTTTTTTCCCCGTAGAAATCTAATCCGGAGTAGCGAAGCCGCAGAAACAAAAACCGCCAATTTCGGGGGAAACCGCTGAAAGGGCAGCCCGATATCCTGTTAAAGGAGATGTATCCCACTGGCATTCACCAAGTCTTTACATCCTTCCGTTTCTCGAGACTTTCATCCTTTCGTAGAGAATGGAACATCCCAAGGATAGAGCACGCTTTATGTGGATTAGGCGCGAGCAGTGATGGAAAATCGTTAAGGTCTTTCTGCTAATTGAAAAGCCTCTCGCAAAGGAAGTAGGAAGTATTGGGTAACTTGAATGGTTCCTTTAGGTGAATATATACTTACAAGGAGATGAGTATCAGACCTATCACATCGAAACTTGTACTGTTTTTTTTGTATGAGTTCATAAATCACTGTGGAATACTTTCTCACAAAATATATTACTATTATGAACTATATGTATTTTATAAAAATCATTGAGGAACATGATTTTACCTATTCGACGGTGCTAAAGAAGAACGTCGGTTAGATGTTCGTGCTCTTAAAATGCATCAAGCCAGCTGAAATTTTGTAAGTGCTTTTTACATCATATTAAGTGTCCTACCCGGCATCGCTCGGGTGGCATTTCGTATACCTTGGTTAGGATTTAGGGGTGGTTGGAGGGTGGGTACTATCATATTATTTTTCTAAGACACTAAAGAATATTTATGCTGTATTTGGAGCGAATCCATTGAACGGTAAAAAAGTCTTCTAGAGGAGGTGTATTTTAAGGATAATTGTTGGTGGAAATTCTTATAGTATTTTTTCTAATATATCGAAGAATACTCTTGCCGAATTTGGTATAGACACGTTGAACTGTAAAGAAGCCTTTGCGGAATTTTATTAGCAAACATAAAAACTATTAATAATATTTGCTTAAGCGTCATCGAATGCATAAAATTTCGTTGTTTGATAATTTTTTATACTTGATTAGTTAAAACCAGTATTTACTGATAAACAAGAAGTAAAAAAGGAGCAAAGAAAGTTCGATAACAGCAAGTACATTATTAATTTATAATAAATATGTTATCATAAATGAAAAGACTTTGGTAGAACTCTGTTACACCGGAGGTACAGATCTCCAAACGTCGGAGGAGAGAGGAAAAGAGGGAATGCTGTCGGTGGGCTCTGGAAAAGTTAGCCGACGTGCCTCGCCGTTTGGCTTCCGTTCTGCGCGACAGGGATTCCGAAATGTAAATTTAAAGCCGTGCAAATTTCGCCACTTTCGTCGGCCCCCATTTTACTCTTGTCTCTCGCACTCTTACTGCCAGTTGCTCTCCTTTACACGGCAGGTTAAGTCAGTCTTCTACCCCTGGTGAAGGAGGATCTCCTTGGAATGTTGTAATAAGTGATACTTCGACGGTGAAACACACTTCTTGGTGAAACAACCCTCGTTTAAACTCATCGAGAGTTGTTAACATATCATTTGCCAGTGGAGAAAATAGTGTAATTTTTAAATATAATATTGTGAAAGAAGGAATAAGATCGACAGACTTCAAAATTAAAAATTTTTGATAGTTTATAATTGCGATATCGCACACATTATATTATATTAAAATATATTAGTAATTAGGGGCTGGTAGCCAAAATCACACTGGTACTCGAATCGTATATTTCTGGCATTAATAAATACCAAATTACTTTAACAATATGTAGTATCAAGTACGTACATTTATAAAAACCGAATATATTTATATAACAAACAACAAATTTGAATCTGAATAAATCATCTAATCTTATGTTCAAATATGTGCAATTTAAATTTACAATATACCATGAACTGTTACTTCTACAATGCGTGGTTCAAACTATTTACATTTATACAAACTAAGTATACCTATACACTCGAAATTTTATTGCGTGCCTAAGCTTTTATTTTCATACTTAAAATATTGAACGTACTGGATTTTGACGTACTAGAAGCGTAAATACAATCTTGTGCTTTAAACAAAAATAAATAAATAAACATATGCGACGATTTGAGTAACTCCTTCTTTTCAGAGTCTTTCAATAAAAAATGTACAATACGATTATGATGACGATATTTATTCCGGTATATTTATTATATGTTTTAAAGCGGACACGTTTTAAGATCGAAGCCCGGATGTCTAACTATTCACCTTTATACAAACTAAATACATTGGAAAAACACTCTCTTTTATTACAGAACTATACTTAGTTAACAAAAAAAAACATTTCTTTGTTTCTTAATGTCTCATTCGTAATTCACATCAAAATATATCATCCAAATTTGCATTCGAGTATATGGGATGTAAATTACAGTGCCTGATACATGTAAGACACGCGTCTCAAGGGGTGCAAATGTTTCAGTCACTTGAGTAGCAAACGTAAAACGGAATTAAAGAGAAAAGGGGGTCGCAGTTCACCGGGAAACGTAGACAGCGGTGTGTCGGGTGAGATTTAAGCGTCTCTCTCTCTATTTCCCGGTATAGCGTAAGGGTGGAGGGGGGAGAGCGATTTTCCAGGAAGGAGCTTGGGCCACAGGGCACAATAGCCACACCACCATTCTTCCCGAAGCTCTGCAGCTCAGTAGACACACACTAGGAGTCCGTATATATATATATATATATATAGCGTTCTCCTTCTAAAAGTAAGTGTTATCCTGTGACCCGAGATCCAGCTTTCGCCGGTCCTCCTCCTTCTTCTCTTCTTCCTCCACCTCCTCCTCCTCCTCCTCCTCCTCCTCCTCCTCCTCCTCCTCTGCCACCCCAGGCGCTGTGTACGTGTGTGTCCCGGCGGAGAGCGCTTCCGAATGCGCGAGGCAATTGCGCGCCGCGATGCTGAGCCGCGTGCTCGAACTTGAAGAGTTAGTTGCCGCCGCGGCGAGCCGACGTGAAACACTCTTATTGCCGGATTTTCGGACCTGTTACTCGCGTTATTCACACGTAAGAGTAAAGCGCGTCAGACTGACACGGTGGTGAGGGAAAGTTTGTTGTGTTTGTTACTTTCCAACGAGAAACTATTTTGTATTAAGGAAAAGAGGAAATAAGAAAACTTGAGTAATAATTTTGAGTATGTTTTCGGAGGGATAAAGTTAGAATTGTTTATATGTGTTTGTGAGCTTCGAAGGAGTAACGTTTTTAAGAGTAGCAGAGGAGAAAGCTTGAGTAATAATTTTGAGTATATTTTGGGATTTGAGTAAGATTGTTTGGAGTAGTAAATTAGTATTGTACATGTATTTGTAAAGTTGAAATAATTATGTCTGTGTTTCGAAGGAGAAAGAGATATGGCTGAGTAAGAAAAGTCAGTTTTTGTACTTGGAGTATTGTTTTTTGTGGGGTTGGATTTGTTGATGCACAGTTCGCGGTCGATGGTGAGAGGTTCGCGACTGTTCCAGTGCTTTGTGATTTAAGCTCCGAGTAATTCTGATCCCGCTGGAGTATCCTTCCAGCACTGAACAGAGGAGGTAAGTACTGATATCGAGCGGGTTGAACGTGCGCTTCTATTTGACAGTGATTTTTTTATTGGGTTGTGAGAGATTGCAGCGTTTATGATAGTGATACGTTTCATTGGATGCGTGTATGGTGGTAACCTGAATTTATCTGTTTATCGAAGATTTGAAATAAATTATATTTAATCATTCAAATTTGATTGTGGTAGATTTGGGCTGCAAAATATAATTAATAATAGTGAGTAAACCACTTACTATTTTGTAATAAAATAAGATTCTGTTCTTTCGAAATATAACCCCTCATCGAATCATGAATCTTAAATAATAGGTGATTCAAATTTGGTTATGGGGATCTTGGACTGCGAGACATAGTTAATAATAATAAGATACCCACTAAGTATTCTATAATAAAAGAAGTTTTTATTCTGTTGTATGAAAACTATTGTAATAGAATTTTACTTTATTATTTAATATGTTTGAGGTTTAGAGTTTGCGCACGATAAAACTGTGCAACAGGGTAATTATATCTTTCACTGATAATTACATACCTACAAATAAGTTCAACTTCAGACAACAAGTAGTTCAGGATAGAATTAAACAGCTGCACATTAAACATATATTAATTGAGTATCCCACATTTTAGAATAAAATGAAAAATTTCGCAAAATCTAGCAGATAATAAACTAGAACTCGATAGAAAATAAACAACTATGCAAAAGTTTATTTTTATTTTTAATTTTTATTAAATCATCAGTATGCTATTTCGCTTGAGGTACACTCTTTCATTATAAAGTTAAATAAAACGCTGGCAAACGGTGTATTTTTGGCTTCTATCTTCATTAATTCATCAATGTTCCAACTTGCTCGAGGAACAATTTGCTTTGATAAGCGTCAATAAAAACAGAACGTACACCACTTCAACTTTAGTCTCATTTTTTATTATTTCATCAGTACTCCATTCCGTTCGAGGAACGATTTGCTTTTACGAGGTAAGAAACACCTGTTCACATACTTCTCGCGGATCATCAAATATTTCTCGAAGGCGAGCGAGCTTTCCTTGGAACATCATTGTACAATTAATAACCTGGCTGCTCCGCGGGCCGGGAAGCTGCACAGAAGCAGAGCTAAAACAATATTTGGCGAAATGTTTGAATCCCGATTTCTCCGAGTTTTCTCGCCCCCTCTTTAAGGGTTGCTTCCTTGCAGCTGGAAGTAGTCAGCCGAAGGAATAAAGCACACGCGAGGAAAGGTGGCCTCGAAGCTTTGCGTGCACGGAAATTCAATTTATCGCACAAAAGAATCGACTAATGAGGTCGTCTGGCAGAGAAGGGGTTAATGAAAGAGAAAGAGAGAGAGAGAGAAGGGTGGGGGTAAAGAAGAGTAGGGGAAGTTGGGACGCAATTCACGTTTTAACGTAAAGTTGAAGTACCGTGCTTCGATTGTGCAACTTGCTTGGATTTCTTTCCCCGATGGATCAAAGCTCACACAGAGCGTAAACCGTCGTACCCGTTCTTTATTGTGACAATTGCGAACTCCCCTTTCAGAAGCATGCAACGGATCGTGAAAAAAGAGGATGCTTTCTCTCTTAGGTGAAGAAGGCTTCTTACATAAATTCCTTTTTAATTAAACAGTACTCCTCGAGTCAATTAAAAGTTGTCGCTAACGATCTGGAAGGTATTGGTTTTTAAAAAAAATATATTTATTACTTTATAAATAAGAGATTGAAACTTTGTGTTCTCTCTAATGAATGATTGCTTTCCCGATGTTACAGGTCTTCTTATATCTTCTTATACCAATTTATAATTAAGTTGGAAGATAAGTATTCGCAGAACCAGTGTTTTTCGAATAAATTTTCGTGAAAAGAAAACTGTCTCCTCTAAGGAAATTTATTTTTTCTTAAAACACTTTCTTGTTCAAGAAAATGTATTCCTATTTAGAGAGAAGAGTTTTCTTCTTTAAGAACATTTTTTCCAAAAACACTGTGCTTGCGAGTACTTTTTTATTGAGTGGATACGTTCTTTAACGTTTATCCAGCGATATCTCAGCGATTGATGGACTATGATTGGGATGAACCTTTCCCTGTCTAATATAGAAGAAGTTCCCACGACAGTCTTCTTTATATTTTTTTCACATTAAAACGCATGAAAGAACTTGTTAATACTTAATTTACACACGTTGTGAGTTGGTCACTGGTACTTTGGTTTGCTACATCAACCCCAACCTTACTGAATACTAATCTTAAAATTACTTTCCCAACAGTGTATACTTTCAAAACAGATTAATATTTATGCATTATCCACAACATCTCGCTCGGTTAATACTAAGCGTACCATCACCCAGTAAATTTAAAGATTTTGAACTTCGATTATAGGATGAACTGGTTTCGTTCGCCCTCGTTAAAAATACAAATGTGAATGTATAACTTTTTTATTCTTATCTAAATATTGCTTTGTGCATTTGTTTTCGTATTAAATTAACAATTAACAATACCCGAATCGGAAAACATAACCTTAATTCATAACCGGACATTCGACCGCTTACCGTAGATATAACTTTATATAAACAATTGGTACTTTTAGTATTAAAGTAGGATTAGAATTCCTAACTAATGTGGAGCGTTGCATTAAAGCGAATCAGATGTTCGTCAATCCCTAAATGGGCCGACACCGGAAAGCCAGCGAGAGCAGCTCTCACGAATGACCGAAAGCGACTCAGCGAATGAAAGCTCCAGAGGAAGCTGCCGAAATTCGGCCACTCTCAAGGCGAATGTTCGTGGCATGCCCTTTGATATCGCACGAACTCTCAGTCTAACAATGTAATTGCCTGCCCTCTCGCGCCTCCGTCCCTCCGTTATGTCTCGTCACGACTCTTTGAGTCATCGGAACACCGAAAACTCAATGCCGGATGAAAGCTTTGCCATGGAAAAGTAGACGCTCTCTAAAACAAGATACGTTTGACGGGCGGTTCGAATGGAATTCCGGGGTATTCGTTTACCGTGACGGTTCCATTTGAAGTGTGTAGCTGCCCTTTGAACGCTGGGGAAAGGTAGCAGTCCTAATGGTAAAATCGTTCGGTGTGTAAGGAAATTAAAGTTACATTATATTCAGTTTACTAAGGAATTAAATGGTAGAGGCTTGAAATAACTTAACTTAAGACGCGAATACTCAAATACTCAAGTATTCGAATAATCAAATACTCAGAAACCCAAATACCGAGATACTCAAGTATTTAAGTACTCAACGAAATTAACATTAAAAAATCAATACTTTAATATGTGGGTTTGCTAGATTACTATGCTATCTATTATACTCATTCTTGAATAGAATACGTAAGTATATTCAAAATAATATTATTGTACACAATCGAAATTGATACTCATAATTAATACTCAAACACTCAACAAAATTACTTTGCTGTGCGAAAGAAAATACTCCATACGCAAGATATAATGTTATTACTTGTTTTACAGAATTGGTTGAATTATGAGTTGCTAACAAGTAAAACGTTTATACATTTCTCCATCATTGCGTGTTTGTTTTAGTAAATGGGATATTATACATGATGCAAGTTTTAGAATAATTTTCTTCGTTTGGTTTTCAATTAAATCAGTGTAAAAACAGATGTAAATATTTTTTACAATATTTTTTCAAAACTAAGTGATTCTTTCCATTTCTGTAGAAGGAAATATAACAGTGTTAAAGTTTAATTCCAAAAATACATACATGTAGTTTCAATAGAGACGAAGGTGAACGATTCGAATCGATTAGAGTACAACCCCTTCTTTTCTGAAGAGACAGCAAGAAAGACAGAGTGGAGGATGAGAGAATTGATCCAGATCACGATATTATACGATCGGCTATGGTGCCAGCTATCACGGGAATCAATATTCCTATCTAAAGAGGCCGCCTGAAATGAAATACTGACCCACGGAGGCGGAACTATTTGAACAGGGGAATTGTAATTCAACAGTTCGGAGTTCTCTCCTTCTCTCTCTCTTAATCTCTCCTTCCTTTCTCCGTCTGACCCTCTCCCTCTTACCCTCTCTCTCCTTCTCTCTCTCTCTCCGTCTCTGTCACTCGCTCGTCGTGTCTATGATAAGAGAGGTTCGCTGTAGAAGTAGGCCAACGAGACCGAACTGAAACTTTCGTTCTCTCCGGATCACTTGATGAGAACGCAGTCTATCTTTCCCCGTAAGATATAAATCTTATGGAACTGGCGGCCTCGATTAAAGTACTTTTAAAAGCAATTTCGCCATGTTGAATCACTAGTTAGACCCGGTCTCCTCGATTCAATCCCTGTTTCGGCCAATTTGCTATAGTACTGTGTACAGGGTGGCTCGTAAATATCGTAAATTGCCTCAGCAATTTTGAAGAGAAAGGCATGAAAATGAAGATGCCTGTTATTCAATTTCCCGAACATTTTATTAACACAGTAGAACAGCAACCACCTCAAAACTTTCAACCTAACCTCTAATTAATCCGAAAATGTTTCAGAGCAGAAATATTGAAGGGTTTCGACAAGGATCACGAGAAACTTAAGTAAATCGAATAATATTTTTCCAAGGAGATTAAAAGAAGTTGTGCTAAAGTTAAATAAGTTTCACTATAATTAAAAGATTGGAATCTACAAAATTCTTCTTGATAGTACTAAATCAACGACGTAGAGACTTTCAGCCTAACGAGTTGCTCTTTCAAACGTTATTAATAGTTTTACTCGTGCGATACTTAGTACTAATAAGATGAACTAATGACCGCAATAACTAATACGACTTAACACCATAAAAAAAGAAGCATGACAGTAAAACAAATTTCACTTTAACCCAAATACTGGAATCCCAAAATTCTTGCTCACACTATCAAAGAAATTTCTTACAACATAACCTCTAATTAATCTGAAACTGTACAGTCCAAACATTGAAGGGTGTCGAAGAGGAAGACGAGGAACTTAAGTAAATTAAATAATACCCTCCCACGCAGACTATATACCCACTTTCGGCAGTGCTAGGGAGAAATCTCCGAGAAAGTTTGATTGCACAAGGAATCTCAGTGCGAATCAGTGGCGGGCGCGAGATCATTCTTTCAACTCGCAGGCGTAGTTGGCGAACGCGCCGCGACGGGCGCCTGACCTGTATGAGTATCCGTGGACGTGCCCGGTATTTGTAAGTGGGGGACTCAGTGAGAGGAGGTGAAAAAATGCCAGCATCCAGCATCGACGAGGCGTCTGGGAAATCTCGCTGAATTTCCGGCACCCTGACGCCTCTCGCATTCGAGTCTCGAACCACTCGACCATGCTGCGTGGAGAGGAAAAGGGGATTATGGTGGAAAGGATTCGTGTAGAGGTTTCAGTTCTCTTAGTTGCTTTCTTGATTTTTACTGTTTTGTCTGCTTGCCCGACTCCGATTCGCTCCAAGATTCGAGACGTGCTGTGGGAGAAATTCAGGTGGTATTAGGGTCAGCTTTTCACTGATCAGGGTCATCATCAAAATCATGTCACAGTTACTAAAGCATGTATAAGGCAATTTTTTTAATAGACATACCTGCAAGAATATCCTGTCACTATATTCTTTGTTATGAATTTATTAAACAAATGTTGTTTATGTCAAGGTCTGGAAGTACTTCTTACCTAATTTATTATACAAAGAATTAAAAGGGAGAATTATTTATTTTAAATCTTTAGAGTTTTTGGTTTATTTGTAATGTTTTCCTAAACAAATGAGAATCACAAATGATTTTGTAATGATTTCATTGATTTCGTTCAAATAAAAACTACTAGGAACACCAAAAAAGCAACAGAATCAATAGCCATCCCACCCAAAAACACTATTTCACAAATATCTGTATTAACAATCTCCAATGTTAAAAACAGTAATAAACGAACTACTCAAACAAAAATGTATTTCACAGATTTCCCATATTAACAATCTCGAATGATAAAAATAGTAATAAACGACCAATAGAAGTAATAAACGAACCACTCAAACTTCCCCGAATGTGATACACTCGATAACCGAGCGGCCAATCTAATTCCCAGAGGGCGCGGCAGGAAAGATTGCGAGGGATCGAATGAAAGTAGCGATAAGATCTCGGTCACGCGACAAAATATGCATTGCACTCTTTAATCACAGGTTAGGGCGGTTGCAGGGTAAAACAATAAAAATTATCAGTACGTTGCAGTCTTGGCGTGCAAACACTCAAGCCCGTTCTCCGTCTCGCCGAGAGTTTACAGAGAGGGTTGGGTGGCCGGGGATGTTCCGGCCTAGGCATAGCAGAGGGGCATCCGGTCCTTATCCCTGCGAGTCGAGTGGCCTATCTACTGTTTCATTTTTCCACTCATAATCTCGGACGTTTTAAAATCTCCCGTCGGTGGATGCTAGGCCAGCCGGTTTACGAGGTCCGATAGGGGGAGCCAGCCAGCCAACCCGAGAGAGAGCGACCTCTCTCGGGTTGGTTGGCTGGCTGGCTCGATGAATTCGCAAACAAGTGCGTGCCTACTTAAAGCAACTTTCCGCTAGCGCAGCGCGTTCGAACGAAAAAGCTGGCTTTTGCGCTAGCCCCGAAAAAAAGTTCCCGGAATCCATGCGAACACAGTAGCCAACTCATTACTCTTCAAACGGATGAAGGGGTTGCGGGGGAATTTAGCCTGACGTGACACGCGTGTATACGGTGATTCACTTTTATTGGAATCGGGATTGTCGTAATACAGTTTTATGTGACGTGTACAGCAGCTAAAAGAAGTGTTTAATAAAAAGCATACCCATTATTTTATTAGCCAATTTTCTTAAAAAGGAAATCTGTCTCCTGCAAGGGTATTTATTTTCTCTTAAGAACACTTTCTTGTTCAAGAAAATGTATTTCTATTTAGAGAGAAGAATTTTTTTTAAAAAGTGTTTTTCCAAAAGCACTGGTTGTGCAAATACTTTTTATTCATTATAACTGAAAGATTCGACTTCCAAAATTTCTATTGACAGTTATAGAACAAAGTTCCAACCTAACCTCCAATTAACTTCGTTCGGTGCGGTGTGCGTGTAAAGGACGATTGACTTGCCTTTGAATCGGAACTAGGATAACCTATTTTTCATCAGTCATATATGTAATTACATATTTACATGACTGATGTGCCTATACTGTGTATACTAATACGCTATATATCGTGCGTATAAAGTAGCCTACTGCAGAAGGTATTTTATTATGTAGCAGCAGCATCTTACTGGGTCACGACTTACTGCGTTCGAGTGCTGAAAACAATTTTTTACTATATCATGTTATATACCTTATGCGTGCAGTATAATGTTTGTTATACAGATATAATGTATAGAGCATTGGGAAGAGTTGAAAAGCATTTGTGTAGAATTAAAATTGCTAGATAATGATTCTCTTTGTGCACTCCGTGCCTCGAAATTTATGTTTCTCATTGTTAGTCAAACTTGGATATTCGACTAACTTGATCGTCTTCCAGTAACTTTGACGTAATTCCTCCTTTATACAACACGAAAATCTACGTTGATTGTTCTCCTTGTCTTGTAACTGCTTTTCATCAAATTATTTTTACTCTACTAAACGCAAGCCAATTTCATTAACGAGATTCTTTTGCCCATCCAAACATTGAGAAAGGAAAAGGAAGTTTTCGCAATCAACGCGTGCATTACTTAGCCGGAGAGGCAGAATCCGTGCACTTTCTCGCATTTACACCTACTCTGAATGCACATCCGTGGCGGCGGTGGCGGCGGCGGCGCGAGGCTCAAGTTCAAGCGTTGAAAAGCAGAGCGAATCAAAGACTCGCGCTGTCAGTAAGTCGTAACTCTGATTTTCCCCCTCAGCATTCATTCTTCCTCCTTTTCCGTGGAGGCTGCTGGGTTGAACGGGGGTAGTCTCGCACCCCTCCACGCTTGCATCTCGCTCCATCCTTTGTCGGCGCGAACACCCCTTTTGCCTTTCGGGTGCTCAGCCACGACGAAATCCTCAGCGGTTCAGTGAAGCCGTCATAATGCGTGATTTGTAACTCTCGCGAACTCGAGGGCGCAAACGCTACCGTTTCTTTTGCTTGCAAGCTTCGCCGAGGCCTTAAAGGATTGCTCTGACAAAAGTATGAGAAGTTTTGCTTCGTTTTGTAAACACTGCTATACGTCATTCTTCCTTTTTCGAGTTTATGATACTGACCCTGGAAATTCCGTATTTGGATCAAATGTCATTTTAAATTTGTACTATTCCGAAATACAATTTGTCATTTTTTATTTTTTCAATATAGCGTTTTCGGGTTTTCTTTTTGAATACTTGCATTATTAAGGACATAATCAAAAACATACATTTTCGTTTTACTTTTGTTTTAGTTTGAACTATTTCGAAGAAGTATTTAAACAATTTTTTATTTATTTACCGTTATAGAATTAGCAAATATACATTTGTATTGTAAATCAATTAATTAACAAATCAGCATTGTATCCACATTTCTAGGAATGCAGAAGTTCTGAACTTCAAAAACCACCTTTTGGGGGCGCCACTAATCGATACTTCAAAGTCTGGGACGCCCTCTGCAACTTCTCTCCCGTGCTTTACAGATGTACAAGAAACTCCAGAGAGGGGTTAGATGCAACGAAATGGCACTGGCGGTTGTAACTCCCGGCAGTGCCGTCTGCTGTTGGACGTCGGTTTAACGGGAAGACACTCTCGCATACGATATTGGTCCATGCAGAAATAATCCGGGCTTAATGCACGAAATAAGTAACTTACTATTGATCCCCAGCGGATACGACGAGGGAAGTTGTAGGGCAGGTTGTATGTGGTTGTTGGCAGAGGCATCGCCGGAGCAGGGAATTTTGCATCCTGGCCTTTAAATATTTACCCACTTGCAAGGCCAGCCGAAGGCCTCTATGTACGCACTAACTCCACGCGTATGTGTGCATATGTGTGCAGAGATGAAAGGTGAAAGTACACTTATGAACGATCACCGAGCCTTTCCCGAGGTCGAAGTGAATTCTCAGCGAGAAAGAGGAAGCACACGCGGCCAGCGTTACTCCAATCGAACTCGAATATCCACTGGAATGTGGATCGCTTTCATCTTCTTCAGATTTAATTTGGACCTCCAGTTGACCAACCCTTTACTTTCCGTTACTGTGAGTACTGCATCCAACAGTTTTTTCCTCGACCGAAACGCTTTTTGCTTCGCTCTTGATTCACCTCCGTTTTCTCTTCCGCTCACTCTCTGGTTTGTTGAATGTACGTTGATGGAAATATGGGCGTTGCGCGAATGAAAGAAAGTTGCTTAAAGGGGAGAAATGTTCTTGGGAACAGCAGCTGCCAGGGTGGACAACGAATTTATAATTCTATGAAGGCGATTATTTCTTTAAGTTAAAGTATTGGTTTGTTTAATGGTTGTTAAGAGTTTTTTAAAAATGGAATTATCGGAGGAGTTAGGATGACTTTTTTTGACAAATATTTGGTTTCGTTTAGTGGAAGTACAAAATAAGATTGTTAATCTAAAGAGTATATCATATTCAACTTTTTATTCATTAAAGAAATGGATAATTTCATAATTTCATGATTTCTCAAAAGAAATTTTGCGAAAAATTTCTGTGTTATGCTTGTACTCGACAAATCATAAATGTTTGTTAGAAGCTTTTGAGTTTTAGTCTTCACAAAAAACACAAGAAAGATGTGTATAGTTTAAAGAATTAATCACCTCATCTAATACGTATTTCAATAACGTCCCAAAACATCCCGTAAACTAAGATGTTTTCCAAATGTGTAATAAATATAAACAAATATTAAACAAGTAATTTTCTCTGTATTGATGGTTCTATTATTAATAACTGAAAGTGTTAACATTACAATTCTAACTTACCTTACGTACACATAAATGTTTGAAATCTTTAATTGCATATCGAAGCTAAGTAAAATTTAATTTTAATTCGGCTTTTTCAGAATATGTATTGACATGTATAAATAGGACAGCGTGTTCGGAACGGGGCGTAACTTTGCACTGTCTGCTGAAAAAAAAGCCGCACTCAGCACACGCCGAATAAAGTTGGAATTTCCTGGCTACCAGGCGCTAGAAGTTGTTAGGTATTAATAGAATCCTTGATGAACTGGGTTATAATATAAACCGCGGGAGCACGTGTTTACGCCCTCTCGTCTCTTTCGTATTACGAAGCCGACTAGCCACTCAGTCAAAAAGTAATTCGCCAGGTAGTTTTCCAGCCGAAACTATGCGAACACCAAGAGAGCAGGTTCAACCATTAAAGTAAGTCTCGGAAATAAAACATGCGGTCTGCAAATATCATACTAATTAAATTTAGAAAATCCTTAAAAATAGGAAGGAAACAGTTAAAGATAACGCACAGCATGGGCAGATAATCCCCAGAATAATACCTCAGAGAAAATAATTAAAAAAAATAGAAAACAGATATTTGGAAAGAACCGAACCCAGGCGATTCTCACAGTGAGAATATAATTAAGAATAGTAACAAATAATTCATAATGATAAAAGCCATAAGTATATAAACCTCAGAATAATTAAGTTGAAAAATAATTTAAAAAATAGGTGAATAGATATTTAAAAATTAGATAAACCATGCACATGTAAGCGTGAACACAACTAAAGGAAGTAAAGAATTTAAAGTCTGGGAGAATGTCGAGATGTGGTTTGCCTTTTATTCCACCAAAGTCATAGCAGATTGGGAGACTCACTTGAAGTTTGAAGCTAGTAGGAATACTTGGTCAAAGTAGCCGACGACGTGGATGAGTGCGAGCGAGTTCAAGTCATTATTTCAAGTACTCGGAGTGCCCGAATGGCGGCAGCACGTGGAAATTGAGGCGTGGATTTTTGCGGTATGAGTAACTCTCTGCGATTCGACGGCTTCCTCCTTCGCTCATCAATGAATATGTATAGGCGGAAATTTGCACTTAGGAAGTTGGCGATATCGCTTGGAATATGGAATCAATGAAACTAAATGAGTTATCGAGTTACTGCCTGAAGTCTGTGGAATGGCTTCGTGCATATAGCACTTTGTGGTTAGAAATTGTCCCTTTGGCGGGAGTGCAAAGTGCAACGTTCTTCGCAAACGTTTGATGCAACTTTCTCTTATTTTTGGATCATTTATACTTCACAAACACAAAGTACACGGAATGGTTATAGCTTCATTAAATTCTAACCTGCAAAATGACATCATTGTTTCCTTCGTTTTTTAGACAAACTTTTAAGTTGTGCTAATTCATAAACAGTTCAGTTCTTAAAGAAATAAGAACGCATTATATTATAGGAGACCCAAAGACTATAGCAGGGTTAAATCTTAACCGAAAAATGGCGTTCGCAAAATTCCTATGAAAGAGTTTCTCAATTGTTATAATATATTTGCGAATTTTTTTCTCAGTAACCAAGGCGCATTCTGACAAAGTGTTATAGGGTTTTGTTTAGAGGGTCGAACCGTACTTTTGGTGTTCCAGTCCTGACAAGCACTCCTTCTAAGTCCTGTCGAAATATTACGTGCAACTGGTCGTTCTTCGTTTTCGTTTGGCGCTGTGGTCTTCGGTTGGTCTTCCTTTTTCCACAGAGAAAGCAGTGTTATCTCCACCTATGTTCTAACAACATTGCTCCAGTTTGCCTTGAGTATTTGATAATCATTCCTCGCGGTTGGCGCGGTTCCAGATTACTTCTCGAGGGTAGTTTTTCTCGTCGAGGGGCTTTGTCGCAGTCGAGTGGATATTCTAGTCGAATCGAGGCGCTTAAAAGTCAAGTGATGCGCGCGCGAGCGCGCTACTTTCAATCCCAGATAGGTGGAAAATACGGCTCAATTCGGTCATTACTTCGTAGATCGACTGAGTCGAGCATCCTCCTGCTTTTGTGATGTCGATTCTCTCACGCCAACTCGTTCACCGGATTCTTATTCTCCTGCTAACTTAACAAGGTGTTATAAGATTTTTCTTCAAAGGTTAAATCTTCCTTTTTCTCCATTCAGTGGAATCGTATTACTTAATTGTCTTAAACTGCCGTCTTCAATCGATTTTCAATACAGTTAAATGTAATTTAATTTGAATTTGAATAGTATTTTCAAAAATAAATCGTCATTGGTATAACTGCCTTCCTCGAGAATAATTTGTCGTAAGGAATAACATATATAGAAGTTGTCCATCATTTTACTTTATTCTATAAAATCCATTTGCATTAAAAAAGAATCAAATATAAATGCATGTGTGAGTATCGTTTAAAAGTTACAAATATACGTAAGTTACGTAGAACCGTGATAATTTTGGAAAATGAAACAAGGAATCTATCACCTCTTATTACCATTTTTATTTCGAGTTATATTGATAATTACTCTTTTCCCTTCCCCTTTCTGTTATTTCTTTTAAAGGAACATACAAAAAACGCTTAACACGTTGAAAAGCAAATATACTATTGTTCTCCATTCCCTCGTCTTTTTATTTTTATTTCAGCTTATATTGATCTTTCCCCTTTCTGTTCTTTCTCCCAGCAAGACTACCATTCTTATCGATACTGCGGTTCAATATATTCAATGGTGCCCGTCGGTTTTGCGTGGTGAAGCAGGTCCGGCCCACCAGGAGGAGATAATTAATGTTCACTTATAGCTTGTATCCAGAAGCAGGGTGGCCATGTTCCTCGGCTGATTTGTAAGGGTTCCTGGTACTCGCTGGGGTTATCACGCCGTAACACCCCTTGCTGATCTATCGGGCGCAGTTAGACTAACCCGCTCGCTGATTCCATAGCGCGTCCAATAACTGTAGAGCAGGATTACAAGGCTCAACTGTAGAACTCCACTTAATAGTCTTTCTACGAGTGAAATTGCTTGTCCACGAAATTATAACTAACTATTCGTAATCCTGGCATCCACTAGAATGGCACTAGATTTCCGCAAAATTCATGCTCACTGACGCTGATGCACAGTGTAATTTACTCATCCTTGACTCACCATTCCCTGGTGTATGCTACTGTGTGTGGTTTAAATATTTAGTAATGTTTATTATACACGATTGTTTACCAACTTGCTTCTATATGATACAAATTATATATAACATTACATTGTCTCCACAATGTATATAAGGAAATATGACACATGCACACCCTGTATATGGAAAATATTTATACATACAGGCTGTGCCAAAAGTACTGTACCGGAATCGGTATATATTCGGTATAAAAATATCTCTATAACAAGGCATTTTTGAAAAAAACGTTTCCGATAAAATATTATTACAAATTTTATCACACAGGTATATTCGTTTGACCTTAGGTAAAGGTTTAACAAAGTTATGCCCTTGTATTGCGGATTAGTTGGAGCATAACAGGAAAACAGGTCTCATATATTCATTCGAGGAGATACAGCTGCTTCAGCAGTTTTATCCTGTTACGGGAACGCGATGAATAGCTGTCGCGATGACGAAAGTAGGCGGGAAAGTAGCGGGAAAGTTTTATTGGCAGCTCGCGAACTCGAGACAAGTTGTAATAGTTCCACAAACTCGGGCTCGCCTCATCCCTTACATAACCATATATTTATGTATATCTGTATATACATAATGTAAGTATGATTATATATAATACTAGCAAAATTATTCGCTATTCGCTATATGTTGAGTCCCGCATTAAAATATTCTTCTGATTACAATGCAGAAAAACTGTAATTTTTATTCAAATTGTATTGAAAATATAATAAGTAAAAATAAATATTTTACTATGACCGTAATAATTTTCCTTGAAAGCACTCACTAAATACTAGTTCCACACATTATTTTGTGATAGAACTAGGTTATGAAACCACTTCAACCGAAAAATAACTGAACATTCATATCTAAATAAACAACAAACAAATATTTCCTACTCAGCATTCTATTAATACAGACTATTATCATTCAATTAATGTTTTATGTTGTGTTAAGTAAATGGAAACAGCTGCTGAAGATACTACAGGAGAATATAATGACATGTCAACAGACACAGTTAAGGTAGCTCTGTATACCATCAGAATCTCAAACATAAGAAATGGCTATTTGCAACCAAGCTCTCCCATTACACTTTTTGTGTAGTTTGTATCGTCTTGTTACTTACAAAAAAACTTTACGCCTTTATATATTAATAATAGATAACGAAAAAACAGTAAAAATAATAATGGAGCAAATTGAATGTGCCATTGAATCTCATTAAAGTAGTCAACTCTTGTAGTTTGATTTATTAAAGAAGCATTTTAATGATTCACGTATATCGAACATTAATTCGAAGTAATTGGCAACGTTTTTCATAAAAAGAAGATTTTTTCTTTAATGGAAATCAACATTAATAAGTAGATGTATTGTTACAGTAAACATCACTGAATTACTAAATCACTGATGCTAAATAAGTAAGCAGGATACTTAATTGATTATTTTCTCCATTATTTCTATATTATATATATTCTGTTCGTTATTTCCATTCCTTAAAGTTTTCTTTCTTTTCTTTATTTTTCACTTACTATTATTATCCATGATACTTTTAATTTTCGTAAGCAAGATGTTCGGGATGGTAATATCTCGTTTCAATATTTGGTTTCCGACTCCCAATCAATAATTCGTTCTTCATATAACTGCTACGAAATTCAAATAACAAGCCATGTATGAGCTACGTAACACGTGACGGTAAAGAACAATTGAAATCACCAATGGCTAAGTATATCTCTTAATCTTTAAGTAGCCATGTTTACAATTTTAATAATAATACAAATAATAATAATAAAATAATTGTTCATTAAAATTTGTGGTTCATCAAAATACAAATACAACGCACAAAAACCAGCTGATCAATTCCCATGGAAATTAAACCAATAAGAAACTCGGAAATCTGGAGTCATCCTGATGAACTTGGTTATTCCAGTGCCAAAATGAAGGGTACGTGCTTGCAAGTTAGCCAACTGTGCGCAGAAACACACATTCGATGCCGAGACAGCCACTATTATTTCTCGAGCTGCGTCTCGCGTCAGCATGAAGTAGATAATTGAAGTCTTCGCCGAGCGTGAGATAACACCTTCTTAGGCAGACTATTTCGCCGGGATTCCGGAGAATTTGAGCAAGTTCGTCACTCGAAGCGCCCCGTAAGCCGTTTAAGGAGCTTTCTAGGATTCACTCGAGCTTTGCGTCCGGCTACTTGGCGCGAACGCCTCAGTGTATGTAATCGTGTGACGCAGCGCCAGTTGAGACGGAAGTAGTGCAAACTGCAGACAGGTTGCATCAAGCGAAACAGAGGAAGAGGGAGAAAGCTGAGATGCTTCATCTAACTGAAATTTTGATTATTCGTGTTTAACGAAAGTTAATTCGATAGTCTGGATTATTTAGAGAAATCAGTACCTTCTCTTATAAAAAATTTTGTATTTCTTAAAAATCGTCGATAATAACCTTAATTGAAATAACAACTTTTAATGTCTGAACTTTCAAATTAAAATAACAACTTTTTTTTTATACACATAGCAATACTACGCTTTAGTTAAAGTAGAACATTGTACGAATACTTTTTACACCGAGTGTATGTAATCATGTGACACAGCGCTAGCTGAGACGGAAGTAACGCAAACTGCAAATTTGTAGAGGTTAGAACAGTCGAGAGAGAGAGAGAGAGAGAGAGAGAGAGAGAGAGAGAGAGAGAGAGAGAGAAAGAGAGAGAGAGAGAGAACTGAAATGCTACGTCTTCCTGATGCACAGGCCGCCTGATCAACGAAAAGAGCGAACTTTCGGCTTTCCGCTTTTCCAGCGTTCACTGGAAACGCATTGCTTGAACCCTCCTAGTATCCGCTCCAGTTAAAGTTGCTCGCTCGCTTATCCGATCGGACTTGACACCGCCGTTCTTTGTGTAAGATATTTATTCCTGAACTCTTTTTCCTTGTCCTGGCGTTTTTCCATTTGTTAACCTTTGTCTGATCGATTTTTAACTGACTTCCCCAAGCCGGAGGTGTTTAACTCGTCAGGTATGTTTATTTACTTATTTATTTAATATGTGTCCAGCAATATTCCTACGGCGAATAAACCCATGGGGATGAAACCTTTTTTTTTATAAAGCAAGTTTTTAAAATGATCTGATTATAATTTTTCGATTTTTATTAACACAATTCATTGTTATTGTAAAATATAATATTTTCCTTTGTCCTAGTATAACTTTGGTAGGAAGAATTGGATCGACATGAAATAGGTCACACAAAAACGTATTAATATTAGAAAAAGACTTTATTTTGCACCGTGTCCGAAACGGGAGATATTTAGTGAGTATAAATACGACGACATTAGTTTGTATTTTGAAGGGCATTTTACCTATTTCAGAAACTGGTCGAAAGTTTTTTCTCTATTTCCAAGGCGAGTCATTCATTAGAAACCGTTATCCCATTTTAGTACAATTTCTCTATTTTAGTTTAACATCGGACTCTACTATTTTCAAAGAGAATCAAAAAGTTTCTTTTGTTTAATAAAGATTCCGTTAGTAATACAAAAAATTTCACACTGAAACTTCATTTAATACGCCTTTTCCGTACTATATGGGTTTAAATATGCTACTAAAATTTAGAACACAAAGGAGGGATTTGAAAATGGGACTGTAAATTTGTGTCGCTCCAATTTTCTACCACGAACAATGGGAAGTTATGAATTTCTTTGGCTCCGTTTTCTAAGCTTCGGAATTACAATCTTTATTCATAATTGTGGCAGAATGACTAAGAATCCGGGGTTCTTCGTCAAGAATGAGTGACGGCGGAAATAAATCTAGCGAAACTGGACCAAGATGCTTGGAATTTTGCATTAAGGTGAAGACTTTAATCGCGGGATATTACGAGAATATCATCAAATGATTCTCGAGATACTTCACTTGAGGTCCGTGGAATAAAATTATATGAAGTGTGAGGCTTGCCCTTATTTTTGAATTATTGAAGATTGACAAATATAAAGTACAACGAGCCAACGAAAATTCCTTTAACTCTGTTCGGTTAGATTCAATTGTACGTTTTAAGGGTAAAAATGAACCCCCATATGCGAAATTCGAGTTTTTAATTCTGCTGTTTGATTTTGGATAACAAGTTACTTTATATGATTTATCATTTCATTAGGTTTTACTATCGGTTATGATTTTAAAATATTTCACATTAAAGAAATATTTGCATCATTTAATTGTCTTAATTACTAGGACCTTGAATGTAACTATGTTTATTACTAATACACCACTTGTTCAGAATCAATAGGACTTCAGTATAACATTATAGAATAAAAAGGTGAGTATAAAAGACCCGAAGACAGTAATAAGATTAAATCCTAATTTAAAAATTACATTTTTCTAGCTCTAACTACACATAAATTTATTAATTATTTCAATTTCTTCGCATCATGAAAATATATATGTGCAAGAATATTGCTTAACTTTCCAGCTTTCCGACAAAACCCCATGTCGCTTATATCACAGATGGGCGGAAAACATTTTATTCTAGGATATCTAAAATATTAACCCACGTCGGGAATTACAACCTTCCATCTTGAAGTGCCGCCAGCATGAATAGAACATTTTTAATTCCACTGAGTTATCTGGCAGAGCGTCCCTTTCGGTAAGTGAGGACTAACCTCGAGAAACTCTCGAATTCGGGTTCTAACCTCCAAAACCCCTCGACATGATTTCGATCAATGCTTTCGTCGGCAGGCGAAAAAATAAATCACCGGAACGAGGACGTAATGGAGCCAAAAGCTTCGTTCTCTCTGACGGCACAATATCTCTCGGGACCTTCCGTTGTCAAAGGTATCATTCACTTCGTTCGAGCTTTAAGGCACATCTGCTTTAATCGAATATCAGGGTGACTTAGAGTCACGTACAGACAAAAGATTCGGGAACAAAGGGGCATCAAAGGTTAACCTTGACCAGCAGCGTCAATTTTAAGGTAAAAAATATGTTTTAATTTTTTAATAAATCGCAGCATTCATTGTAAAATTGTTAATATTTTTATTTCAAAATATAGTACAGATTGATAGCGATTCAAATAATTGGTTGTTGCAGCTATCTTCGTTGCAAAAATCTAATGATGTGTACAGTACGTATAAATAATATATAGTAACGAGGACCGTACTATTATAATCAAAAATATAATAAATATAGATACGTGGGAGATTTTTGTGTCTTTGTTTGTCCTAAGTAATTCAAATACAAATAAATAATGTAATACTTTATAGCCTATAATTTGCTAGAATCATAACATTATAGAGGATAAAAACATACCATTAAAATCTGTTGAGTGATTCTCAAAATTATATCAAATTTTCTGTGCGTAAGAAACTGTTTTAATCTGAAGATTAAACGAAATCAAATTTAACTCATATTAATGTCAAAGCATATACTTTCAAATGGTGAAAGAATGATCAAAATCGGTTGAAAGGTTTCTGAGAGTACCTTCAACATACACATATTCAAAAATTGTCTCTTTATATTGGTATAGATTCGTATATGCTGATAGTGTAGATTAAAGTTTATAATTGATGCGAAATTAGAGTTGAACTAGTTGAAAACTCGTCAAAAGTCATAGTGAGTGTATGGAGTAGATGTATTAGAAGAGCGGTGCTGGTTCATTCACTTGTTTTGTACATTAATTTTGGTATGTGAAGTTTAATCATTTTCATCGTGAAGGTTGATATGTTAGGGAAACAAATACTATTATTTCGCAAATGTCTCATTAATTTTCCATTGAATATTTGACCATTATAGTGGAATCCCGTTCAAATTTCAGTTTCCATTATACCAAGCATATGCAACAATTACTAATACAGTGATAACCAAAAAGTGACAAAGTATAATTGACGAATAAAACGTAAACCTATGTAACATTTTCAAACATAATTTAAAATTTGGTGATTTTGAACATTTACACGAAGTTTAATAATGTTAATATTCGCGAACGTTAGAAATGGAAACAGCCAATGCGTTCAGGGAAACCATAAACAATCGAAATTAAGAAATTTAATACGAACAAGTCAATAACACAATTATCATGAAAGTTAGACCAGTTAGAAAGTTGAATGTTAGACCAATGATGTTAAGATATATTTTGATCTAACAATTAATCAAGCAACATAAATTTTGGTTTACCAATTAATAAAGTTAGATCAATCCGTCAGAGTCTTTCTTGGCTCTCCCTCCAAAAATTCAGTGACAGGTCTTTATTATAGGCGCTAAGGGGGATGAGCAGTCAATGTCACGATATCCCTGAAACTCCCGAGGAATATCGTACAACAGCGGTCTACTCGTCGATCATCCCTAAGGGCCGACCATACCCGATCCATCTTTGTAAAGTGGCCCGGCGCGATGATAGCTCTGAGACAGTCTGCCTCAGGAAGTCCCTCAGGAATAAACTTGGAAAACCACGACCGACATTAGGTTCACGTGTTTCACATGAAAGTGGCCGCCCCAATAGGCAGGTTTTCCCAGTGACAAAAAGACTTTAATCCTCGATGATCGTTGAAATGGAAGCTTTCTGCTCCTCCGGGGAAAGTGGATCTAAATTCACTTACCCTCGATACTTCGCTCCTGGCATCAGAAATCGATTGAAACCAGCGTTGTTATTGAAACAAATTCCCAATCAACCATCAATTGCAGACAAATGAATTGTAATTTGAAACAGAGTACTCTTTATTTTGTTTGTTTGTTAGTAATCTAGTAATCTTTTTTAAAAAATAACCTTAAAGCAAACAAGTTGTACATGCATTATTTTAGTTCTATCTGTCATATGTTTGATCTTGTTCAATCATTGTACGAATATGTACATTTTACATCAACCATAAGTAATATTTTTATAAATCAACAAATTTCAAAGAATTATTTCTTCCTTTTATTTCCAACTACACGTTTATATGAATACAGAAATCTTTTTTCACTTCAACGTTAATGCAAATGATGGTTTAAACAAAACATCTTTTAATTGTTTCATTTTTATCTCAAAACAGTCCACTTTGAAGAAGCATCAATGCTCCATGAATACCACACGGAAAACTTCATTTGATGGCAAAGTGAATGGAGCGATTAAATCATTAAACCATTTGGGAAATCCGTTTCTGGCGTGACGCACTCTCCGCTCACAAGCATCCCTGTTTATTGTGGTTCCCGCATCTCCCGCTGGTTCAAATTCGCCTTGTATTGTTACGAAACCTCGACGCTCCTTGCATTCGGCCTGATTACCTTTCGAAATTAGCATAACAAAACCCAACCGACGCCCTTATCCCCCCCCCCCCCTTTTCGCCACCCTACTCTACTGGTAGAAAACCATAGCTAGTTCGCATCCTGAAAGAGACGCGGCATTGCGCTGTGGAGGGCGCGCGTGCATATTGCGCCGGCTTTTCCTTTGAGACGTCTTGAGAAGCAAATAACACCCCCCGAAGAAACCACTCGAAAAGGAATTCCCTAGAAAAGCAGGCGATGTATGCACTCCCTATAGATGTACGTGCGCATGCAGCGTCCCTCGTATTATACGTGAGCCGTGCTCTTATTATACGTGCATCGGAGTTTGGGCAATTTCATACTCGACGGCCCCGCGTGGTACCCGCGCACGACAATAAAGGGTTTGCCCCGGAATAAAGGTGGTCCGCCTAAACAAAGGAAGACTGATATCGCCGGCGAGAGCAGTGGTGGGAGGTTTAGTTGGTTGTTTAAACGAAGGTGAATTTTCTTAGGATATTTAGTAAATTGGATTTGGAAGTTTATTTAAATTAAATCTTGAAATTAACATTAATAGACTGAATAAGAGTAATTATGTAATATTGCTGATGAGATGTATGCAGTGAGGGGAACGGGTTTAATTCGTTTACATACAAACCGAAATTTCCTTAAGATATTCAGTAAATTGTATTTAGAAGTTAATTTAAATTAAATCTTGAAATTAATATTAATAGACTGAATAAGAGTAATTATGTAATATTGCTGGTGAGATGTATGCGGTGAGAGGAGCGGGTTTAGTTAGTTTACAAACAAACCGAAATTTCCCTAAGATATTCAGTAAATTGGATTTTCAATTAAGAGTAAATAAATTCCCAAAATTTAGATTGTTAAAATGTATAAAAATACGATTTTAATATAAAATTTAAGAACCTTTCCAAAAAATGTTGGGGAAATCAATAATCGTCCACAAAGTAAAGATCTTTTAAGTACAAGTCCAAAAATAGGATAGAAAAAAAATGGTCATTTAAGAACGAAACAACTCACAGAGAAATAATTAAATAAATATTAATTCCTGTGAAAAGCCAAACCAAGTAATACTAAAGATAAAAAAATAAAATTTAGGAAGCATTTCAGAAAATATTTTTCAGTAACATTTCAATTCGAAATATGTAGAAGAAGCTATTTCCAATATGCATGGTATTTTTCACACATTGATAGACGATCTCGTATTAAATTTGACCAAATAGGGAAGATCACGAGGCATAAAATTCAGAAGGTTATCCGACGGCGTGACTCTCGACCATAGCGCTCTGTTCCAATGGGTTGGCGAGTGTATTGCCCATCTTCCCCACCAGTTTCCCACACTCCAAGCACCGACCTTTTCCCAGAGGAATCGCATATGTGCGATATGAGATATGTGTCTCTGTAGAAAAGTGAATCTAAAGCCCGATTTGCAATATTTTCGCTGTATCCGAGCAGCGTGCTGCGAACAGAGAAGTGCCTGCCAAGCTTTTCCTCGAGAGTGGCATTTTTTACTCATTACATGCATTCTCGAGCATGCGGACTTCCTTTGACTCTTTAATCAAGGCTTGCTTCGCAACATGTCTTTTAAGAGGTGCAGCGAACCGGGTCAAGACTTGACGCGAGACTCCTGCATTTCTCAATAGGGCTGATGAAGAGTATCATTTGATAGGAATTTGTTTATAATTTTTGAATCTGATTGTAAAATATTTGTCGTTACTAATAATAATGTAAATTTGATATACAGTGGTTAAAAAAGGGTATCGGCATACCGAGTATTTTTACAACAGACTTCCTCACAAAAGAAAATAGTTTCATGTAAGGAAATTTATTTTTTCTTTAGAAGGGCGCTTTCTTGTTGAAGAAATGTATTGTTATTTAAAGAAAAGACTTCTTTTCTTTAAGTAAGTATTGTTCAAAAACACTGTGAATGCGAGTTCTTTTTCAGCTGTGATATATCAGTGTTTCAATTGTTTATAAGTATAGTAGACGCAATAACATAACGAAATTATTACTTTCTTTCGCAAAAATCAAAGGACGTTCGAGTTCATGCGAGAGATTCTAGTTAATTACTATCTGCCGACCGAAATTACCAGTAATCTTTTAAACATACATTGATTTGTAAACGAATTTACATTGAGACAATTCATTATTTTATACTAGACTATAAACAATTCTTCACGAAGCTGTGTCAATGAAAATAATCACAGGCTGCACAAAGGTAAAAATATACAACGAAGGGTTGATAGCAATTAATATGAATTAAAACATGCTTCCAACTCGCAGCACAATAACAGTTATTAACAGTTATAATAATAGCAATTTTTACAGTAAAAGCAAATGAATTTTTTCTAGTGATGAGTACGCTCGTCAAGCACCGTTAAAGGATTAAATGGAAGAAAATTTCAATGGAGTAGGGGTGAGCAACGAACAGGTGAAGGACAATCTGGCTGTCGATAGTGGCGGAGTAACCCGCATTAGCAAAGGCAGCATGCAAAGGCAGAGCGGCGGCATTTCAAAAGGCCGTTAAATAGCAGCCGACGGAAAAAGCGGACGGCACTAGCAGACACACATCCACACAGACGCGCACAAAGGAGTGCTCGATACGCCGCTGAAATAATTGTCTCTCTCATTAAGCGTGCGGCCAAATAGAGCACGAAAGGATATGGCGTCCAGCTATAAAAGCTTCCACTCGCCGGATAATTCGCGTGGCGCCGACAAAGAGCTGCCGGCAGCGTTTTGTCAAATATTTTCCGAATAGTAATGCCTGTCCATTCGATCCAGGACACACACACATACGCGCGCGGCAAGTTTTAATGAATCTCGATGACCGACTTCCTGCCACGCTCGCCCGGATAAACGCTGGATAAATATTCGAGGACGCGACGATGGTTTCGCGCGAGCACAGCACAAAGGTGCCAGCGAGCGGCAAACAAAATTCAGCCCGACGACAAATGTTATAATTCATTAGCGCGCGCTCGAGCACCGTTTGTTTTCCGTTGGTTCTTTGACTGACTCGGATCGTTTTTGACTCTGACATAATATTTCATCGATACTTTCCACTCGTGTTGCGTTTATCATTCGCTTCAGAGCTTTCAGGAGTTTTTATTAGGTTCGTTGAGCTGAGATGTTTCTCATCATTCGAATCTGTTTTTGTTTTTACTTGTTTGCAATTTTAAAGTAAGATTAAAATGATGAATTATATGATATATGATGAGTAATATGAATTATGCAGTAAGGTAGAAGAAGCATTTGTCGTATTATTTATTTTGAAATTTAAGTATTTTGATTTTGCTTTTATTATAATGAAAATTTGTTTAAACGTCAATTATGTTTGTATCATTGTTTATTTCTTTTTATTGTTTTATCATATTTAACACGCTACAACTAACAAACGAAAGCGTAAAACGAAAAATTACATTCCACTGTTTCTCTCCTCACGGCATGCAGATTCACCTGCATCACCGCTGCATCACCGTTGCATCCTGCAACACCGAACACATAAACATTTCCAACCTGTATAAACAGTCGGCAGGGCTTAGTGTTTAGAGTAAGATTTAATAGGACGCTTTCCCAAAAGCACAATGATAATTATCGGCTGACAAGAAAGTTTACAAGGATAGCGTCTCACGACGAAATATCATGGGGGAGACTTCTTGCAATTGAGATGATAATTGAACTGTCAGAGCGCCGAGGGGATCAGGTTCCACGCGAGGGTAGGATGGAATGAGAAAAGTCCATCAAGCATTGAATGTAGCCGCGATATCGCCGTCTACAAATCCGCCAGTTGTCAGCGACAGAGGACTATTTAATCGTCGAACTCGAATTGACCGTTAAATTATCGATGTCGCGATTTACCAAGCCGGAAACGCGGGAGTTTTTTTTCAATTTTGTTTCCCCCGTTTAAGCGTCGGTCAGTCGCATTAGTTTTTGACGTGTTATTTTTTGGAAGCTTTTTCTTTTTAGCTGCTATTATATCTTGCTAATTTTCAAATTATTTGTACCATTACATTAGCGAAATCGAATTGACTATTTTCACAATCGTGTAAACCTAGTCGATAATCATCATGGACACTAATTAATTAACTTCGGCTATTTTGGATTTGTTTCAATTTTTAATTGGTATCAAAGCTTGTAATTTATCACACATTTACTCATCTTTAAATGATCCGAACATTTTTGCAAACATCCAATTCTAAGCAGTAATTGACTATTCCGAATACTAAATAATGAATTTATTCTGCAAAAATATCTAACGTAAATTTTGTATATATGACTTTAAAGTTCATTACAGCAAACTAATTCTGAAATTTTTACTAACAATAAGAAAGCTTCGGATAAGATGTAGTAAGCTTTAAAAATAATAATATTCTAAATATATTTTTTCTTGCTTAATTTGACATTGTTAAATTTTATGTTGCAATTAAAGATTTACTAATACTATGCTCAAATCGTTACGTATTTCAGGATTCTCGCAAACAGTTGATGTTTTTAAGTAACTCACTGTATGTATACAAACATTATACAGTTTTGAACTACTTTCAGATATAAATCAGTATGCTTTGTGCAAAGCTTTTTGATTCTTTCCTTTTTCCTGCTCAATTTTGCTTCCTTATCATTGGTCCGAGCGGTCCAAGCAAGCTGGTGCTTTTTAATGTAGTCTGCAAAATATTCACTGAACGCTTTTAATAGCACATGTCCTCAGGAAATGCTGTTGAGGACGATAAGGCATGTCCTGCATGACCCTACTGCCCCAGCAGACACATGCCAGTTCCCCGAGTGAGCCCGGCCACCTAATTCTAGCAGGAACTAATATGATTACGAATCGCCCACCTTGCTTTGCTTATGATTAATAACATTTCCATAATTTCGGTGCGCATCAACCCTTCAGGCTTAAACCGGGTGTAATCGTTAAAGCGCGACCAATGGGGATGCTGCAGGAGCCACTATGTAATCAGGAATATTCATGCAAATTTCCTATGTGATATTAACATTCCATGTTATAAAAATAGTAGCACATTTTTCAATGAATAGTTCAGAGTTAATTAATTATTTGATAGTCGTATGGAAAATTGAAGAGCTATTATTTATGAGAACTGACGACAATTTTGCAATTTTTTATTGAATCGAAACCTTTCTTGTTTTCGGAAACATATCTGTTTTTAATCGAGATTCGAAGCACTTTATAAACATATCGCAACATTCCTGAGCTTGAATGGAATTTCTCTGAAAATAGCAAACTTAATACATAGAAATTATCTCACTTAAGTTACGATTAATTCATGTATTAAATGAATATAATTTCACTTAATGTATTCCACTTAAAGGCGTTCCAAAATATGTAAAAATCTTTTTTATTTTCTAACATTCATTGTTTCTTGAGACATGGTTTTCCGACATTTGTTGATGTTTTTTTATAATACAAATTTTAACATGAATATTTTTTTTATTTAAACGACTACAAGTAAGATTAATATCGCTTGACTTACGACTTATGTACGTTGACACGCAATAAGTTAAATAAATCTTTATTAGACCGTTATCAGATCTGCAAAATTTTACGACTTTAATAAATCTTTTTCACATTCGTCGAATATTTGAGATATTTATATTTATCATATCAGATCCTTCCGCGGGATAGTGCACTTAATTCTCACGTAGTATAGAACAATAGTACAATCAGAATCCTTGGCGAACAACAGCACTAGCCATTAGCCTGGGCATTGTTTCGCCGTAGGCGCTGTTTACGCCTGTGTACATCGATCACCTTGCGGTGGTATCGGCAATAACTTTGTTTACCCAGGGCCAACTAACCCCGGGCCGGCCGCCGTCAACCTGTAATGGTGCTTGCGGCCCGTGTAATTGTGGGGCGGTGGGAATCGGTGTCCGGGAAAATTCGAAGTTCCGGCGCCGATGATTAATTAGTTAAACAAGTGATATTGCCCGCGGAACACTGCGGAGACAGTTTGACGCATAATCAAGCAAACACCATTGTGTGCGCGCGAGCGCACTAGCGGTCATTAACCCGCGCGCGCACTAAATAGACCGCGTAATGCCTAATATCCTAACGTAATACCGTAAACCCTATTACCCTTTAATCCTTAAACTCCGCAAACAGTTTAATTCTCCACTCTTTCCACGCGCCATTAATTATTTTTATTTCCTCATTTGATTTTCAATGTTCGTGTATCGTAAATAGCGATTCAAAAATATGTTTTAGACACTATAAGCTATTATTATTTATTAAAAATTAAAAAAATCGGAGATACAATACGAGATGTGTAATTATTAATTAATAATAAATGTGTGTATTGCCGCTTTAAATCTTTGCCCTGGAATGCTAATATAGGAGGCATTTGCCAATACATAAAAGCACGATAAAAGTATGTGAATAATTAATACGAAAAATTAGATGAATAAGCAATCGAAAAATGATTGTAGGTCCGGGCATCAATTGATGCTGAGAGCAGTTTAATACTACCTGTACCAGCTGTTTATAAGTAGCCATTTCCACCGTAAGCGCTCATGGCCGGTTGTGGAATAAAGATTACGTCGTTTCGATTCGTCTATAGCCGACTGTTAATTTAATGCGAATACAAATGCAGAAGGTAACATTTAAACAGTAATGGAAAAATCATAAATTTACATCTTCATTTCTAACGAGAATGAAACAAACAAGTGCATCGTTGAATCGAAGTTTGGAACCGGTTAATTGACCGCACGTTGCTACTGTTAGTGTTAAAGGATAATGCCCCCTCCATCGTCGAAAACAAGGCAATATTCGACTCTGTTTTCAATTTGGGTCGGCCAATCGGCTATGAAATCGAGACGGAATTAGGAAATTGTTGTTTAATTTACTAGAAACCATTCGCAGGCTTTAGAGCTGCTCGTTGGATTCTGTACTAATGCAACTTATGTGACCACCGTTCGAGTGTTTGGTGCAGTGTTTCTAAAATAGTATTATTTCGTGTTACGGGAAGTGACTGTTTTAGCGGATTCGATGGCGCAGTCTGATAATTTGTTTTGGTGGGGATTTTGGAGTTTTTAAATTAAATATATTATTGTGTATTTTACATTAGTAGTGACACCTTGACTCGGCTCACATTTCATGTGGACAATAAGTAAAATAAAAAAAAGGTTATTCCAGTAATCTTTATTCAATCATTATTCCTAAAATATGACTCCTACTTTTGGAACATCCTGTATAAGTGATAAATATTGTAATATTTTATACAGAAGGGAAAATACCATTTTAATCGATTTAACCTTTTTCGAGTTTATTGTAAATATATAAACGCACAGATAAATTTTACCGTTTATATTATAAATGATTATATTCATTGAAAATTAATCAGAATACCTACTTAGCTTAGGCAAAATTTATATATTCTTATTTGTTTGTTTTTCATTAACGTCGACTTCCCTCAGTGTTTGCGACGTATTGTAGTATGGAACAACAGTGTGAAGGAGGGTGTTCTGTATTCACATGCCAACCATCCACTCCGCGCAATGCGTGAACGTGCTGAAAAATCAGCGGTGACAAGTCGGGATCGAACTCGCATCCCGGTGATTGCGGGTCATATATACTCATCCCTCTGAGCCACTACGCGGGTTTATTTGATCTTCTTACAATAATCGTTAAAACTTCTAAATAAACTCAAAATAATAGAAAGCTGAATAAACTTCACAATAGTCAGTTCATGAAAAATACAGAATTCTGACTTATTACACACTTATTTCACTGGGATGCGATGTTACAATACCGTTACAAAGCAATGTTTATTTATTTATATTACAAATTAATCGACTTTAAACAAACATGAAACAATAGAAATCCTGATGAACCTCGCAATAGTAAACTAACAAACAATACAGCAACGTTTACTTATTTAATTGCAGGTTATTTTATAAAATACTTACAACAGTAAATTAACGAAAAAGACAAACTATAAAAGTATAAAATAATGCATCTACTATTCAGAATGCGTAGAGGCTCTCTGACTTATTAAACACTCATTTCACTGGCAAGCGATATTACAATATCGTTCCAAAGCAATGTTTATTTCTTTTTTATTACAAATTAACCGATTTTAAACAAACACGAGACAATAGAAATCCTGATGAACCTCGCAATAGTAAACTAACAAACAATACAGCAACGTTTACTTATTTAATTGCAAGTTATTTTATAAAATACTTACAACAGTAAATCAAGGAAAAAGACAAACTATAAAAGTACAAAATAATAGAGACTTCGAAAAAGTGAAGGATATCAACGCAGTCTGGCATTACTGCTTCCACTATTCAGGATGCGTAGAGGCTGTCTGACATATTACACACTCATTTCACTAGGGCACCGTGTACTTACGGCACGCGTAAGCAGTCGTGCGTGGCTCGCCAATTTCAGCGTAAATTACGAAATCGATTTGAATAAAACCCGCTGGAAATCGGTGGAGCCGTGCGAGATATAACGCGCGTGTTGCCTGGAGTTACTAGCCTGCTCCTTGGCAAATGTATTTTGCTCGCTGCTCCCTGCAGCACTGCGTATGCATAATGCAGGCGCTCGCCGATCGCGATAAGCGGAAATTGTTTTGCATTAAAGGAAACGCGCCGGAGGGGTGGCGGGGGCAGACGGGGGGGGGGGCGGGGGCGGGGGCGGAAGGTTGAAAAAGGGCGGCTCGAACTTAATAGGAAAAAGTCGACTCCGTTGCACTCATTGCCTGGTAGAAGTTCCGCAAACAGCTGAAATGTCTTGAATTTCACTACTGCAAATACTTTTTGTGTACAAAGTTTCAGTAGGAGACTTCATTATTTACTGCGGACTTTTAACCTACTTCTAAAAGGAGGAGGTTCTCAATTCGTCCGGTACATTTTCGGCGGAAGAGTAAGGATGAAAAAGGGTGGCTTGAACTTAATAAGAAAAAGTCGACTCTGTTGCACTCATTACCCAGTGGAAGTTTCGCAAACAGCTGAAACAGTAGTCTTGTATATTTCACTACTACGGATATTTTTTGTATATGAGTTTCGGCCGGCGACTTGATTATTTACTCCGGATTTTTAACCTAGTTTGAAAAGGAGAAGGTTCTCAATTCGTCCGGTACATTTTTAGTTAAATGGGAGGGGATGAAAGGGCGAAAGGGCGAAAGAGCGGAAGGGTGAAGAAGTGGTGGGAATTGCGCGGGTAGAACGAAGGAGGGGTGAAAGGGTAAAAGGATGAGGGTGAAAAAGGGTGGCTCGAACTTAAATAGAAAGAAGTTCAATGAACTCTCTTGCACTCATTACCCAGTAGAAGATCTGCAAGCAGCTGAAACGCCTTGAATTTCACTATACCAAATATTTTTTGTGTGCAAGGTTCAGACGACGACTTCATTACTTGCGAATTTTTAACCTACTTCTAAGAGAAAAAGGTTCTCAAATCGTCAGGTGCATTTTAGGTAGAAGAGTAAAAAGGATGGATGGAACTTAATAGGAAAAAGTTTAATGAACTCTGTTCTACTTATTATCCAGTGGAAGTTTCGCAAACCGCTAAAACGCCTTGACTTTTCACTACTACGAATACTTCTTGTTTACAACTTTAGGTTTAGACGTTCATTATTTACTGTGGATTTTTAACGAACCCAGAAAAAGAGGAGGCTCTCAATTCTTTGATTAATTTTTTCCATGTTTGTTCAGTGATATTTTCGCTACGGATGGACTCATCGGGTTGAAAGCTTTTTTACCTTGCAGTGGAAGCTTGTAAAATAGTACGCTACTAAAAGTTTTAGAATTTATTTTACTTAACCCATTAATATTGCAAAAAAACATTATTTTGTTTGTCGTTGCAGACCTTTTTCTGAATCAGTTTAATTGTCGCAAACCATAAATAAATGAATTGAGCTAATGTTAAAAGCTCTGACTTTACGTCACCATGAAACTGAGCTTAAATTTGGTATTGTCAAATTTCATAGTGCATTTATGAATTAGTCAATACCCTGCACAAACCATTTTTAAGTACTTTACCGGAATAGTCTGCAAAGATTATAACCTTTTTTATCGCCTTTACATTTAAATTCGAATGTTTGGAGTGAAATTAATAATCAAGATTACCAGTAAAATTGACATGGATAGTAGTTTTCTACGTTTAAGAGCTTAGAAACTAACCCAACTGGTAAAATCAATACCTACCATTTAACGGATATTAACCTGAACTGTTCACCAATCGCAGTTTAATTCGAAGGATGTTTAAAGTGATAAATTCAGCTCCATAGCCCGTGAGTATCGTGGATTCCTGTTTAATTTCAAGTTTAGCTGGAAATCCGAGATTCGATACAGTGATTGCTCCAGCCGCTCGTCGTAATCGTCGAAAATCGCACGCCCCGATACACCGACTGAAAAGGAAATCTATTAATTGGAACTCGCCGACTACGAAGTGCTCTCCTGTTCAACGAAAATCCCCATCGTGAAAGTGGATTACGGCTCTGTTCGTTCAAGGTTGATCTGCGTGCATGCTATGCCATCGGAAGTTTATTATCGCATTCTTTCTAATTATTCCATTTAGTTCAATATTTTTGAGAAATTTATATGAGAAGCTGGAGTAAAGCGAATTGATTGACGAAATATGTCTAAAAATAGTGGAATGGTAGAGTCACGAACCAATTTTGTTTTATTATTAATTCTCAAATTATTATGGACTACTACAAAAAACTGAAAGAATAAAAATAGAAATATTAAGATTTATTATTCAGATGATAGTAGATAACTGTTATCTACCTTGATGGACTAAGTGAGTTAGTTAGTTATTCACTCCGGGCAAGTGAATAATTAAAAATTAGTACTAAATAAGTGCATTCGTCATTGACATAGTAAAACAATTTCTTACTCACAAATTAAATTAAATATAGTGAAATAATTAAATAAGCTAATAGTAAATAGTAAAACAATGTTGTCATCTAAAACAATGTAACTTGGCATTAATTAGTAATCAGTAAAAATGAGTTGTAATTCCATAAATTCCAAATTCCCATTTGTTTATTAAAATTAAGTTTCGTACACGAATGAAAGTAACGTAGTATCTAAAAAGAAGCTCTTTCCTTGTAAAATGTCACAATATTACGCTATTTCATCTTCTTGAACAAAGTGAAGAACCATAATACTGTGAACCATAAAAGATTAATTTTCCCCAAACATTATCCATCTAAAAATATTTATAATTTGAATAAAAAAGCGCATTAACCATCTATAAAATGAACCACCATATGGCACTATCAACCACGTAGTGTTAGTGTTACCCCAAACACTGTCAATCACCAAATTCTTATCCTTGAAATTAAAATCCACATTAAAATAAACCACCGGGTTTAATTTATGCTGATCGGATTACAGCTCACTTATTTTAATTGAACGTCAAAACCAACTGTACGGGCCTCGGAGTAAGGATCTACACGCGATCTTTTAATATCAGGCCCTGTGCGGCGAAGGGGTGGCTGGGAGTCACGTCGCTCATTACGGCAAATGACCGGTTGCGCTTCCGCGCGGGTGTGCATGGCGCTGTCGTAAATTAGACGCGCAGTCCGGAGCAATCATCGGTTTCTCCAGAGCCTATTATTACCTATTAAAAGGAGGTAACAGAGGGGGGTGGGGTGGTCGGTGGGGCGGGGGGCGGGCGGAGGTATCGAGAGGGCGCGTGTCGGCTGTTATCGGGGTAATTCGCAATTCGAGCGCCCGCTTCTTAACCCAATTGCGGCTGCAAGGGACACACGCGACTCCCATGTTATGTAGGCCGAGTAAGTGCTCCCCTTTCCTCACCTCCTCCAACACCCTCTTTCTCATATTCACCCTCTCTGTCTCCACGAGCGGAGTGCTGGCTGTGCGTAATACATATTTACGAGCCACTTCTCCACCGATCGCTGGCGCAGCCTGAAAATGCAGTTGGATTGTGTTCTCCAACTTTTCCAATTTAATTTATTACTCTGTGTTTTGTTAGATTTATATTCTGCTTGCACAGGGATACGAGGAAACAAAAATTTGTAATTTTTGAAATGTGAAGCAATATAGAAATAGGGCGGGATTGGGAAGCTATTTGAAAAATAATTTTTGTCGTTCAAAGTAGGAATAAAAAGAGTTTTAAAAAGAGTTTTGCTGTTTAAGAATTCTGTATTAATGTTTTATTTGTTTTATTACAACACTTCACTAAATTCCGAATGCTGTTTACTAGCTGCCTTTATTAACAAAAACTGAATGTAAAGAATAATAGGTTGTTGCTACTATTTTTGTTGGAAAACTTTCCTAACGATTCTACTTCTACTCTTGATGCATTCTGTATAATTCATAAACATTGCTGTATTTTTTAGCAATAAAATACACTAGACAAAAGTACATTCAAACTCGATTAGTAGGAAGCTCTTTTAATTGTTTTTATTTCTATAGGCTCAGTTTTAAAATGAGCGTCGATGGTCGTCCCAATCCTCATGTAATAAACACCTTTGTTCTAATAAATATAAACGGGGTGGTCGCGCAAAGCGGATATCTGGTACTGTCTTAGTTTTCAATTTAATAACCAGTCTTAAAATTTTATTTTATTTATTTTTGATTTTTATATTTCTAGATACCGTTGTACGACGAACAATATAAACATACAATATAAATTTGTACATCATTCCGATAGTTTACTATTTTTCTATGATTTTTCGTTAACGGAACCGCTTTGCCCTGACTTCCTCCACATATTAGGACTGTGTAGGATTAAGCGAGTAAAACAGTGTAACGCGTATGACGTAGAAAGAGTAGGCGGACGAGACTGACCGCAACATGCAACCACAACTACCGAGTATGCGAAGCCGTGGCTATAAAAAAAAATGTTGAAGTTGTAACGATCACTGTGAAAAAGGCGAGTGTTACGGTTACGGTACTACAGCGAGATGAGAGCCGATAGACTCAATTTTAAAGCGAGCGTTGAAGGACGATGGTTTTCCCAATCATCATGTATTATACACCTTTGTTCTAATCAATATCTTATCAGTTCATTCATCAATCCTATAATACAGATTTTTTATTAAAGGGGTATTCCCCTTTGATCACATTTTCCAATTTAATTTTTTTTAATAATAATTAAGAAATAGCTATTTTTTTAAAAAACCATTGGTATATTTGCATATGCATATACAACTTTCATGATTTTTTTGAAGCCGTTTCATATAGTCCAGGAATGACGTAAACCGTTATTCATACTTCTTTTCCCATGGTGCGCACGATAACTTCCGCTAAAGTTATAGGAAACGAAAAAAACTAAATTATTATTATTTAGCATGAACGTGGCTATCGCGCGAACTACGGAGAAAAAATTACAAAATGTTTGACAAAATTAAATCAATTCAGATTGAACTCCTTTGTTAAACGAGAGTCACAGAATTATACAATGGTGGTGGGGAGTTCTAACGCCCCGAATCCCCGATGGGTTCACTACCGGCGCTGACGTGCTTTATGGAATCCCTGGGTTTCATGGTGTCGAGTTGAATGTGCTTTAGGATGCCGGCGACCTCGCGCCCTCGTCCGGTTTACTTTCAAACGATGCGACCCCCATTGAAATGTCCACCCGACCCATTGCTGGCGTGGTATACTGCCGCTGGCATACTCCCATCATTTTCGGGTATAAAGATGCCAAGTGGACCAGTTGGACGTTTCCCTTCTCCGTGGAATATCGTTTCTTTCACGATTGCCACGATGAATAGTATTCCGTATAGCTGTCATAAATATTGACATCAGTGTTGACTGATTTTTTTTAGTGAGTTGTTTATTCGTACATTTTCTTCTGAATTTATTGAATCTAGAATATTTAATTAAAAAATGTTTTACGTTTAGTAGTATCCCGCATGTTAAATAATTCGACTAAGAGAAATATTTACAGTTAAAGAAAATGATACTATTATTGAATAACTTGGGCGAAAGAAAATGTATTGGTTTTAAAATGTTTGCAATTAAGTAATGAAATCTGAAATACTTGGTGTTTAAACAACTATTGCATTGCTCATATCCTTTTTGATGAAAATTAGATCTTTTCTAAATAATATACAGCGTCATAAGTGTTGACATCTCTTATACTTCCGGAATTAAATATTTTCCAAGGAGAACATCATAAGATGCAAATCTGTGTATGAACTTTCAGAACTACTTGTTCTCTGCTGTTAAAGTTATTTGTAGGTGTGTCGCTGTTACTTACATACTCATTCTTACCGGATTACTTCTCTCCTTTTCTTCATGCGTAAACTCAATAATTTTAGCTCAATGGTCTCCCATATAGAATTTTCTTGCGTAGTTTCCGAGCCTTAAAACTGTGACTTTCACTTTTCCGGTCCACATTATCTTTTAAATATTCAACCGAATTGTTAATAGGAGTTAATAGGTACATACCACCTTTTCACTGTTTTTTTTGGGTATATAAGCCCTTACATTTTAGTGAAAAATGGAGGAATCGTTCCGAAGTGTCATCGACTGCAAAGCATTACCTTTCGGACCAGCAAAGAATATCCTAGTAGATTGAAAACTAGTCTTTTTCAAAGCAGTTACAATTAGCGTACAACTCACAATTCTTTCGCTTGTTTTTTCTCTGTTCAATTCGCAACGTTAAACGAACTCGTATTACTCTCATTATATTACTTTTATTATATATTTATCCAGAATATATTCAACTTCCGTTTAATTTTCCATAAGGAAACCAAGTGTTTAATCATTTCTCGACTCCTGTTTAATACAACCATATTTCAAATATTCACTACAAAGGAAAAGAGTACTAAGAGATCCCACGAGGATATAGCTTTACCGCTCGAGGTGTATCCGGCGAGCGATAGCAAAGTTTAACTTCAAATTTAGGTCATTCCTATTGGAGGTCACTAGCAAAAGGGGTTAACAGGATAATAGGCACGTGAGTAGGACTGAGTTGGAAGATACTCTGTCCTACCTCACGATTGACTTAAAAAGAGTACTTGTCAGGACTGGAATACCAATTGGGCTGAAAAAAATTGTGGAAGTACAGTTCGACCTCCTAAACAAAACCCTGTAATACTTTTTCAGAATGCGTCTTGATTACCGAAAAAAAACTTAGCGAAGATCGGTCATACGGTGTGTAGGACCGATACTTACTCTTTAGGCATGTTTGTAAAAACTACTTCGACCTCTGTGGTATCCTAGAACGCGAGAATTTGTTAATAATGTAATGATTATGCACTATCTACATCAATTTTTTTCTCACCAACCATTCTGAAAAAGTATTATACGGTTTTGTTTAGATGGTCGAACCGTACTTCCACAATCTTTTTCAGGCCAATTCGTGTTCCTGTCCTGACAAGCACTCCTTGTTAGAGTCGATTGGGTAACTAGAAGACTCGAGTCTGGCTAAGGTGAAATAACCCTTTGCACGATCTTAGAGCATATTTAGGACTCGCGAAGCCAGGCGCGTCACATCGTTGATTAATTGTGATTATAAGCGTGTTTGAATTGTGGGCGAAAGATTAGTGGGGATTACGGATATTGTTGAGAATTCATGGTAATACTTTCATGAGAAAGTGGACGAGAATTCTTCTTATAAGTGGTGAAATCGCGTCGAGAACATATTAAGGGTAAGTCGTGGCCACGGCGCCCCGTAATACTCCATCTAAATGCTGATTCGTTCAGGCACTCATTATTTCTTGTAATCCTGCATCTAAGTGACACTTAAAGCTCGCCCTGTAACAGCACGTCAGCAAGCTTTTTAACCTTTTTAGTTCTACGAAAACGATTACATGTAACAAAATAGAGTTTAGCCTTTCAGAGACTTCATATGAATACATATTTATATCTCGTAAACTTTAACCCTTTTAATCCTAGCAATCTTATAAATTTATCAAAATTATTTATATTTTATACAAAGAAGAAAGAAATGGGGAAGTGACAATAAAACTTCACTTTGAAACCAAATATGTCTTTCTATGTAATTTTTGTAACGATAAACTCTATATTTGTAATGTATAAAGTGATAGAGTAAAAGATGCTAGGAAAAGGAATGAAATAGTCAAGGAGGGTTATAAAGAAATTTTATTTAATAAATTTCTAAAAAAAGTATAAAGATCAGTTTGGCAACTTTTAAAAAACTCCGAAACTACGGTTAAGATCGTAGCATTTAACCCGAGAATTGGTTAAGTGTGATAAGAACTATCACTCTGCAGTCCATCTGCGATTAATTTTACCTCAAATATTAGCCAGTTACAAATATATATCGTTTGATTAAAAATACACTTTTAAATAAACCAGTGGTAGTTGATTTTTAATAGTGACGGAAGATTAAATATTGTCTTTATAATAAACGTTATACCTAAGAAGTCCCAATGTATTTAGGAGAAAAAAAGATTTCGTTTATAATTTTCCAAACAATTTAAATTCTTCTATTGTATTTTTTTAACATTGAGATTATGAAATAGACTTCCAGAGGCTTTATTTACAATTTTTCTTTCAATATTTCTTACATCTACGAGAACAAACATTTAGCAGTACTACACTATTTCAATCGACTGAAAACACATTTTCAACTAACCATGCTTCATTTTCACAAAACCCATTCTGAACACTTTTCTCAACGCTTTGCTCTGCAAAATGCAATTGATATTCCCTTCGCTAAGAATCCACTACTCTGCCCACTTGAGCGCAAAAACTTCGCATTCGTGTGAAATCTGCCCGAGTTGTTTCACATCTAAGAAGGCCACGTCCTGACCCGTATTTCCAGGAGTGGGGGGGGAATTTCGCGCGAGGCCTAGTTCAGTTCCGCTGCTTTCGGCCTCCAACTTTTCTACCCGGATAAAGTGTTGCGTGCTAAGGTAGAGGATCCTACGACCGCGCCGAGTTTCGCTCGAGCGGGGGAGAACTTCCGCGAGGTTGCTGTAATATACCGAAAACTCTTCAAAAGAAAGTGGGCGAAGCAGGGCATACGACGAAATGAGGGGGTCGTGGAGATTGGCGGGCGGGTAAGAGGGGTGGGGGAAAGGAAATATTGAAATAAGATGCACGTTGATTCGTTTAGACGCGAGGGGAAGAGCATGTTCGCCTTTAATTTTGAAAGTTCCGCCTAACTGCGAAACTCAAAGCCCGAGACACGAGAACCCACCCCCCATTTCAACCCACCCGCTCTTTTACCTAGTCCCTTATTCGAAAAAGGTACAAAAGGTGGATAGGAAAGGGATGAAGCAAAAAGTGCCGGAACGACTGAAGTACTAAGTTTGATTAAGGGACTGTAAACAAGCCAGGGAAAAGTTAGCCGTACTGGGTGTTTCATAAACTACGTAGTTTGACCATAGTCATTTTGGAGACAATTAAACGGAGGTCAAGATGGCTACTTCCAAAATTTTCATTTCAGCTTCTTCGTGCGAAAAAATTATAGAAAAGTTATCCGTACAGTGTCTCACTTTTAAAATTTTCGTTTGAGGTTTCTTTTATAAGAAAATTATGAAAGAGCTGGCCATACAGAGTGTCTCATAGATGATGTAAATAATTATTGTTATCTTGAAGAAAGTGGGAGGGAAATGACAATGGCGATTTTCAAAATTCTCATTGGTATTTTACTGTAACCGATTTTGTCTCCTACTGTGTGTCCCAATATTTGTGTTACTCACTGTGCTGTATTCAAGGGGTGAATACATTCTGTCTTGAGAATACCTTTTCAGATGAGACTGTTGTGAGAATCCCCCAAACACAGGGGCGCGTAATCTGTCTGGGTACACAGGGTGATCCATAAACCTGTTTACATCTTGCGAGGATCCTTTCGCATAACCAAAAGCTGTTAACTTGCGAAAGCATTTACTGATGAAATGACAATGCACCGACTTGCACTAAATGAACTAAGAGATAAAAGTTATTGATTTTGCACTATTCCTTTTTATAAGAATTCAGTATATCTTCCAGAAAAGTTTTTTTAGTTATTCTCATAAAGAAGGAATGTCCATATAAAAGCTGTTAATTTTGAAAATGAAATAAACACAGAAAAAAGAATTAATTAGAACTAACTTCCACCACGGATTAGTATCTACTTTTAATTACTTAAAATTTAATGTTATTCAAATAAATTCATTAAGCATTTCGTATTAATTTCTCATGAAGTACTCGGTTAACAACAATTAACTTCAACTGCTTTCGAATTTAAAAGCTTCTATACTTCATTGAAAAGACAAATTAGCGTTAAATTACCTCCAAAACATCAGATTTCGACAGAATATTTTCAGTTAATTTTCCGCATCACGGCTCAGTCAAGCACAAGCGTTCACTATAATTCAACATAAAGCCCAAATGTAAAAAAATAACGCAAGATGATTACAAAAGATGGAAATTCTAGCTGAATTAATTAAATGCGAACATCTGAAAGTTAATACTCGGACATCAAAGTGGGGCAAAATTGTGAGGGGGTTGGTGCGAAAATAAATCAGCTCCTGTTAGAGTTGGCGGCGCCAGCGAGGGTGGTGGGCGAGGATGACAATAATTGCGCGCTCGCGAGCTGCCGAATAAAAGTAGATCAACATCCGGGCCGGTAATTAAAACCAGGATTAATCGGAATGTCATGCATAGCCCTGTACACTATTGATTTGCCGGAGGTATGCGGGTATCGTCGGCGCCGGGTAAACAGGATGGCGTTTCGTAATTAGTGTAAGCCAAAATTAAACTCGCCAGATTGTTGGAGAACTTTCCTTTCGCCTGCGAAAGTGCCCCTGGTGCGGCCGAAAATTTCCAACAATTCCATATGCCAGCTTTTCCTCATGCCGTTTCCTTTTAACTCGCCGCTAGTTTTTCTTGTGATAATCCGTTTTGAAATTCGCCTTCCTGGAAATCATCGAGTTTGACCTAGTTTGATCTGTTTTTATATTAAGCCCTTTTAATTGAAAGAGCTGGTAAATATGAATTTTCCAGCTCATACGTATAATGTTTTACTATACTTTGTTTTGTTTGTTGTCGAGTAAAATTTCATGAAGTATGAGTTTCAGAAATGGTTGGGAAAACTACTTTAATTACACGGGTGTTATTTTTTGCACTATTTGTGGAACTTCTTATTTTCTAAATTTATTACAGACTGTCAATATTAATATAAAGGTAAATAATGTTAAAAATAAAATGTTTGTTTTTGAACATAAAAAGCCCATCTTTGAAGAACTTCAGGACAACAATCAGATGGAACAGTAGGGTTAGAACCATTTTCCATTATTAAATAAAATAATTTAATAATCAAAAGATTGAAAATGACTAACTTAATATAATTTCAATGGAAGACACTGCATCGAGAAAACAAGTGATCAAAAGAAAATATATAACACTTTCCTGAAGAAGAACATTCATCATATAGTCAAAATCAAACATACAGCTCCAAATTTAAATAATTTCAAATTCAATGTAAAATATTGCACCGAAAAAATTGTGATCAAAAGAAAATAGATACTTTGCAGGTGAAGAACGATCCTGGAACGTTCCCAGGATCGCGTCAGACCTCGGAAGAGAAGTGATACTAACTCAGCGAAGGATCACTATATATGCACAGTGATCTCCGCCTGGAAGATCTCGTCACTCGAGAATTCTCGCGGATAGCATTCCCGACGAATGTTTGCCAGTCGCGTTTCAAGCATTCCGAGCTTTTTTGTGGCTCCTTCAAAATACCGACGCAAATCCGTCACGATCGGAGTACGCCGGAGAGGAGTTTCCCTTGCGATACGAATGCGGATCCACTGTCACCCATTCAGGGCCCGCACGTCCCTTGCCTTCTAAGCATGCCAATGGAATTTTGAAGAGGCACGATGAACTCCGTGACAAAAAAAGGAGGTAATCTGTAGATGCTTGCTGCGTTTTTGGATTATTTTATTTCGTTGTATTGCCGCATTTACACTAAACATACAAGAAGTTTATGATGTGTACATTGTATAAAAAATTATTGGCACATCCGGCATGTTTGGAACAAATTCCCTTTAACAAAAAGTGTGTCGGTGGAAATACATTTTTTCTTATCAAGAACACTGTCTTGTGACATGAAAATGTATTTTTATTTAGAGGAAAAAGTTTTCTTCTTTAAGAACGGTTGTTCCGGAAACATTTGGTGTGGGGAAAAGACTCACTTTTTATAACACTTTTTCTCGTTGTAATGTTTTCATTACATTAGAAATTATTTAATTTAGATTTTATTGATGTGTTCAATGTTTTTGTTGTACTTTTGGTTTCTATTAATCAAATACGGTTGATTAACATTTTACTGCTATAAAAATGAAACAAATGTGGACCCTTACAAATTGTTAATTATAAATGAACGTACTACTTATACTGTTTTAGTACTTGTGAACTCAATAACAAATAATAACAGCAGTCGAAAATATTTCTTTAATTCATTATTCATTCCTCTGAAGTTAATCTCACTTTAAGACGACCCTATTAAATCACTTGTAAACGCATTGAATCAGAATCATTGACGAACCGAAATCAAAATGAATATCGCATGGATCGTTGGGAATATTATGCATTTCAATTGGGCTCCATCGAAAGCTCGGTGTACAATGAAGCTCAAAGTTGAAGTCAATGCTGGCGCGGCCGCGATTTGCAGTCCGAAAAGCCGAATTTAGTCTGAAGCTTTTGGTGCTCGGCATGCTAAAATATGAAGGTGGTATATCAGACTGGAGGAGAGCGCGCCGAGGCGGCCGCCTCTTCTGCGCCCGGACCAGTTTAGTCCCAATGTACGATGCAAAAGTGGTTTTCCACTAGACTATGCACTGCTTAATGTGCCTTGTATACTGCTAGCTCGCAGGCGTGTACATAGTATTAGCTCCGCATCCACCCGCCTATTCTACAATGGAACAAGTGCCTTATTTATGCCCCTCGGAATTAACCACCCAAAACTGATTCTCTGGCGATTGTTTCATTTAATCAGAGATAATATTTAATTCCGATATTAAATATTTCAGTATCCCTTAAAAATACGAAATATCAAAATTTCAATAAACATGTTTCTTTATTAGCTACTATGACTATTTTATCTACGTCTGTACTGTATGGTATTATAAAAAAAAATAAAAAATAGAAAGTACTATTTATTTCTAAATTTAATTTTCTCTTCATTAATTAGTCCTTCTGTTTTCGTTCTACAATCTTAATACTTCAGAAGTACTCCACGTGGGAGATGCTAGTTGCGCCTGTACTATGTAGTCTTATCAAAGTTGGCGGAGTGCGCAAGCCGTTTACCGTGCCGAGGAAAACCAGAGAAAGCTCGTACACAGAGGAGATACTTCTTCCGCTCTATCGTCCTCGTTGTCGCAGGAAAGAACACGTTTCACGACAAAGTGCTAACTCCGAAAGTGTGCCTCTACTGACAATGGAGTGACTGTCTGTACACCGGAGTATTTACTTCCCACGCTTGCCACCTCGAGGCCTTCTTGACAGTTCATACTGTTTTGTGGGTGGTTTGGATCTTCGCGGCTTAGTCATTCCTCATTCTTAATGAATACGTTTAGAGATGAATCTTTGCCTATAGCTTAAATTAAACAAATCATCTGTTTATTATTTAATATTATTTATATCTTGTGCAAATATATTTTAATAATATATAAATAATTTTCCCTAAATAAGAAATATTATTAATATTGTCAGAATATTTAAGTTAGTTATAGCTATGTAATTTTGACCAAACATTTAAATATATGCTACTTATTTCTAAATTAATATTATTTTGCTGTAGGACGACATATTCACAGAACTGTAATGAGTTCTAAAACGTTATATAAAAGAATATCTGAAATTTACAACAAGCAACAAATCATTTCTACAAACACATTACTTGCTATTAAGAAAAGAAAATAGAAAAAGTTGCTTTAAAATATCACAAATATAGAAATCTTTTTTTAGAAAGTAAAATATAGAAGAATTGTTACAAATATAGAAATACTATAATTTGTCCATTTTTGCAACAAATATAAAATAATATAAAAATACGTTAATAGCTATCAGCTATAAATTAAAAAATGGCGTGAACAAATTACTTCGGTTGGAACCAGCTATATTTTTTAAAATATATATAATATATTTTAATGACGATATAAAATAATGTCAGTGTCAACCAACTGTAGATCTAAAAATGATGTAAAATGAGATCTCCGCCAATCAATCATAGCTTTAACAGTTATATAAAATAACGTCAGCAACAACCAGCTGTATTTTCAAAAACGACACAAAAGACCAGCTGCTAGTGCGAATACGTTAAGAAGCATAGAGTCGTCCGATCCGAAACGCTCAATGACGATACTGCCGATTGCCGTGAAAGCTCTCGGAGTTTGGACGAGTAATGGAAACAAATGCGTATACCGCTGTGCCGCACGTTTGTACGAGGATTAAGGGTTGACATATGCCACGGCTTGGATTGGTAACACGTCTGTTCCGGTGTCCCCTGCAATGTCGAAGGGGGTGGAAAGCTCTAAGTATTGGCCGAGTGCAGGATTATTGAAAGCCCAGGAAAAATGGTACGCGCGCGCGCGCGCGCACTGAGCTACGAGCGAATGGTCGTGTACGCGATCACGTTTCCTTCGCCCGGTGGCGCCAGTTAAATCGGCCGGCATGCTGAACGAATTCCCACATGGATTAACCGGATTATTGGAATTGGTCGATTAAATCCAATTTGAGAATAAAATTGCACCGCGCCGCCGATAATTATGTGGTGGTGAACGCGCGAATTTTCAGGTCCTCGAGCACCCTTCGCCCCCCCCCCCAAACCCGCCCCCTTTCTACCCCCTTTCGATGTGTATTTCGCCGAGGGTAACAGAGCAGCTTATTTCTTATGGAGAAACGAATTTTCATAATACATTCGCAATGCATGAGAGATTTAATAATGAAAATTTGTATAAATGGTAATGAATAATTCAATACAAGTGACAAAGTGAGTATGAAATCGGACAGATCCAGTTTCAGAATGATAATTCAGAATTTTATTATTGGGTGCATTAGGTAATGCACCCAAATTAGGTTTATTATTAGGTTTGGCGATCATGATGTCACTACTACGTTATCACGTACTTAACCTAAAAGAAATGGTATCAAGGCAACGATGGGGTTTTTAAACGCTTATAAATGCAAGCGCCTAACCCAAACGCAATCATTATTTATTTATAAGGAACAAATTAAGATAACAAAAAAGATTAATTATAATAGTGACACCCTTTGCCATATGTTAATTTTAATTAACACTAATTCAATCATTACGCAAATTACATATCATATATGTTTTCTTAGGACTTAGCTTGCTGCCTGACTGTTGATACCAAAGTGAAATAAAGTGGTCGCACTAATTTCTTTTATTTTCCGCTCGTTCATGGTACGCCATAAGGAAAACAGGGCTGCACAATTTTCCGGAAGCATCACGCTATCAAACTTCCAGGAACGTTCAATCAAACTATATCCACTTTGCGAAAGCATGAACTCGAGCTTGCGGCGCTAGCATCTGAAAGAGGCTTCCGCGGCTGGGCTTCGTATTAAAACTTGTACGGGAAACGTACGGCGGGAGCAGAGTCGAGTTTCGCATGGCCAAGTATCAGTAAACATGCGGCTCAGCATCAAAATGCTAGAAAGTCCCCGGCGTAATAGCAGCGAAGCGCCACCAGCCTTTGGTGATTGCGCGCATGAAAAGTTTTGTCATATGTATCGATTTTTGTGAACACTAGCGACAGCTAGTTTAATTTGTTTATCAGCAAATCGGTTAGAGCCATAAATTATAAATCAATGATGGAGATGTTTACATCGACTGTGAAAGGTAACGTTAAATTGATGCAAAAAGTATTGTTGGTTATGTTTTGAACACTTTTTTATTTTGAAGTTCAATGTAATAACAAACATAATTTCCTGAGAAAATTCTGTTGAGTTATAATTGTGTTTTGAAGCATTTTTTCCCTTTGATTTTATTTATTACTTATTGTGGGTTTGTTGTAATATAAATTCAGGTTACAATCCGTAAAGAAATCATATCGAAGTCAATATTAACCATACTTGAAGACAATATGTATACTGTAAATAATCCCCAATTCACAAACCTAGTTTCTTTAAAAAAGCTAATTGTCATCCATTATGTATTGTTTCAACTTATAGTTAAATTTGTTAATGAAGCCCTTATTAAAAACAAAATTAAAAACGAAAATTGTAGCCCCAAGCACACACTATCAACAATTCTCATAAAAAACGTACGAATTTCTGAGTTCCCCAAAACTCCCCGAAAAAGCCTCCGAAAACTCTGGCATATCACTGGAAGCGGAGAGAAGCGTGACAACAAAGTATTGAAAGCTGGTGGGTGGATCTGCCAAAAACATTACTTTAAAAGCATCTTGCTCTCTGCGGCGTGCGCTGCTTGTCTGGCGTGCGGTTAGCTTTATACGTATCGCGCCGCGCTGCCGGCCAATAAAAGGCACACGCGGACTTTTGAGAAGCCATTAAACAGCGCGGAATGCTCGTAAAACGTAAAGCAGCAACGGCAGCAGTACCACAGCATCAGCAGCACCAGTAGCAGCAGTAACAGCAGCTGCAGTATGCCCTTTTTCGCCATAGTGAGAGTTCCACTGTCAAAAGCGAGGAAAAGCAAGCGGTAGATTTCTCTACCCTTAGCTACCTGGTAACGCCCTTCCGGAAGGGAAATAATCTTTAGCACTAGCCTACAGTCATGTAAGCTGTCATCTTCCTAGTATCGGTATCCATTTCCTATTTTTTTATAACGTCCACCTGATACAGGACTTTAAAGTTACCAATATTCGGAAATGTTTTCATAAAGCTGGATTCTAAAGAAAACTTTCGGCACAGCACTCCATTATCGGAATTAATGAAATTCAGTGTTCATAATTTTCATAAATGTAATAAATACTTTTCTTCTTATTAATATTTAAATATAACTCATTACTTTGTAGTTATCATAAATGATAGTTATGATTGGAAAAATTTGTGGCTTTCATGTTACATTCAGGGTAGATAGAGACTCAAAAGGCTAGTTATGTTAAGTAACAATATCATTAAAATCAATTTAAATATCCTTTGGTGAAAAAATTATGCTTCGAGATTAAAATATAGTAACTCAACAATAAGGCTTACTCATGACTTTAATTGCGAATCGAATAGTTTTCAAGGGATATTCATACTCTAAAGTTTAGCTATGATATTATTAAAATCAACTAAAATTACTTTTCGTAAAAATATAAAATAAAATTTAAAAATCCAACAACCGTAAGACTCGCTTAACAGCAGCAACATTATGGTCTTTTTTACTGTGAAAAGCGGTAGATTTCTTTGGCCTTTGCTCACAGGTAACGCCTTTCCAGAAGCGAGATAAACTTTACACTAGCTGACAGAGTGTCCTCTTTGTGATATCGGCATCCCTTCCCTATTTTTATCGACATCGAAAAGGAGGAGGTACTCAATTCGACCGCTATATTTTTTTTGTAATGTTTGTCCGGCGATATCTCTGAGATGGATGGACCGGTCGGGGTGAAACCTCTTCGATCTGCTAGATGATACTCCCCATTATGGCCCCGTTATAAATTTTGTCGATATTGTTTAACATTACCTATTGTTATTGCATAAAAACCGATATTTCGTGTACCGACAATACTTATACAACTAATGGACCGATTGGGATGAAATCTTTCTAATCTTATAAAGGCAACTCCCTGAATGGTCCCGTTATAAGTTTTGTCGAAATTATTTAACACTAACTAAAGTTACTGCATAAAATTGCAGACGCGTTGTCTGATCGGGATGAAACTTCTACTAACTGGTAGAGGAAGTTCTCACGGTACTCCCTCTTCCATAAATTTCGAAATATACAAGCTTTTCTTCAACAAATTCAGCCACATTTGTTTGTCTATAACTGGTACACAAGTGCATCGATGAAATTCGAGAAGAAATCGATCACGATCCATCCTTCTATTCATTTCCTATACTAAAAAGTATTAAATAAAAAAAATATTTTTAAAATAATGTGATCGACCTGGAAAAACTGATAGCACCTCAAACAACTGAAACCAAACAAATAGGCACCACAAGAAATGCCCTAGTAAAAAATAATTTATTGTTCTCATGCTTACAGAAATTTGCAGTCATAATATGCGATTTTGGCAACCTTCCCCCATTAAGGCTAAATATACTGCAACTTTTCAGAGGCGACGCAAATATAAGTAAAATATTACTGGTACTTACGGGTCTTACCCGCGCTTATCCGTATTCTTTGATTTACCCGCGCCCTATGCCCTGTCCCATTTACTCACTGTTACTATATATTGTATGAAATCATCTAAATTTTAAACTTAACAATAATTGGAGACAATATAAACAACAGCCTCACATTCATAAACCTAGAGAAGACTAATAATATTCAATGTTCATAATTTTCATAAATGTAATAATACCTTTTCTCTTTATGAATATCTAAGTACGACCCATTACTTTCCAGTAGCTATTAGCGTTAATAGTGATTGAAAAAATTTGTTGCTGTAAAGTTGATTCTTGGGTGCCTTCACAGTAAAAAGTTAGTTATGTTATCATTAAAATCAGCTTAAAATAACTTTTGGTAAAAAAAATGAATTAAAGTATAGAAACCGAACAACCATAACAAGGAGTAGATTTCTTTGCCCTTCGCTCTCTGGTAACGCCTTTCCAGAAGCGAGATAAGCTTTAGCACTGGCTCACAGAGTGTCGTCTTCGTGGTATCGGCATCCCTTCCCTATTTTTCTTGCAGCGTCCACCTGATACTGGATTCTCCGGCACAATAGACGGATACCCTCAGGCAGAATGGCAAAGGGGTGGAGAAGGGGTGGCCTCCTTATCGTGGCTTCTTTTCGCGTCTCATGTTCCAATCGTTTGTCGCGAGCCACCTCGTAAACATCTCCGAAAGCCGATAGGGTGTCACTGATAGATCGGCTACAGATAGCTCTTCTATGCCCGTCTCGCCCGAGCACCGCCAAGGTAACTTTATTTCGATAGTTATTTTCACCGCCGTTTTATAGAGTGGAAGGGACTTTTTTATTTTGAGCCTCAGTTGATTCCGAGAGACTGTAGTTCGCGATAGATTTTTCCATTTTGGTGGTTTAATCATTGCGGTGCTTCTATTTTCTTAATTATCGACTATTGTTTATAAATTTCAATTTTGCGTAGACGAAAGTCGTATGCTGAAGCGCGAACGTTGAAAGTATGGTGTGAATTAGTAATGTTAATGATATGAAAGAGTATTAATTGGCAGAAACAAGTTTGTATTATTTTTAGTCGCACATCACCAAGAATGTTTCAATAAAAAAATATTTTGTACTTTTTAGTGCATTTGTAAAAAAGTGCTCGCACACCTAGTGTTTCTGAAAAAAAAGGTACGAGTGGATGCCTATCTAAAAGCTTTAGAAATAGATGTATTTTCGGGATTTTTTTCCAAAATTTTACGTATGTAATCGATCAACATTTTTTTATTTCTGATAGCATCTTTCGCGAAAATTTTAGTCAATTTATACTGCACGTATAATTAAAATTGTAAGTTCTACATTAATGTATTGTAATTAACATTATTTTGCCGTAACCACTGCTGCTCGCAACTGGGTCAGCAAGAACTAAAAAATGATACGTGTTTGAGGATAGCGTATTGCATTACCTAGGACTCTATAGAATCACATTTTTTTATATGCTCCAGTTTTTTTAAATGAAAAATGAGTAATCGTTTGCAAAAATTGATATTTTTTCGTATTATAACCCATCGCCATTCTGTTGTACTTTTTGTGCATAAATCTGACTTTATATTAGTGGTCACAGCAAAACAATGTTAAAGGAGGGTGTTACAGTAAATTAATTAGTAGGACTTACAATTTTAATTATATGCGAATAAAAAAATTCGAATACAACATGTAAGGTTTTTGAGAACAAAATCATAAACATGCATCTATTTTTAAGGTGTTTAGGTAGGTGTCCCTCTCAAAGAAACTCTTTTCCCCAAATAGAATTATATTTTCTTAAAAGAGAAAGTATCCTCGTTAAGAAAAAATTAATTTCCTCACACGAGACTGTTTCTTTTGTAAGAGAATTTATTGTACAAATACTGAGTGTACCAATACCTTCTTCAGCGATTATATATTCCCTATTTCTCGCGCCTCTTTGATTTCCTAGGAGTTTACAATGGGGTTTACGTTATCGCGCCCGCTGACTACGCGTCATTCACGCCGAATTGATTCCCAGGCGAAAAGATGTTACAGCAGTCGCGAATCGCCTCGTAAACATCATAGCGCGTCGGCTCAACGATATCTCAGATAAAGGATCGCTGATTCCCGATAGCGTACATACGTGGCTCAAGCAAAGTGCACAGCAGATACGCGTGTGTACGCGTACGTCACATAAGAGCCACCTGTCTAGAATTCACTTGACTGCTCGTTTGCGGGAGAGATATAGCGAAAGCCACGGCGGTTAGGTCATCGATGTGAGTTAATGCTGTCCCTGGATCTACCGGGTGATTCACTTGAATGTTCATCGGTACTGTTGTATATCCAACTCTTTATTAGACAGTTATAGTAACTAAAAAAAGTATTCGCACACCCAGTGCTTAAGAATATATTTTGTATTGTTTAGTGTAACTAAAAAAGTTTCTTACATACAGTGGGTAAAAAAGTGGGTAAAAAATACCCAGTATTTTTAAAATACACTTTCGTAAAGAAGAATTTTTTTCTTGGTCAATAAAATACATTTCTATTTCGAGTTTCACTGCATATACGAATATTACATTGTATTTGTTAAACATACGGTCAATATTATTTGAAATAAATATGTGGTATATATATCTTGGCATTAATTATAAGAATGAGAAAGTAAGTCTGCGTATAGTATTTATACTTCTGTAGTAATATATTTGTAACATATATTTGTAATGAATCACCCTGTACAGGGCTGCACACTGCTTTTGGACCACAAATATCAGATACCCGGTACCGTAAGAAAATTATAAACTATCTAGTCATTTTAATGGTTCACACATGTTACCCAATTCTCTACATATTAAGTAACAAATACAATATCATATTCATTTGTTAATCAATTTGACTTTAGGTCTCATTGTACTTTGGCAATGTCAATAATTGTTCCGTGCAAAAATGTTATTTTACTTATACAATTTTCCTTCGAATACTATATATTATTTATATTCTCCATAACATAACACATACACATTGCATAAAGAGTAGAGCACGACAGTGATAAATCAGAAACAAGTGAATCACCCTGCAAAGTCCGGGCGAACCGCTTATTTTTCATTTTTTCAAGGGAGCACGATAAGTGTCAGCTAAAAGCCCCTATTAAACTTCCGTTCCCAAACGGAGTGGTTATTCGTACTACGAATAGCAAGGATACATTTTCCATAATGAAGTGCGGGGGCAAATGCTTCCGGGTCTCGATAATGCTAATCCGCGTGGGCCTTTAGCTTGCCAGGTAAAGCGTACAGTGGTGCAAAAATTGGTTACCGGCTTCGCGGTAACGGCAAATTTATTCGCTTCATTAGAATCGAAGGCGAAGACTTTAAACGGGACGATCGTAATCGCAAGGTACCAAATCAATGAAATTGCTGGTTCTTTCGCTTGACTCCAAGCCGTGTTATTTGAAATCGTTATTTTTTTTGTTTTATACGACAGTTATTGTTTTTTATTTTGTACGACAGTGCAGCTATTGTTTAGTTTGTGGTTCTAAAATAAACAAGTGGATATGAAGTTTATTTATTCGATAGGTCACTGGTTTTCACGTGTCGACTCGTATTTACCTATGCAACAATTGTTTTTTATTATATTTGTTTCCAACCTAGTGTGAATTTCTATGAAAATTCATTTCCATTGTACAAGTTTTTCTTCTTGTTAACAGTCAATGATTCTAATAAGACTTACTTTCTAAGATATAAGATCGATCTACATTTACCATTTTCGTATGTGATAATACAAAAATATATTTACTAATTAAGTGAACTACAAATTACATTAATTCTTGAAATAATTAAATTGGAGATTCAGAGTATTATCAAACATCTGAAACTTGCCTTTTAATAAAATCTGTCATCAAAAGTATTCGTTCAGTAACAACATAACAACAAAAAGGCAGAACGTTTAGGGTGAAATTAATCCCTGATGATTCACGGTGCAATAGTTTTCACCTAATTCACGGAGGATGAAACGCTAAGCAATCAAGCGGAATTACCGAAGGCCCGCCCGAGAATTTCGCAATTTTTTCTCAAAACACGCGACATTAATAAAACGGAGGAAATAGCCTATAAAGTAGGGAGGCGGAGTGGTGCTTCACTGGACGATTAATTGACCAGGGGGTAATATCTTCGGGGAGTTCGCGTGGCCCTCTCGAGGCTTTTAAAGCCCTGCAAAAAGCTTATTACGCCCCAGGAAGTGGTTTAAAGATCGCCCAGCAAACAGGTAAATGCGTGTGCTCGGAAACCTCGCATATTACTCTTGCGCGAGCATAAAACATTGCTCGAATTTGCTCTGGCAAGATTAACTGCAAGCCTACTTAGTAACTAAAAAAAGTCATACCCTTACTAAATCATTGTTGCTGGCTGACGAGCTCCATTTCATTTTCTAAATTGACCGTATAAAGAGCAGCTTTTTTATTATCTGTTTATAGACATCTTATATATTTCCTACAGTTTTATCATAACCTATTTCTGCCGACTTTAAACAGGAAGAGGTACTCAATTCGACCGCTATATATTTGTTTTAAAGGAAATGTTTTTTAATATTTAAGTAATTATTATTCTATCTTAAACACTAAAATGCTATTGTTAAATAAGCGCGTGCCCTATTCAAACTGGTATAAATTTAATAGTGTACATGCATTTTACGTGCACGTTAACAATAGTGTAACTTAAAGAATATTAGGTTGTTGCAAATGTATTCTAACAGTGTATACTTCAATCCTTTTGAAATCTTAAAGTTACTTTTGGAACCCTGTATGAATGATAAATATTTCAATAGTTTGTAGCCCATTTGGCTAGTTCGTAATTCTAAATTCTATTTTAATAATTCTATTTTAGTAGAAATATACAATGTATAACATAGAATGTACAATATACAATATACAATATACAATGTACAATATACAATATACAATATACAATATACAATATACAATATACAATATACAATATACAATATACAATATACAATATACAATATACAATATACAATATACAATATACAATATACAATATACAATATACAATATACAATATACAATATACAATATACAATATACAATATACAATGTACAATGTACAATGTTCATCAAAGGATGTAGATGAGCGCGATTTTTCGTTCTACCACCCTTCCTCGTCTCAGACTCTAATTAAATTGAGTTTCAACTTCAATTTACAGCGGGAACATCTACGGCCCATTAAACCCTAAACTGAAATAGTGGTGGCGGAATTTGTAATGTGAATTAACACATCGAGTCTCGCACAGGCGTTCGCATCGTACACGGAGAACCTCTTTGGTATTCCGGCTTTCAGGAATAGCTCGTACAGGATGCATTTGGATCACGAATGATCTCGAGATACTCGGCGTTACACCCGCGAAGGTACTCGTGACTGATACGCAACGCACTAGTTTTCGGAGGTGCCCCGCATGCCATGCATGCATCCCCTTCAACCCGTAGATACATGCTCGCACTAGAAAAATTGTCTCATTTCAGCAATTGTCGCAATTCCAGCTGCAAAATATTTCCCTGGTCGCATTTCTCTACGGGATGTAATATCTACACGCTAAAAATAAACTTTCCGACCTCTTTGAGAATGCTTTCGAATTTTTTCGAATTTATTCGAAAACATTCTCAAAAAGATGGTGTTTTTCAAATATTTGCTCTACTTCGATGTATTCCGTATCATCGGAATACCTGCAAATCGATTTTACTACAATATATTCATATATACTTCAATCGTCATAAAAGAATGGATTATTTATTATATGAATGAGGAAAAATAAATAAAAAAAATTTAACCGAAATTATTTGGTTTAAACGTAAACAGCAAAGGATAAATAGCATTGCAAAATCTAATACTTGTTTCAATACTAAATTATATTCTTTGAACAGCAAAATAATATATATTTAAACTAAATAACTGATGCTCGGCACAAATCAGTTAGTTACAAATAACTTAAAATTAATCAATTTACAAGTAACAGTGATAACATTACAAAGCTTTATCATTAAGTTCAATACTCTTGTTTCAACAGTGCAACATTCTTTCTGCTAGTAACACAGAATGTTCTCATTTATACTATTTATATTTATAGACATAATTATTGTGATACGATGAATTCGACTTCGTGGAAATAAAAAATTAAGCTCGTCCCAAGCGCGCCGTGAAAATAGTAGCGCGTCGCATTCCTGAATCACATAATTATGTTGAAAGCTTTTACGAGGGCGGCTAAAAATTTCCGCTTCATAGTTGCGACAAAGTTTCACTAACTTCCCCATTACATTCCGCCCTGAAATTTCGCATTTTCGCACTTTTAAATGGTCTAAGCTGAGGCGTGAGCTTTTCATCATCTTTTTTCGTTTGTATGCCGACGGACTTTAATGATAAAATGATTCATTAGATATTCCCGGGGAGTGCTTTGCGGGTGTGTTTGTGTAGCCCTGCTTACACGGGTATTGGAGCAGAGATGAGGGGTGAGGTACACATTATAAAGGAGGCGAGATTTCCATAAAAGAATTTCGCGTGGCATTAAAATTTATGAGAATGAGTGGAATTACAAAGTCGCGGCTTACTTTTTGCTGGGGTTAAAGGTACCGTGCATTCTGCCCAAGGAGTTTCCGATACCAGTGCATTCTCGAGACTAATCAAAAGCACCCTCGGTAGAAAGTAAAGAGACCCTAAAATATCCGCTGAAGATGCTTAAAATCGAAGTATTAAGATTAATTAATGTTAATAATTCGACATTATTAGAACGAATGCTTTCAATCTTGAAAACTTATTAGAAAAAAATGGTAAGTACCCACAATTGTTTTCTTAAATTAATTATTTTATAGTGACAATTATAGTTTTACTTGAAAGTATTCACTAGGACCTATTTTCACAAATTATTTCAGACTTAAAAACAAAAGGGTTACAAAATTGGGTGGGAGCGGAGGAACACTCTGACTGTGACAGACGAACGTTCCTAATGAACTATAGAACCCTGGAAATTTACGATCATACTTTATACTAATTCTAGTCTACTACTAAAACTAAACCTAAAAGTAATGAGAATATGTATGCTTTGTATTATAATATTATGGTATATTATAATATATTATGAAAGTATTCCGACCCTATTAATATAAAGAACAACATTTGCCTGCTCGTCTGCATGCTCGCGATAAACTCGAAAACAACTGAACCAATTTCAATGGGGTTTTTTCTCCTGAATGAATTATGATCGCCAAATCAAATGGTATAAACGTCTCTTACAAGCGTTTTATCTACATAAATGTCCAAACTGAACGCACCCAGAATAATGTGCCGAACCTTATACAAATTTTCGGAGCAGTCAATAAATTCTCAAAATAACAATGTTGCCTGTCACATCTAACAATAGTTGTAAAGTAATTGAATTGTAATTCCTTAACCGATTAAACTATTGACATGCTTTTACTGTAATCGTGCTACACTCGCATTAGAATTAATTACTAATGTAACAGAGAGTTTAGTGGCGTGTAAATGTAACAAGTTCGTGCACGTTTTAATAAACGTTAACTTGACTAAATTGCTCTGTAGAGTGTAAAGGGTTAATGAATAGGGCAGAATTAGATTCAACAGGTTGTGGTTCACGTTTCAATAATTAAAGTATTAAATTAATACAAACTGCATCTGTAAGTGTTACAGTACAGTTACATTCGTACTGCAATTATTATTCTATGAAATAGGATGCTCGAATTGTCGAATGAAATGCAAAGGACAGGACGAGAACAAAAGAAAACTAAAATCAGGAAGTTGGGGTTTGTTTGTTAAAATGTGAACTGTAAAAAGAAAAATACTTGCAGTTGCGATTTGCTCGACATTGATTTCATTGAGATATATTTAATATTTATTATACAACAACATTGTAATATTTATTTATTAACATTTTTCCAGGGAATATCGAACTCAACATTAATAAGAATAAATATAATAAAAAAAACTTAACGGCAGTAAAAAAAATCGTTCTTTTTTCATATTCTTACTATACAGACACTTTTATCCATTGCAGTATATTCGAAACTGGATAATGTTTAGAACATTAACAACAATACTATAATATTAACAATAGGAAATAAAACAAACGAATAAATAAAAATGCAGTAAAGTTCTTTTTATTTCCACATTTTTATTGCATGAACTCTTTTATCCCCCACTATAGACTTTGCTATTGATATTAATAACAATGCCATAATGTTGGCACACCGCTGCACCCGTCAAGCTCATCATTCACGACTCTGTTTGCATTCAATTGCGTCGAATATTCGCTCGGAAACGAAACTTCAATGGATTCTGGGAGGAAGAGAAGGGCGAGAGAGTGGGGGTGGGAAGTGGGTGTATTATCGTTACTGACAAGAATAAATAGAGTACCGTATGTTCCGGACTCCCACCGACCGCTGGGATTTATGGACGCGGAATGAGAGTACCGGGCACCCATCGAATTGTCGAAATTACAATAAAATTATCGGCCGGCAAAATGTATATGTACACAACGATGCGTCGAATTCTCCGATACACTTTTATTTATTGCACTTCTTATGGACGCTCGGATATCGACGATATGCTTTCCAAATCCTATACAAATAGTGAGTTTTATGCACCGTTTGTTTATGTTTTGTTTTTACGGAACGTGATGAAAGTGCATATGTGTGTCTTTTTTATACATAGAATGTTTGAAGGAAATAAATCGATCTTGGAGGGGTGGAAAAACAAGTTGAGCTAGCTTATTGATTAGAGGAAGTTATATTTTTTTGTGGCTTTTTTAGAAATTACTTATTTAAATATTTGGTATTTATTTGTAAATCCGCTTTCAATGATTTTTTTGTGCAGTGGGTAACCAAAGGGAACCATGGGAAAATTTTGTTCAAAAAGACTAGGTGCGCGAGTACCTTTTTATATGTATACTGTATAGTATAGACGGATGCTACATATTTCCTCAATATTTTCATGTCTGTATTCACTTTTCAAAAAGTTGTTTTATCGACACACACTAAAATTTTTCAGACATTTACGAGTATTTTTGTTGTCTTGTTTACTAGCATTGAAGTGGCTAAAAACAGAGGGAGATATTCGACAACTTTTCTTCACTTTTGGTTTAACGTTGTCGGATTTCATGACAGTTGCATCGCTCGGAATCAGGTTTCACTGAAATCCCTGTTGGAGTTTGCCTTTGTGCTTGCGCGCAAGCTTCGTTTTAATTGGCGGGTTTCGTCGTTACTGTTCAAATTGCTGTCAGAACGATTAATTCTTGGAATCTCAAAAGAGCCCAGCTTCGATTTCAAACTTCATCCGACGGACGTAAATTACACACCATGAATACCACGCAGCTTTATTAAAGGTTTTAAAATTAAATATCCGCTTTCCGGAGTTAATATTTCCGAGACAATTAGTTAGTCGAGGGAAATCGAAACTTTTAAACGAGCCTTGGAAAAATTGGTATTATTAAAATGCCTCTGAGTTTTATCATAATTTTACGATGATGACGACTTTGTTGCCCATAGACAGCACTACCAGGCATCACATCGATAAAAGTTGGCGCGACTCTCTGGGGACAAATGCGATCAAATTTTTACGTTTTGGCAATTCGTGGTCTATTGGCAGCGGGTGGCATGAAATTCTGCTTTCATGGCAGCCTGTTTCCAGTCTCTTACGAGTCGTCGATCCATTGACACTTCTTTTTGTCTTCAGACAATATAATGTGGCGGGCACTATAATTCAGACAATATAATGTGGAAGTTGATATTGCTTTGAAGTCAACAATTAGCAGCAATGGTTACGATAAAAGTTTACTCAAAATAATAGTATTGTTGTACAGTTACATTTTTTTAATTTCTTATGTATCTTTACGCTACACATTTCCGTAATATTACATATTACGAACCTATTATTGCACATATAATACAGACAATCATTGATTCCAATAATTAATAATTACTACTTGATGCTGCCTCTCTTTGCTAGAGTTACTGTCTTCAAACGTCGCATACGATCTATAACGCTCTCGATGTAATCTTTACTAATGCTTTGATTGCAAATGTCTGAGATTATTCAATTAAACTTTTGTTCAGACCATTCCTATTATTTGTCCACTTACTTTTGACCATGTTCGTATTTTTTTCGATATTTATTTTGCGATATCTCTGTGATGGATGAATCGATCAGGATCAAATCTTTCTTATCCACCCAAGGAAGTTAGCATAATAGTTCTGTTACCAAAATTTGTCGAGTTTCTTTAATATTAACTATTGTTATACTATAAAAACTGATGTTTCACTAATCTTTCATTTCGACGGATTATTTGATCGGACGGAAACTTTTTCTTAGCGTAAAAGAGAAATATTCTCAAAGAAAAGTGAACTGACTTTGAAAATAGGTAACAGAAAAATGCACTGAAAAGTTCAAAATAATTTCCCTCTAATTTATAGGTACTAACACTAATCGTACCAGCGCACAGTGGCGAAAATCGCGAAAAACCTGGCAAAAAATCGAAACTTTGAACTATCAGATTTTTAGAAATTAACATATTTCTACTATCCTTCGATAACTAAAGCACATATTAGTTTAAATTTCAATTTTTTTATTCGCATTTAGAACATTGGTACAGCACGATGAACTTTAACAAGGATTAAATTTCATCCATACGCCAAAAAATACTATATTGTTTCTCGCATAAAACTAAGACTTAACCTATAGTTTAAGCACTATTATCAGTTTGATTTCTTAGAATAGAGGTCAAAGAACAAAAACATATCAATAGTTTCTATCTGTGAAGAAGATAAAGTGAAAGTATGTAGTGGAGAAAGTTTCAAAATAAAATGTATCCGTATGTCAAACATAATTAATGAAATCAACTCTTGCCCTGCAGTGCCCTGCCACGGGATTTACAGCATTCAGCAGGGGATGATATGCCAAATAAAGATATAAAAGAAGAGTTTGCCCCAACTTGCCCCTTACCGAGTTATTTGAACAATATTAGTTAATATTGAATATAATTAATGGGAATAAATCTTGCCGTGAGACGCCAATTAATGGGTGTTGCAGAATTCAGTACAGAATATTATGCCAAATAAAGATTCGAAGCAGAAATTTGCCGCAACTTGCCCCTACCGAGTTATTTGAACAATATTAGTTAATATTGAATATAATTAAGGGGAATAAATCTTGCCGTGAGACGCGGCCTCGTACATGTACGCATATAGTAGTTAAGAGCAGTCACATTATGTTACTATAGAAATATTTGATAAATTTCGTCAGTTTGAATTTTTGCCAGGTTTTTCGCGATTTTCGCCACTGTGCAGCGCCTGGTCAATCGATTGGTTTGAAACTTCAATTCTATGATGCACTGGTTTCTTTCGTTTCCTTTCAAAAATATAAATGTAAATCTATAACTCTTCTATTAGTATCTAAATTTAACCCTGTGCATTTGCTCTCGTATGAAATTAATAATTAGCTATACCTGAATCGGAAAAATATAACCTTCAACGAGAAATATTTAATAAAATATATAGTAAGAACAAATAAGACGGAAATTATTTTGAATGTTGTCGAGCATTATTCGTACACTTTTAATTTTGTTAGTGTTTATTCCAGGGATAAATAAAATTTTGTATATCTCTCATGAGACAGCTCTAACTTTTAGCGCTAGCTCTAACTTTTTAAACCTAGATTATACTTTAGAGGAATAACAGACTCGGTTTCAGAAATAAATTAAGTCTTGTCGGGATATACTTTGCGCTTTACTGTGTTCTCGCTCTTTGTTCCCATACATTTGGTTGGAGGGATTTCTTCCGAGTATGGGGAACGACTTCCTAGAAAAGAAACATTATCGCGCATTGAGAGCACCTTCCAATTCACAATGGGCGCTATAAAGGCTTTATAGAGTTTTGGTCAATGCATTCTTATTCTTTAAGTGTGGTTAGCATTTTTCACAGAGATCGAAAAGAACATGCTAGTGAATTGATCTCCTACATTTATTACTTTACTTTAATGTTTATGCAGGAAACCTTTTTTATTTTGTAAGGGGAATTCTCGTAACCCTCTTGGAACAATTTATTTTTAAACTATGATGCGTGAAAAAATAAATTAAGAAGAAATGTGAGTACTATCTCATTTTTATTTTTATAACACTAATTCTTTAGAGTCGTACGAAAATTTAACACAAGAGTCTATTTTCTTTATCTGGACACCATTTCATGCTTTTATTTCATTCGGTTAAAAAAAGCTTGTTCGTAAAAGAACACCAGAAATTGTTCGATGTAAGCTTACTGAGGCGTTCAATTCCACCTCGGGCGATGCACTCAAGCGCCTTTAAAGATTAATGATCCGCGAGTCGGGTCGAATGTCTTAACCGATCGGAAAGGAAAACTCGAAGCTCTCAGACTTCGCTTTCATATCACGTGAAATTCCTATCACCGCAAGCATATGTTTGACTGTGGATGGAACGCCGTTATTGCACCTGGCGTGCTGGCATTTGTGGAATTTAATTAATTTTCTCCCATCACCGTTGTTCGCTTTTATAATGCCTCATTTATTGTATAAAATTTACCAAGAATAGACGAATAATAATAGGTTTGGTGTTGCGGCTTCCGCCGGATACCTTTTCGGTACCTTTGCGATATTATTCTCATTGAACTATAATCAGCAACCGACCGTGTTAAAGGGATACATACACCTAGAGCGCAAGAATTGAGGGTTCACTTTACCATTTTGAAAAAGAATAAACAACATTGTTGTTTTACTCATGTAAAATATATGCACAAGTATACGATTTAAGGTATATTACAAATTAATTTCATTAATCTAACGATCCTAATTACAAAATTATTGCCATGGATGAATGCACGTTATTATACAGATCACGATTTATGGTACCAATTGTAGATCAGTAAATTTTGATCTGAAACAGATCCGACAATTTTTTTTTAAAAGTTGACACTTACCGTTAGTGCGCAACTCTGCTGATTTTCGGAGTTTTAGTTCTCGTCGAAATAGCAGGCTTTTAAATTAAAAAATTGCTTTCTCAGCGTTGAGAATGACTATACATTTATCCTGCAAAAGAGAGAAAAAAGGCCTTTTGTAAAATAGCTTCGTTGCGTATTGGCTTTAGTCTGCTTTATAAAAAAATTGGTTTATCTATTTCAAATAACAATTGACATACCTGCAATGGGTACCGAAATTCATTTTTATTGAGTTTTTTCACAAATCCTGGTTTGCAAAAAAAACGACTATATATATCCATGGCAATAATTTTGTAATTATCACTGATAGATTAATAAAATTAATTTATAACATACTTAAAATGGTGTATTTGTACAAAAATTGTATACACTTTAAATAGAAATTTTGTTAATTTTTTTCACAATTCTGAAGTTAACCCCCAATTTTTACGCTCCAAGTGTAATATACCACCTTAACTCATTTTCTCGTTATAATCAAACACGCTATTTTACAATTACAATTTTAACAGCGTAATCACGCTGGAAGGTAATTGCAAATTCTTAAGGACGGTTGCAAGAGGCAAAGGCGGGGCAATCTCGTTGGTCTTAATATCTTTTACTCAAAGGCGATAATCTCCCTTTCAATTAACGCAAGATAAATTTATATTCCACCTCGGTGGACAAAGTCCTACTTTTGAACCACTTCAAAAAGGTGGAAGCAATCAATTCCAGATAGATATTATTGATTGTTCATGTTTATTGAGCAATATCTCTGTGACTGATGGACCGACCGGTTTGAATCCTTTTTTCTTTTGCAGAGGAAATTCGCAGAATATTGCAGCAAACAAAAAAAATTGAATTTGTTTTACGTTAACCGTTGTTATTACATGAAAACTGAATTTTTGCTTGTTTTAGCAGAACTATTCGAGGCCACTTTTTCTATCTTATGAAGAGCAAGTATTTGCGAAAATCCCCGTTCCAAAAATATGTTCCATAATAAGAAGCATAGAAAAAATATTAAAAAATATGGTCTAACCTCGCAAATAGGCAACAAAAATGCTCTAAATAGTACGAAATTATTTTCTTCTTATTTAAACTTACATAAAGTCCTAAAACCAAAACGACACTCTTATTAAACGGTTCCAAACATAAAGATATGACACTAACACAACTTGTGTAATAATTTATAGTAAGTATAAACAACAAATTAATTCGTAATTTTTAGCGCAATTTTGTGTTCCCTAATTTCGAAGTCGATCCACGGTGTGTTTTAAACTTTACAATGCATTACAGTTCCGCCCACAGATTTAAAATTATTTACCAGGTCCTTTGAATTGTTTACAGATAAAAGCATCTTATTCCGATACTTTGAGCAACCCGCATAGCACAATATTTAAAAACTTCTTTATAACACCTGATAGAGATATTTGCGCCGTCTTTGGGATGTCCACCAATGTCCCAAAAACATCTCACGTACGTTTGACATCGTCCCATGTTACAAAATGAAGAGATATATAAAAGAAGTTACAGAAACATCTCTAAAACGTCTAGAAGACGTTCTGACCAAACTGTAAGAAGAGATGTAGAAGCCGTTTTAAATATGTTTTCACTCTACTATATTCCAACACCAGTATTTAGTTATATTAATTCAGTAAAATCAACGTTCGGTTTTGGTGAAAACAACCAATTTCGAGATTGTACATACTATTGGAACAATGTACAATTACCAAACAACCGTATATTAAAGGCATTTTTAAAAAAGACGTAAAGTTGAGACGTTGTTAAAATGTCTTTTGCTCGACGTCTTTGCGACAACTCAAGAACACCACAAAAACACAGACACAAAGATAACGTATCAGAGTTGTTTTAAAAATGAAAAAATATGGACATCTTTGAAAACAGATCTTTGAAGAGGTCTTTAAGACGTTGTGTGCTACTTGCATTGTTCCTCCGCTCCAATTGTTTATTCGAATATTAATTTATTCAAAGCCGAGTGGTCTTATTTATTTCAATCCAACTGGCATTGAAATTGGCGTGTTGATAGATTGCAGCGAATTCCTCCGAGCGGCCTGAAAAGGGTAGCGGATGCTTCGGATCGAGTCATCTGCAGAGGAAAACAAGCTTTCCCACGCCGACACCGACGATGCCGCTGCCGCGGCGCCAGTAATTTGTTTGACACAACAAAGCCACGTGCGCGCGGAGCTCGACACGTTAATTGTTCGTTCCGGCTGCGCCCGTTTGCACTTGATTTATTTGACTTTCGTGCCCGTGCACCGCGGACTCTCACACCAATGCCCGGCGGACACACGCACGCACACATCGAGCGGAGTGGCCGGCGACCGCTGGCACTCGCACATATGTGGACTTCATGCTGTGACACACGACTCGTCTGACCGGACGCGCCGACCTTTCGCAGTATTTTGCAACTGGGAATTGAAATGTAACGGGCCAATTTTCGTAATGGAACTTCCTCATTTTCGGACTGCCAATTTATTGGCTTGTAAATTAACGCAGCGCCGGCTTGGCCTGCTCACTCTTTGACTGCGCCTTGTAGAAATTAATAATCCTCGCGGGAAGTGATTCTTCGCAATGTGACGCCTTCGGGCATTCGCGAGTGTGTTTGTATTAAGGCTCGGTAATTTTAATGAACCGCATATATGTTCGATGGAGGGAGAAATTTAAAGGGATTTCCGGTATCTGCTGTTTGCGGAGTAATTAGTACTCGTTTCGGTTTAGTATTCAATTATATTTAGAATATATTACATTTAAAAAAAATGGAACTTTAAACAAACGATATTTTAAATATATTATATTTAAGAAAAAATTGTTCAGTCGAACAGTTTTAATGAAAGGCACTAGAAAAAGGAAAAATATTATTTTATAATAAAAATCTTGAAAATGATTGTACTAAACAGGAGTCAAGAAATGATTTAAGACTTGCTTTCTTTTTCAAAACTAAAATAGAGTTGGAGTATATTCTTCATAATTATATAGTAAAATAGTTACGAATTGAACGAGAAGAAAATAGACGAAAGAACTGTGACTTCCCCAACAATTGAGGTTCTTCACGGTGTTATCTCTTTCGATGATGTTCTTCGTTGATCTGAAAAACAGAGAAAAGACAGAGAATTTCGGAACAAATTCCCCACTTTCGATTAGAATCTTCGGGTTTATATACCCGAAAAATCCAGTGAAAACGGCTAAAGTAGAATTATAGCCGCCATGGGTCTCACTACGTGTGAGATCTAAGAATTTATGGCTGTGCAGTGAATGTACGCAGCAGTGCTCTCCTACTAGGAATCTGGATTATCACTTCAGATAACATGAATTGAAACAGACAAAGTAACAGTTTACAGCTGGAAAAATACGCGGGAGAATTCTACATATATTGTGAAACTAACGCGTTAAAACTATTCCATCTACGCTTGAACAAAAGAACGAAAAGTAGTTCGATAAGAATGAATATGTAACACTCGCTAAGCATCGTTGAAGGGTTAAAAAGAACAAGAACAATTTACCACGTATCTTTCGAAGAATACTCAATGGTGACGTGTTCATAAAAAGGCCGGTTTGCCCGAGGCGAGAGCTTACGTTTCGACGATTTTGAAACCAAGAGACACAGAGAAAGAGAGACAGAGAGTGGGAGAGAAAGGTAGAGAAGGCGAGAAAGACAAAGAGCGCAGGTAACAAGTGCGCGTTAATTGTTCTCGCCGAGTGGGAGCTCTTCGAATTCGAAGCAGTCAAAGCAACAACGAGAAAGCCTTTCGTTCTCTTCTCTCTGACGAAGGCGGAAGGCTTCGCCAGGGACGCAACGAACTGCCGCCAATTACAGAAGTGAGCGTAAACAGGTATCCCTCGTTCTGTGCGGCTGACCACGCGCCGACCCTTTCCCCTTGCTCGCCCGCCAATGCGGTTTACCCTTTCTTGAGTGCAATAACGAACTTCCGTGTGCCGAATTACAGACGGTCCAGCGCACGGGACATACTGTGTTACTCAGGTGCAATGCCAGCCTTGCTAGTCGATTCCTAGCTCGGCGCAAAGCTCCCTAAAATAGTTCGAAATAACAAGGCGAACTTCAAGTTCGCACTGCTGGGCCACAAGAATTCCTCCTATTTGAGCGAGGCAACTTTTTTTCTGGTTTTTCAAGACTGCGATTGTGTCTCAGATGTCGTTGAAATTTTGTATTGTTCGGGAAATTGGAATTACTTGGTAGTGATGGAGTTTGGTTGAAGGAATGCTTTGGAGAAGTTGAGAATGATTGTGGTGATAAATTTCATTATAGCGATGAGTGAAATATATATTTGATTTTGTTGGTTTTGTATGAGTATTTATTGCCACAGTATTCGGTTGTAGTTTGAAGTGAAGATTAATTTGTGCAGTATTTAGCATAATTGATCTTGATTATACATATTACAAATAAATCACTGTATCATTGTTTTTGCAATCCTTCAACAGGTTAACGATGAGATATGCAGGCAATACAATTTATTTTATTTCCCGAAATTCCTCATATTGCAATTAAACAGACAATACAGTATTGATTTGTTGGATATTCGGCTAAACTAATACTTACTTAACTAAATAATCTAAATTAATCCTATATAATAACAACATTTATTTTTCAGACATAAACAACGGGACCACGTTTATATAACAGCCAACACTTCAAGTAAGTACAAATTATGTCAAATAACTCAATTAATTATAAAAACTCGACATTGAATACTTGAATTAACCAGTCATGATATGTTCAAAAATTCGATAATGCAACTTTCATCACTTCGACCATTTTTATTTCGAGTCTTTAGAATCTTAACTTGAAAGTAATCTAAAAAATTCTCACTAGAATTCTATGCACCTGTTAACTCAGCACTTACCAGTATCTTCACTAACCTCAAATTGGTACTCGAATTACAAAAACTCGTCACTGAATACTTGAATTAACCACTCAGAACATATTCAACAATTCGATAATGCTGTTTCAACCCCTCCACCATTTTCATTTCCACTCTTTACAACCCTAACCTCAAAGTAACCTGAAAAATTCTCACGAGAGTTCTATGCACCTTTCAATTCAGCACTCGCCAGCATCTTCACTGAACTAGCACACACAAACACACACACAGATACATGTGTCAAGCTTGTCTACAAGAGCGTCATATTTACAAGACACTGGCATCCATTTTTCGAAGGAGGTCGAACAAAATCTCGAGCGATCTCTCATTAAAACCCACTCTCCCCTCATTATCCGAGCGAGCGGTTTATGGTGCGACGGGTGCAAACGAGTCGCAGTCGTGAGGGGCGGTTGAAAAGAGGGGCCGGAGGGGGTGGTTGAAAAGAGGGGGTGAAACGCGCCGGCAAATGAGAATCCCGGTGAATCGGCGAGCGTTTCGTGCGAGCGCGCGTAAACAGGGTGAAAGCGCGTGAAGTTTCGCCTCAGCCGACGGGATGAATGGACAAAGCACCAGTCTGTGTGTCTCGCCCCTGTTAGTATCTGTGTCTAGGTGTATGTGGGTGTGTCTGTGGAAAGGTTTGGTTGTATGAGAATGTGAAAGAGAGAGGCTGCGCTTGTATGCTCCGCCAGGCAGGCGAGGATTGATTCCCAGCGAGCGCAAATAGTTCGTTCCGCATCATTTACCCGATTCACCATATTATGGAGCGTGCGCGTGCGCGCACGCGCGCCCAGCCACCAAGGTAATGCGGATGCCACCTTGTCCGTGTACGCACGAGTTCCCATCCAATTTTACGAGCTGCTTGTACACGAGCAGGGTTATTTACCGGCCCCCCGGAAGGGAGCGCATCGGCTTTGCGGCGTGTTAGGAAGCGCAACTGGATTTGGCACCGAGTATAGTTTTATTGGAAATTATCATGATTTTGGTTTAGCAATCTGAATCGCATTTCTTGGTGCTTCTGATATTTGAAAGTTTAGGGTTTTGGAGATTCATAATGTACAGGATGATTCATGTATCTTTAAAACTTTGCCCTGGATTTAAATTTTTGGATTTCATTCTTGAATTCGATGTTATATAATCCTTATTATAAATATTATTGACGCAATATAATATTATCTATACAATGTTAATATTATGAGTAGAAAAAGTAATTATAGGCTATATATATTTCGGTATTCTAAAATCTTTGAATGAAAACTTGGGTTTCTTGCATGATATCTATGATTATTGGCAAATCTAATAAAAGAAAAGGTAGTTTTTATATGGGACTAAAAGACAGCTTGGCGTTTTCGCATTTTAATGGTTTTGAGAGTTTCAGAGTTTTAAAAATAATAGGAAGTCGCGCTTTGTTAGAAGATTTTTGTAGCAAAGATAGTTGCAACAACCAATTATTAAATTGGACATGACATTAGATACTATGTACAACTATACTGCAAATATTATAGTTTCAATATAATACTATATATAATATATAGGATCCAGAGAAGCATTGTGAAATATTCATGTATAATTGAAATTCTATTCTAATATATTTATACAGATACACTGGAGAGAATACAAAGACAACTGAATGAACTACCAATCTCGACGACTACTTTCGAAATTTTCACTCACGTGAACACTTAGCTTTAGAGTTAGTTAGTACGTGGTATTGTGGGCGATGGGTGTATCCAACAGGGCCGAAGTGATCATTGCCGTTGACCTCCATATGCAGGCTGCTGATTATTCTACTCTGATGCACTGATTAGAGCAGCAGCGATCGTCGAGTGATCGGATTTCAGGATTTTGATCGTGTCCCGTGAGATATTGTTTGAGATAGCGTGTAATTTGATTAATACGTGGCCGAAATTGGTTGACGAGATGGAATTTGATTAATTTCCGCATTGACATATCGATGCATTTAATAGAGAAATGCAGAGTAGGAGAAAAGCTTTGGAGCATGATTGATTTTGTTGTGATAGAATCTATTTTATCCTATTTTGAATTAATAAACACGTACCGTATTTTGCTATTGTTATCATTATTACTATTGTACAGTAATTGTAAACAATAAAATCCTGTTTTATTACAGTTAATACAAAATACATTTAATAATGCAATACACAGTTGTATACTGACAGGTGACAATAGTTAATAAAGTACTACTTTAGTTTAGTTAATACAACAATTTTAAAAAATTATCATAGAAACTACGACAACAAAAAAGTACTTTCTTGCATTGGCTGTTTACAGTTTAAGTATTTTGTTTCGTTCTGTGCATGGTGTACAAGAAAAAGCAAAGTCAATACTATAAAACCGATACCAACACTATTGCTATTATTTAAAACTGATCATTTATCCAGGAGTGGAACGTTTAGTGTTAAAGAATAATTTCTGTATGCTTTAAATTTGATCTTGAAAACTGATTCAACTGATTTATCGCAAATATGAAATAAAATGATTATTTTAAGAAAATAGTGTTACATAAATCCTCTTCAATAAGAAAATGTGAATATAAAAATGTATATTCCTATTTCGAGAACAAGTAATAACATTACACTATTCATATGGCATATTCTCTAAAATTTCTATGGTTAAGACGCAGGAATTGCAGTGTCAAACGAATTCTAACTGTCCGTAAAGTTCCATTCACTTCGTACAAGTACAGAACATGATTTTTGGTTCGATTCAGGCACACAATCAGTTACTTAATGCTAATGACTGTATTCCTCGGATCTCGGCGGCGGGTTTCGAACTCTCGCGCGACTCTGCACAATTCCGTTAAGCAAATGGCCAGAATAATAACTTGGCCGCAAGGCATATGTGACATTTATGCCACCCCCCCGGCTGGTCGGGGGCGGCAGCCGAACGAAAATTTAGTTCCGCCCAGTTTACACGATAATAACGGAATAATTATACTAAAGCGGCGCTAATTTAAATAGATGTACAGGGTGATGCGTTTCTCTTCGAATCAACGATAATCGTAGTGTAGAATATATACGGTGGAAATATTTGTGTTTGGCTTTGTAGAGGGTGAAAGAGTGTCATAGTATTGTTCATTTTTACGATGCCATTTGTTAGTTATGGCATACAAAATGAGTGGAATAGTTTTTCTATAACAAAAAAACGTAAATGGATATCATTAGTATATATATTTTGTTAATCGTTCACTCCCTTGCCGATCACACGAATAATTCAATATTACAAACTCTTCGCGTACAAGGTAACATTCATAAACTGAATTTGAAGCTTACACATCAATGAATGTGACCTTCTTATAGTTTAAATCAAATAATTAAATAAAACATAGTCTTACGGTACTACTACTTGGCGCAAAGACTCTATCGAATTTCCTGATATATAGAGTGGAAATGTTTGTGTGTCTGACAATGCAGAGGGAGAGGGAAAGTGTTGGGTATTTTTATTTTTATGCTTAATTATAGCAAGTTATAGCGAATTAAAAAATCAGTGGAATTGTTTTGATCTGATACTCGACACGATTTTGAGGTTAAGCCACCGGAGATCTAACCTCAAGCAGGCACTTATTCCACTTATTGTTGAACTTGCTATTTGTAACCAACAGAAAAGTACAATGAAAACCCCCCAAAATCAATCTCCTGTTTAGCAAAATTAATACTGGATCAAAATACTTAACGGCTTCGACGCAAATGCATCACCCTGTATATGCATGGCTCAGGAAGCATGCATTCCAGGCGTAACACCGCTCATGATAGAACCTGTTACTCGACGAGTTGCGATTAAAGGCATCGCAATTCTCGGCTAATATATCGCTCGAACCTGGCGCTACTGGTTCCCCGTTAGAACGCAATCTACTTACTCATTCGACGAACAATAGAGTCCCAGTTGTTTCCTATGAGATTTCACTACGAGTCTGATTTACTCTGGAAAATTTCACAGAGATTGTTCTGCGGTCTTCTTTTTCCCATGGCAGCAGCCGAGCAACCAGGAAATGTAATTAACCGGGCATTCCCAACTTTTATACTTAAAAATATATTATTATATAGTTAAAATTAAACGTATATGCAGTATAAATTATCCTGTAAATTTATTGGTTTACATATAATTCGAAACGTTAACGAAATTAATCACAAAAAATAATAAGTAATTACAACTATTTTTATTGCAATATTGCGACAATGCAGGCTTGTAGCATCATTTCAAATTTCGAAGTTACTTTTGAAACATTCTGTATAGGTAGTAAACATTACAATATTTTCTCGGTTAACGCTAAGGAGGAGAAAAAACGACGTTAAAATCTGATTAGTGGCTCTCGAGACAATTATTTCAAGATTTCCATGCATATGAAGTTGATTTACTTCATCCGTCTTGTTGCGAATTTATGTTCGCTGCTCGGTTTCACGCAAAGCAAGCATAATAAAATATAATCCATGTCCATTTGAACGAAATAAAACTCTCTACTCGTGAAAGAATTGTCCAAATCGGCGGAATAGTTTCTGAGGTTTCGTGGGATAAATACCCATACACACTTCCTCTATTTATATATTAATATAGATTAGCGTAGAAAATATAAATTAAGGTAACATTCATGTGAAATTATAGTTGAACTAGTTGAATACTCATTAAATTCAATAGAAATTGTATTGATTAGTATATGTAGATTAGTAAATTGGTAAATTAATGTATTAGTACATTAATATATTTGTATATTACTACAAACATTTTCAAGACTTTTATTTTTGAATTTTCACTAAATTAATGTATAGTTTGTTATAAGTGAAGGGCAGCCATATTGTGACTAAATCTTTGCTTCGTTAATAGCGTATTACAGAAGCCCACTCGGAAGAATAGACTAACCAATTCCAGCCTACTACGGCACATTCTATGGAGCCTCATTCTCGCCCGGGAATTAACCTAGGCTATCATCTGCCCTGAAATACTGTGATTAACTCGGCCCCGAGAGCACGTGGATAGATTTCCTTTGATTAGTTTAATTACTTAACCGCCAGTAGCGCCTATCCAGCAGTCCGACCAATTTTTAAACAAAAGACTACCCGCACATGTAATTAACGGCAGATTGTATTTAAGCAGCTTGTCTTATAACCCAATGAAATTGCAGAATGTATGAAAACAGGATATAACAGAAATTCTTGATTATTAAAATGTTTAGCAAGCTCATTGTATTTTGCATTGATTAACTTTTGTAGAAAAAGCATAAAGAAAGTGGTATATTGTAGAATTACTGTATCGAGCAAATTCAATAAATAATCGTGTAACGGGTTTGAACTCTCTTCATCCCCCTTTTACTATACTATACTAACTTTACAGAATTTTGTAATTTTACGTTAATAATGAGCGTAATCGGAAACATGTATTAACGTAGGGTTCGGTAATTTGGAACTCAAATAACTTATAATGTTTAGTTAAATTGTGTCAAAAACTCGGTAGGTGGAACTTTATCAAATGAAAAACCATTTTTCTTATTTTTTTTTAAACCTGATTAATTCACAGTGAGTATTATACTTTTCCTTGAAAGCATTCACCAAACACTATTAACACTGATTATTTCAGAAATTTAAATAAAACGATTACAAAATTCGAGGGTGGGGGAAAATAAATTGTAATATACTACAAATTATAAATTATAAACTGTGCCATGTTTGTTAAACAATGTCCATTTAAAAAAGTTATACATATTCTCTGAGTTCTCCGGGTTTGTTTGACATTTGTTCTGGAGGCATCCGAGAGTATGGGCAACTTTTTTATTTTAGGGAAATATTTGACAAACAAAAGAATGCTACGTTATAGTAAAAATTGATCAATGTACCAATATTTTCATTGTCGGTTTTAAAACTCAATTCAATTATGCACTTCCCTTTTTTTAGTTTTTATTAGAAGTACAAATAAAAATGTATTATTTCTTCATTATTATCCAAACGTCATTTTGTGTACTCATTTTCGTATTAAGTTGTCAATTGACTCTACCGAAATCGAAAAAATATTACCTTTCTTTCATAACCGATAATAGAACCAGCTATATTAATAAATAGCTATATAAAAAATGATGCAAAATTACGTCAATAACTACAAAACCGTTAAAAGACAGAGTTATTAAAGTGAGTTATTAGACTTGTTCAGTCCAAGCATGGATTACAAAAGGATGGGGCTACTACTTCAGTGTTCAGGCAGGATATTATACTTGGCGAGTGTTCCTTCCCCCATATGGGTATCGCAGGAGTGCATGCTCATCTGCTTGAGTACCATAGTAATTATCAGGGAAACGGCAATGCTCGATGTAATGAGGGCAGAAAGCCCCTAGCAAATTCTGACCGAAGGTGATATCCAGTACGCCGAAATAGGAATGTTTCTCCGATTCCCTGTGTTTCGCGAGTGCATGCGCCATTCTTCCGAAATGAATCGACCACATGCGGTTTCGACTATGGCGAGCGAGCGGCCTGCCACGTACTTTGGAAAGTATCAGAACACATGGGGCTCATGGAAACTCATATAATACACAATGGGCGCTATGTACTCGCTCTGAAAGCGTACTAAGCACAAGAATAGAACGAAAAGTGAGGTGGAATAAATAAAATTAGTACGAAGGAAAAGAATATCGGACTCATGTAAAGAAAATTGACCAGTGTTTGAACTATAAACGAATAAGTCATATAAATGAGTCATTGGATTCAATAAATGAAACACAAAATTTCAGTGATTCGCCCGAAGAGAATGAATAAATATATTGAAGGGCTATTGGGATAAAAAATCTTCACTTGGTGAGTAGAGGAAAAAACCGTTAACAACAGCAACAGAAGACTTGTGACAATGACTTGTAGGACAGTAAAACTTTGAACAGTAAAAACTTAGAATGATAATTAAACAGACTCACAGAGAACAATAAAACCTACAATTAGAACAGAAATGGAACAAACTGGCAGAAATAGTAGTTGGTTGTGACAGGGCACAAAATCAGTGGATTAGCGATCACAATTAGTTGCGAGTTCATTCACCTCAAGATGGTTGAGCACTATTCAGTTTCAGTGAATCAGCGACCACGTTAAAGGATGCGGGCAAAGCACATTACAACAATTCAACCACTACTACACGGTATGAACGCGAGTCACAAACCGGCTCCACCCACTCACAACATCGACTCACAGTCGAAGACAACATACTCGTACGATGCTCGCGACTCCGAACACACAGAGTTTAAGCTTGAAGACACGCAAAACACATCTGCACGCAACGAAGACCGAAGCAAGAAGGAAGTCTTGCAGCAGAAGACAAAAGACGATCGCATTATGACCCAAAGTCTGCATGCCAAAGGGCATGCGATCGTTGTTAAGATCATACTTCCGGGATAGAGGGCAGGCCAATTATCGTGAAATTAGGTTAGAAAAGTGTGCACAAGCATCACGCTATTACGTTTGCAGCGATCGTTATTAGTAATTAAATTTATTGTGAAATTAATATTCATCGTTTGTGTATTAATTTATTTAGTCATTAGGAATTAGTTTTATGTTATGTTGGATTTCGCCCAAATAAAAATTATCAAACAAAATAATAAGTAGAAAGACGAAAAACTTTCATTAGTAAAAAAAATATAATCTGAAGATAGATTTGTCCCCACAAAAACATTGAAATGTAGAAAAATTTGTCCTCCTCCCTAACCACCAACCCAACAACCTTTTCAAAATCATTTAAAGATGATCAAAAATAGAAATGTATGTCACTGGAAAACGAAATCCATGTCATGATTCAGACATAATTAACATATAATAAAGCCAAGATTTTATTCAGTGGTACTTAGATTTAACTTGCAGTTTTATCAATAAAAAAACTTGACGTATGCGCTTTATTCGAGGCACTTACCTATGGTAATATTGCTAAAAACAGTGGTGTCTTTGTCAATTATGTGATACTCAATAACACTCATGAAAGCGCACATGTCAATTATTTCAGAATTTAAAATAAAACGGTTTCATTGGAGTGCATAAATAACGTTTCTTCGAGATTTTACATTTCTCAGTTAATCCATAGCGATACACGACACGACTGATATTACACGGCTAACAAAACAATTACGTAAGTGTTGGGATTTCCGATAATTCGTTGGTAAAAAGCTGATTCCAATACTACTTACCTGATTTCAAATTTACCCCATCAACATGTACTGCCATCTACCATAAACTAGGTTAGGAGGACATTTTTAGTCTGATTTTTCTTCTGAATCCGTATTCGTTCGAGAAAATAATACGAGGAATTTCATGTCTCTTGAACGCATGGACCAATTTTCTTGCTCTTTAGCTCATTGGATACAGAAAAATAAATTAGGCTGAGTTCAATTTATAGGTTATGCCTGCGAGCTGCAACTTTTTCGAAAATCTAGGTGAAAGTTTTGTATCTATTGAAAACTGCTATGATTCATAATAAGTTGCCTCTACCTAGTTAACTACTTGGCGCGAGATTCTACCGAGTCTCCTGATCTTCTATCCACAATTTGTATATTAGTCCATAATTTAAATTGACTTACTCATAATTCGGGCTCACTACAATATTGGAATGTACAAGAGTTGAAATTCTAATATTTGAATTTTAAACTGGAATTACACCATGAATGTGCAAGATTGAAATTTCATTATTTTGATTAATGGAAAATACCACATAAAAAAATATTTTCCGAGAAACCTTAATTTCAAGAAGGATTTATCCTCTTCCGAAACGCAGTAAATAGTTCAGATTGCACGGCCACTTGGAGGGTAGCGAAGCGGTGGGGGACTTTAATACACACGAGATCAACAACACTTATAACGTAAGTTCATAAGTATGCCCGGCGTAATTAGTATTGCGCTAACTTTGATCGCAGCGTGACAATTAACGGATGCCGGCTTAGGGCCAGCAAAATTGCTCCAAACTGTCCTCGACGTTACTCCGGGCAACTTGGGCGTCCTCTTGAAGCAGCGCGCCAAGTTAACAGTGATTCCAAGTTTCTCGAAGAATGCGGACTCCGGCGGCTCGTCAGCCGTGTGACGAGCGCGTCCCATTTCGTCAAGGGGACGAATTACCCAAGGCATTTTAGGAGTATCATTTGTTTTGCCAGTCTCGCAGTCATTAATTCATGCATCCATCCAGCCAGCGAAGAGAATTGCCGGGGGTTTCGACAAGAGACGCTGAATCATTTTCTATTCCGTTTCGTTGGCGTGCCTATAAAAAATTAAAAGGAGATGAAAGTCTTTGTTTGCTTGGAAAGAAACTACTAACAATCATCAAAGTTTTAAAACTGAATTCAATACGCAAAATTAAAGGGGATGTTAATTTTACTGTCCTGTGAAATAAATCAGAAATGTCAATATAAATATAGGACCTTTAATGATGCAATAAATTCCTGGATTCAATTGGGATATGATTTAATTATACCATCGATGTTTAAGTTTAGCTTCTAAATATATTTTCGTAATAAATTTAGATGTCTGTTATCGAAGACGGTTCATATTTTCTTTAATATTTTCACGATTTTTAGTGCATGTTGGCATAATATCGTTTTTTGGGGAATAACAATATTAAAAACTGTAGAGTAAAAGATGATAAATATAGCTTTGTTTCATACACATTTATTATACTGTTAAACATAGAAACTGATGGCAATTGAGTTGAGTGTGATTCTCCAATTGACGTCTGAATAATTCGTTATTAACATTAACACGAAAATGTTCATTAGCCACGCAGGGAGTACATCCGAATTCCTGGTCATTCCTTGAGTCATGGACACTGTAATTAATGTGTGTTAAATAACAATTCATTTAGCGTATTTCTGTATTACCTATTTATGAAGATGGTCCACATTTTCTTTAATATTTTCTTTCATAATGATAAATACAACTGTTCACCCCTTTTACTGTACATCAACGAAATATTAGCTTTTATGGAATATCAATATTAAAACTTGATATGGACAATTACAGAAAGTTAAACTAGATTTCTTTATTCTGCAGTTTATTTAAGACAATCATAAACACCAACTTTGTTACATATACATTCATTATATCTCGTTAAATATACAAGCAGAAGGCGCAGTTGAGTTTAATGTAATCCTCGAATAATTCATTATTACCATTAACACGAAGGTGTCTATTAGCCACGCAGGGCTGCAATACACCCGAATCCCTGGTGACTGCGTCAGGTATAGTCGCAAACTATGAAGCCGTGTCAGCCAAATTGATCCCACTTTATATGGAATTTAACATCACCTCGGTGACATGCCGGCGAAAGTACCCTTTTCTGGGCTAATTTATTCATCAAATCTCCGCTGACATTTATAAAAGATTAATCCCAACCGTACCGTACACTGATTCCACTTGGGCCCGGTTTACCGATTTAGCATAGACTACTCATTAAAAACGTCTGCTTCCCACGCGAGTTAAGTGGGCTGACGGCGTATACTGGGTCGAAATCAGAAAATACTTGGCATTTAATGGAGACCAATTTTTTTAATTTCTCTATCATTATATGTAATTATACATAATTATTATAAATATGAGCGTAATAACCATAATGAATATAAAGACTATAAGAATATATACCATAATTTTAGTATGCGCGCGAAATTTCTACAGATACAGAAAATAATTATTCGCAGTCATCATCCGTTGCGATTGTGGTTGCAGTTGTTGTTATATTTTTAATAGTAATATACTCATTCTATAATGACAAAGAAGAAAATAAATGTTTTCTGTCGAATGCTCCTGTCAAATGCCTAATCTTTTATGGTGTCGAGCAATTGCGTGGTGTTTTCAATTAAGCTGGAATTGGCTTTTCTATAATTATGATTCATGGACTTGGAATTCAATTTCTTGCCATTTGAGTAGTAAATATATTAGGGACCTGCGCTCCCAATTAGTTCAGCAGAAGCTCGATTATCCGAACTAATCGATGGAACATGTTTGCTCGGGTAACAGAATTTTGGTATAATGAAGTAGTTCTTGTTTTAAAAAAAAACAGTCGAATATGTGTCAGGTCAGCTATTAAGGTACAATTTTGTAGTTCTGAATGGAAAAATGGAATTTCTCTTTAAATTGTGTCGAAAATGTGACAGGTTTGTCAAAATGGAAATTGTTTTTCTCGTTGTTTTTCTAAGATGAGTGACATTCGTTTATTTAAGTTGAACTGTGTATGGTTGAAGTATGAAGTCCACTCAACGTAGAAGAATCGCCACGTTTAAAAGTTCGCACGAGTACAAAAAAGACAGTAAAGACATTTTGCAATACAATCGATGTTATTGTATGTATTGTTATAATGTATATCTGATTGTATATATATTAACAAATATTTCTGTTAATTATAGCGTTATTTCTATTCCTTTTCTTTTATATTGTATAGTATATTATTACATTGTATATATTTAATTGCGTCCGTTAAAGAATGGCTTTATTTCTTCATTTTAATATTATACATTTATTAATGTATATATTATGTCGATCAATTAACACTTGCACGATCATAAATTCGTGCAGTTCTGAAACGCAAGCCGTCGATACTTTAACTCTTTAACGGTGTTTGACGAGTCTGCACGTTACGAGTTAAAATATTTTACGTTTTGTTATAAAAATCCTAATTATTACAACAAATAAAAAATGTGTACCGTCTCTTAGAATAATGAATTCGAATGTGCGATAATTCGAATATAATCGTAATCGATTCATTTTAACTACACAAGCAGAATTAATGGATGCCAGATTAATGAAGTTATTTTTCTTATGAACATTGTCTATTAATATGAAATCGGTGTTAACAATAGTAAAGTTGTATAAATAATCTGACGTTCTATTTCTGTTAATAGTAACTTAACTTAAAATTGCAAGTAATTGAGTATACTCGTAATCGCTTGACCTTAACTACGCAAACAGATTGACATGTTGAAAAGAAAAGTCCACTGTTAAAGGGTTACTAGAGATGTTACCCAATATCCCTCGAACATATTTGCAATATTCATCGAAGGTAATCCCGGCGAGTTTCCTGTCACGAGATGGCGCTCGACTTCAAGTTGCAGCTTTGTTTAATTACTCCCCCCACCTTACTAGCGTTTGGTGCCATTGCCAGAGGCGGAAGTTCGCATGTAAGCTTTGCCGATTTTGGATCCGGAAGTAATAAAGCGTGCTCCTTTCGAAGCTGCGGACTGATTTCACCAACGACTCGAGTTGTAACTGCGGCAGCGAGTTTTAGGCGAAGCATCGTCTGGGTAGTTTCAATGGGCCAGCAGCATGGAAGTAGGAGTAGAGTGTCCGGAAGACTACTTTTTGACTCGTAATCCAGTCGAAAGTAAGAATCGAAATTGTGGCGTTTAGTGGAATTTGTTATTATTTTCGCTGGGAACTAAATTGTTTATTTAAGTTGCGAAATAAAAGACGAAGTAGTAATTCTGTAAAATAATACAAAGAAAGTCTTTTCAGCATTTGGTAGAATCTTGTTTTTATTTTCTTTGGAGACTAAATTGTCTCCTTAATTTGGAAAATGAAAGATAAAGTATAATCGTTTAACGGTATAAGCAACAGCCTCATATTTTATTATCCTTTCACAATGAAATTATTGTTAACGTATACTCAAAGTGCGCTCAGCTTAAAATATTCTCGTCTATAAAGTAGAAATAATTTGTTTACATTGCAGTATTAAAACAGCAACGAAAAATTAAGAATAATGCAAAAGTAAAAGTAAAATTAAAAGCAGTAATTTATCACTGTTGTTCACATCTTTTTGTGCTTGTACTGTTGTCCACAGTCGACCGTTATTTTATATCAATATTTACATTGAACCCATTGTTTACAAAAATTTCGCTGGAAAATCTGCGTCGAACTTGGTCGTATGAAAAAGACATTTTTCAAACCACGCCAGACCATGATGAATTGCCGCTAATTAATGAACAACTTCTGCGGTACAATGCGAATCAGTATGTGCAGCGAATGTAAATTTCAGAGTCATTTGCGCGACGTGGACTTTTCAATGCGCGCCAGTAGTGGCGCCCTCTGCTTAATGACCCGACCGAATTACAATGCAGGCCGACCGATTCACACGCGGCAGGAAAATCTTTTCTAGCTACGTGAATTAGTAGACGGTCGGAGCTAATGCTGCGACCCCGTATTGGAAAAGTAATCATGAGAATGTTAGTAGGTCAAAGAGCAGCGACGGCCACACTAATTTTGGCGAAAAACCGTCTAGGGTGACCTTAGTGGATTAATTGTGAGCGTAAATCGTCTGACAAGAACGCAATGCATAAAAAATGGGGAAAGATAAGTATTTTTAAAATAATGTGGGTCAACTTAGAAAATAGACAGTATTAAAATCGGCTAAAAAGTAGGTGATAATGTTTGTCTTATTTATACTTTCAAAATATCTTGCTAAATATGTAAGACATTTTTTTTTCTTGATGTAAAAGTTCTATGTGTGGAATCGTTCAATACCAACTTTTATAATATTTAATAAGATTCATAGTAAGTATATATAACACGAAAATTATTTTGTTCGTTTTAGCAAATTTTTATATTGATTGTTTTTGGAATCAGTTCACTTTTTTTAACAAATATTTTATTACATGCTTGTTAGTGTAAGGAGAATATTTTGTAAAGAGAACCATCGCCATCATTCGATGCAAAGTTATGCTAGGACAAATAAAAATATGGTACTTTGCAATAATAATAGGTTGTGTTAAATAAATTCAGAAATCATTGAAAATATATAACAAACATTACAAATAAATCAAATTTACCCGACGAATGGAGTTCCTCCTTTTCGAAGTCTGTTAATACTCATTTTTAAATCGATTATTCGAAACGGGTACAAATATGTTGTGGCATTTCGTGATTTTAACCCTTTCAGTCTCGTCATTTTATAAATACCCAATAATCGAGTTTATTTTTTACAAAACAGAGAAAAACAGGGAAGTATGTGCGCATACGCGTATATGCGTGACACACTTCACACACAGTTTTGTCGATAGCTTTCGCTCCCACTTTTTATTCTGTCACTTTATACACTGGAAAGAATCACAATTGTGTCGAAAGTTCATGAAACTTCGTTTGAACGCGTGTTTTAAAATAAAAATGTTCAAATTGTAAACTCCATTTGATTACAAACAAGTGTCTTCCTGAGACAGAAAAGGATAATATAAAATATTATTGCGGTAGATACGACACAGAAAATATTACAATAATTTAAAAATAAGGAAAATAAACCCCACAAGTTAGACACCTGCACTTTTCCAATGTCGATTATAAACACTATTTAAAAATATACATTGAATTTAAACGTGGGAAAGAAGCAATTTGGAATGTGGTAGAAATAATGCTTTCAAAATCAAATAAAAATATACGCAGGAATTTATTTATGCATTATTTTCACTTAAATACGTTACTGCGACACAAACTACTTTAACATCACAGTTTCATCATATTCTAATGTGGTATTACAACTGTTGTTATACCGTTGCAACTCTTCCATATACGCTCACGTTTGGTTTGTGCTTCACTTGTAATAGTTATTTGACCTCTTTGCGTGTCAATACCAGGCGAAAGCCACTGGATTCCAAAGATAATCGAACCTCGTGGAACGATGTTATCCAAGGTTACAGAGAATCCCGCATTGCTGTTGCGGAATCGATGTTCAAGTGGAAAGCGTGCAACGTTATCATATTGCATGATCGTCGTTGCTCTACTTCAGTGGAATATTTGCGATATTGCTTATTTCCAGTGACACAATAATTTGTTATCCAGGCAATCTTGCATTCTCATGATAATCTATTGTGTCTTGAAATGTATTGAGGTACTAATATTTATGTTTATTTCCCTTTATTGGCAAGTAACAGAAATGGTAACTTCGAGAAGAATTTGGAGAATAATATACTTATTTGGCATTTTACACATGGTAAATTAATACTCTCAAATTGAGTTTAACTAAAACGTAGTAGTTCTATGTTTATTAAACAATGCCTAAGTATAACAAAAAGCTGGTCCAATTATGTGATGCCTTTAGTGCAAAAATATGACATAAAACTTGAATAACGCAACATTTTTTTTAATTGACAAAACAGTACTGCATTTCAATTAAAATATGTTGCAGTACGAATACTTCCAACACCGATTATATGTCGTTAGAAAATTCTCACAACAAAAACAGTAGTCTGATTAACCTATCAGCCTTTAAATTACGTTATCGCTAACGTGGACACGAAATGTGACCCGATTAAAATCAAGTAGATCAACTAATCAGAAAAAGAACTATAGATAATCTATACAACTTTATCATTGTTAACACCGATTACATATTATTAGGAAATGTTAAAAATAGCCTCATAAATATATCATTTTTTAACTCTTCAGCTCAAGAGTATCAAAAGAAACGTACTTTTGATTTGTTGTAATAATTATGATTTTTATAACAAAAAATAATTTATTTTCCTCATGACAAGTGGACTCGTCATACACCGATAACCGATTAACTTAACTTATTGTTAATGAGCATACGAAGTTTAATCCGGCGGAAGCCAGTCGGACTAGCCAATTAGAAAAAGAAAGGCAGTGACAAATGGTGCATCTACACAAACAGAAGTCAGAAACTCCGCGATTCGTGAATGAGCATGTAACGAGTCGTTTGTTCGCCGGTATCAGAAAGTATCAGGAGAATAACGGCGGCAAGCAGTGCTCGAGGCTGGAGTGGCGGATGGTGCGCCGATGAACGAGCAATCGGTGAATGGGCGAGGTGAAACGCGTCTCTTTCCGAAGGGTTCGCCCCTCTCCCCGCTGAGGGGGAATACGAATCCCCCGGTAGTCGTTCGCACTTTAAACTGGTGGTGCAACGGACGAAGTCGAAGCGACGCCGTTCGCCCGAGAGAGACGAGAACGAGTTCCGAGCACATGCGATATGCACGGCGAGGACTGCGCGCGTATAGAGGCGTGTGTTCAGTGCTTGGCCTACATGTCGAGGTCGGGCCGCTCATTATAGCGAGCCCTTGTGTCGCCTTGCTGCTGCTACACCTGTCCGCCTCCGCTCCACCGCCGAACATCCCGCTACAGGATCCTCCAAAAATGCTAGCCGTTAGTATACAGCTGATACATTTCAGCTGTTTATATATACCTACTTTTATCATAAGTCATGTTAAATGACTGGTTATGAAATAAAAGTCATATTTTTCTGCAAACACAAATACAAATATACAAAGTAGTATTTAGATAATAATGCAAAAAGTTATACATTTGCATTTTTATTTTTAACAAGAACGAAAGAAACAAGTAGAAGGAAGAATCAAAGTTTAAACCGGGCAATTGATTGGGCGTTGGTACAGTTAGTGTTAATGAACAAGGCCTTACTGTAATGTAACTGTTAGTCGGTAAGATCTTATTTTTTAAAGCAGTTGTTGCACTATACCATTTCTTTTAACCATTCATACAGTTTCAACTCCATTGATCGTGTACGAAGGTAGATTCCTTTTAATTAACAATGATACATTCTATACACCTTCCGTATATGATCGGTAAATGTAAATGATATACTTTTAACTTTAGCAACAAAATACATATTAGGCCTTCGATACAACAAAATGCAGGCTTATAGAAGAATATGACAGGAATACCCAAAAGAATATTCAAAATTATTAAGTGTTTCTTCAAAAAGATGCAGCTCCTGAAAGAATGTTTTTTTAACGGAAGTCTATAAATGATTGTTTGCTTGTTCTGGCATAAATTTTAAACAAAAAACTGTCGGTACAAAATGCTTACACCATGAGACATAAGCTGCCTCACTTCTATCTTATTCCGTAAGAACATTTATGTATGCACTCGATAGCGTTTGGTCGACGACATAAATATCATGTCACGTATTGAAATAACAATCAGTGTCATCAATCGAAAGCAATAAAATCAGTTTCTTAGAAGAACCATCACACCATAAACCACGAGGGGTTAATTTTAATTTAAATATTATCCATCTACAAATAAATATTATCTAAATACAAATGCACTTTAAAAGAAGCTTTCAAGATTAATTTAACGCCACCTGGTTTACGGATTTAAATCAATTTTCCTTTTGCACTATTTCCCAATAAACTTCGGAACAGTGCGTTATAAAGTGCTCGCACAAATAAACAAACTCCAGTCCATCGTCATTCATTGTTAGACCGCCGTTACTCCACTAACGTTTCGAAAAAAACCGTTGGAAAATAAAGAAGATAAAAGATCCTTTTGAGAATAAAATCGCTGTTTGAAAATCCTTAAATCATGACTTTGTCGGAAAAAATTGGAACCGTATCTCAGGTAAGATATCAAACTACTGCTACTGGTGTTTTGGATCACCCTGTGTTGCCTGCACGCTCGTGCAGCCGTCGTGCTCGCTGCAGTTGGTCTATATCATTTCGCCGCGTAGAGTACAATGTACACAGAGCTCTCCTCTTTCTACTACTATCACTGCTGCCAACCACTTATCCGGCCAAATATCCGCTACACACTGAGCCGGCGAAACCGTGAAAATCCATGACGCATTTTTTGGCAGCCAGCTCGGTTTCTTCTGTCATCGCGTGAATCGCTCCTCCAGATGAATTGGATAATCAGAAGTGTTACAAAAAATAAATCAATCCTTATATGAAAGTACAGGTAAAACAGTTTTCATTTCCGTGCTTTCAGATTTTAGATTTTCATACGTTATCAAAAGATGTCATTTTTAACTTCTGTTAGTTTTAGTGCAAGATTTTTTTGAGCTTTATTTATAGGCTTTATATAGTTTCCATATAATTCAGAATTAAAAATAAAACGTTTTATAGTACTATGTAGTATACTAAGTATTATGTTATACTCCGTATAGTATCTAGCGATACACGACAGAAGAGTCATGACATGACTAACAAAACAATTGCACAATTATTGATATTACCAATAATTCGATGATAAAGAGCTGATTCCAAACGATGTGCATCATCCAGTACAAATTCTTGCAGATTACTCCTCTAACATGCTCTCGAAACAGTTTCCTTCTACACGGCTACAGTTTTCAAGTTTTCCTACGTAATGAACAATTTTAATTCTCACCTTGTTAAATTATTTACTGCAAATCTTATTTTAATCATGTGAACTCTGCCTTCCACATTCATTTACTTTATCATATTTAGATACTCTACGAAAAGTGACTAATTCAACATACACACATCGACAACCTCCTAAACACTTCACCTTACAATACAGATTCATCCAACTACTCACTTCCATTAACCAACATACCGCAATTCCACCAGTCGTCCGAGCATAACAAGCTTACCATTACAAAATTATCGAAGAAGAGTCGAAAGCTTTCTGGAAAAAGGATCGGATATGTTGAGCGGGAATATCGAAGGGCCGGTGCGGTACTCGTCCGGATGAAATATATTCCGATAAGAGGTGGCGCATTTCGGGGAAGGGCGAAAGCGTGAGATTAAATGACGCGCGATATTTTATTCATGCGCGCCGAAAAAAGCGATCAGGAAAATTGGACTAGGCGATCGTGGTCGCTTCAGACGACACCGGGATGCTTCCCCCACTACCATCGACCAGCCGGAGTGAAAGAGGGGAGGGTGGGGGGGGGCGCGACCGGTAAAGGGAGTTTGGGAGGTGCGGGAGAGGGAGAGATGAGTAAAGAGTGGGGGAAGAGTTGCCGAGACGCCTGAGGTATCGAGGTATGCTTCGTCGCGTGCGCACCGTATGAAAATTCAATTCCCAACAAATGGGAAAAGACGTTGCTGCTGCGTCGGCACGCTTCGCCAGGCGACGCGACGGCTCGCCCGCGTGCGTACATTTTCGATCAAACGCTCACGTGTGCACGCGTGCGATATGCCGGCGAGGAAGGCAAGGCTTGGATCGGCGATGGAGAGCAGCATACGTGAGAACCGGAGGCCCGAACTGCCGGAGACCCGGGTCGAACGTTTGTCGCTCGGATCAACTGGATTCGAGAGCTACATGCCACGCGAGCGCGATAACAGATGTATGTATGCATGCTGGAGAGAGCCCAAGCACATTGTAGAACGATATTGTTGCACTTTCGCTCACAATGGACGGAAAGCTTTGCGAACGTCGGGCAATTCCTGCAGGATTGATTGCGATCCATGTCATAGAATGTCCTTGGATTATTGTGTCGAGAAGTTCTATGAGACTTTGTATGTAGTAATCGTTATTGTTCTGCAGTGAGTGATAACAGGTGTTAGAATGGACTAGCATCGAAACTATAATATGAACGTTTAAATTAAGAAAAATGCAATTGCTTCGCTATTGATTACATCGAAATGCAATTGACTGGGATTAGTAGTATTTGTTTAACAGTCTTTCTCAGGTGTATCAAGCTCGTTATTAGTATAATAACAACAACAAGGCTAACTGCTGTTCTTCTTATTTTTACATTTGTATGTATTGTATGAATACACATTCATGAATTAATAGTAACTGTTATTGTCGAATAAAGTCGACTGATACCCAGTTTCGAATGTGGGATTTGCAAATGTGGGAAAATTCGTGTAGAGAAGTTCTATGAAAATAACCAAACAGCAATTTGATCGGCATATTATTATTTATTTGTTTTTTCTAAGTTTAGAATATGTATAAGAAGCAAAAGGTTATCTTCAACTCTTTTTATTCTCATTCGTATTGTATGAGTATTGTATGAGTATATATACATCGATGAATTAAAATAAAATACTATTTTCGAATAAGTTTGACTATTTTTCCTTGTATTTAATTTCTGCCAAAGACTTTTGAACATGAAAATATTCATGCCGAAATGTTTTTAACTTAATTAATTTGAATGAACTACTTAATTAATGAAATTTAACTTTTACGAAACTTATGCGACAATCATTATTGTTTACCGACATCGAAAAAAGATTTCCGGTTCACCTGGGAACATGGGTTAAATAAAAGGGAATAATTAAATTCTTAACAAACCTCAAATTCATTTAACATTAACCATTGTTATTGCATAACAACCGATTTTTCGTTTGTCCCAGCATGTATAATTTTTGCATGACTGCTCCAAACGGAATGAAATGTTTTCCATTTTACGGAAGACATTATCACGATTATTTCTTTTATTAATCAATGTTGTTGTTAGACGAGTTCAAAAGGAAGGATATCCTGAATAGATTCCGTATACATACAGAGTGAAGAAAGCCGCATTAAAATTCGTTCAGTTGTTCTCGAGATTAACGCGTTCATATACACAGGCATACAAACACTTCTTTTTATATTATGTAGTTAAACGATGTATTTAGGATACAGAGAAGAGTATGAAAAGATTTGTATATAATTAATATAACCGTTTGATTTAAAATTATCATGTACATTTATACAGTAACTTTTTATGAGACATCTAAATAGTTATATACTCACATGTTTTATGTATACATAATATGTATAACAGTACACTATGTTTGAATCTATAAACTATCCTGCTGGTGAGGTACTTTATTAAGTAGCGGCAGCATCTTACTTTGTCATGACTTACTCCGAAGGGGGTAGCAGCACGCTGAAGACAATTTTTTACTATATTATGTCATATACTTTATGCATGCAATATAGTTCTATACATAGTATACGATGTATAGGGTATCGAGAAGAGATGAAAAATATCTGTGTACAACCAAAACTACTAAATAATTTATACTTATCCTGTACATAGTATTCCATATTTGACAGTGATAATTCAAGCGCAAGTGAATCACCGTGTACAGGGTAACTTTTTATGAGACATTGGAATAGTTATATACTTACATGCTTTATGTATACATAATATGTATAACAGTACACTAGGTTTGAATCTATAAAATATCCTGCTGGTGAGGATATTTTTTTAAATAGCAGTAGCATCTTACTTTGTCATGACTTACTTCGAAGCAGCACGCTGAAGACAATTTTTTACTATATTATGTCATATACTTTATGCATGCAATATAGTTCTATATACAGTATACGATGTATAGGGTATCGAGAAGAGATGAGAAATATCTGTGTACAACCAAAACTACTAAATAATTTATACTTATCCTGTACATAGCATTCTATATTTGACAGTGATAATTCAAACGCAAGTGAATCACCGTGTACAAGTGGAGATCCAAATGCCTACGTCGGAAATACATGGTAGAAGCAGCGCGTCCATTTCGAATATAGAGCCGGTGCTCGCTCTTGAGATTTTCTCCCTGTGAAATTCACAGTACACACACACACACATACACGCATCCACACGTATACCGCGAGATATACAGTGAGTGTATGATATAGTGGGAGCTTTCGCTACGTGGCTTGCAGGCTTTCCCCGGCTTTTTCTCCGGCTCGCCCGTTGTCCCGCATTTCATCCGCAAAACTCGCGGTGGCAGCTGCTCGCCCCATCGATTTCTATCGCGCCCACACGCACACTCCCACACACACACACATGAGCGCGGGTTACAGTAAGAACGCGTGGGTGTTTTTCTTTTTTCTTTGTTTCCCTTTTCTCTGTCTCTCTTTTCCTCTTTACCCATGCCATCGGAATCCCCGAGTTATGATACATGGGGTTTTGTTCGAACTGCTATTCAATTACCGTCCCAGCACATCGGCGATCCTCGCTCACGCGCGCGCGCGGGCGCGCGCTCCTATTGTTTTATCGATCCCCGATGCGACAATTTCGCTAATTCCCCGCGGGCATAAACGGTATTCCTCCGTGGGCGTCGATCCGTGCTGCTTTTATTTGTGAACCGGTGATTTGCACGTGGGTTACACGTGGCGATTATATGGGGATTGTATCGCGGAATGCCCGTGAGCGCACACTCTAATGACATGTAATATCAGCCATGGATTAGTAACATGTTCAGGAACATTATTATGGTCGTCTGTAGAGTGATTGGTTTTGGATCAGCGCTGTCGTATCCCTCTTTTTATCGGACGAGTAGCGTTTGTATATTACATTACTAGTTATCTTAGTTGGTTTCACTGACATCTTGTATTAAGTTAAGAATAATTTAATTTAAAGAACAATAGGTTGTTATAAAAATCTGGGGTTGAAGCGCACTGTATAAATATTAAATATCGCGATATAACTCTATACAGGAGAGAAATCCGTACTTAAAATCCGTCCAGTGTTTTTTTAATGTTTAAAATGTTTAAAATTACTAAATTATATATAATTATCCAATACACGTATGAGCTGCCTTATTTTTTAAGGAATTGAAATCTTTGGAATTTGAGTGCTTTTATTGTCCTCGCATGTCCTCCCATAGAATGATTGAAAACAGATTATTTGAGCTACTACACAAAGTTGCTTTAACTTAAGTTAAGATAGTATTAAGTCATTATAGTATTTTTTCTAGAGTATCGAATTCTTGTATTTTATTGTATTTTAATTTTTATATATGCATATAGGTATATCGTGTGCATTACATTACAAGTTAAGAAGACCTAATTAGATATTGAATTCTATGGTAAGAAGAGCAGAAAATAATTAATGAATTAACGAACAATTTTTTCAATAATTTTTCGAAACTTGCGTATAACTTGCATATGACCTGCACAAATACCTGCAGATAGCCATACACATATCTTGCACACGTCCTGTATATACCCTGTATATACCCTACATATACTCTGCATATGTCCTGCAAATATGCTGTGTATACCCTGCAGAAATCTCTGCACATACCCTGCATATTAGCAGTGATAGCCTACATATAGCTTGCATATCCCCTGCACCGGCATAATTGCAAGCTTTGTGCAGAATCATTCCTGCATAAAACCGTTTAAAACCTGCTTGCATATGACATACATATGATCGTCTGTCGGAACCTTTTGTGGGGAAGCTCTTGCATATCTCCTGCATAAAGAGCTTATGGAGGAAAAATGTTTCTTGGACTGTATGAATAATAAATATAGCGATATTTTATAGCTCTTGATTCGCCTAGAGCAAAACCCCATTAAAATCCGTTCAGAGAACAGACTTGAGACGATTTTGAAATACTCATGGGCATCCTAAAGAGGACACGAACATCCCAATCGGGCATTTTAAAGACGTTTTTAAAACATCATAAGCTGTCTGGGAAACTACTACTTGGCAGCTTTTTTTACATTTAAATGGTTTTTGGGGAATGAAACTTTATTACCAGCGAAGAAGAAAGACAAAATGAAAGGGGTGGATGGACGAGGAGGAGGAAGGATAACAAGAAAGAGGATCCTACAGCTGCAAGCTCCAAATTGAGTTCATCCTTTTCGAAGGTAGTCGGCGAATTGAACGGGGCTCTAATGATTTCGCGTTCTCCCCCGGTGCTGTTTATGCCGTATTTATGGCGGGTACGTGCTTCCACGCTGGACCAAGTCTCTTCGTACTGCGAGGGCAACGCTCGCAGACGTACACACACGTGGCTTGCTCCATAAACCACGGAATTTCGATTGTCCTGCAATCCATGGCGCGCCATCGACGTAGCTCCTCGTGTGACCGTGCTTCACGCGAACAAAAAGCTCGGGTGGACGTCGCACTGGAGCTCTCGAAGCGTTTTAAGGCGTGATTAATTGTAGTTGATTGCGAGCACTGCTGTGTAGATAGTGACTCTGGGTTTTGTGAGATGTCGCGTTGGATCGCTGACTTTTTAACCGGGTTGGTTTCATAAGGACTTCTTTTCGATATCGATAATTCCCTGGATTTCTTTGGCAAACCTTTGTCGAGTTAGCACTGATGTTCTATCAATTATCTTCGATTCTTTTGTATTTTCTTTTTGATCCATACTTCTTCTTTTTCATTTTTCACCTAATCTTTTAATATAATCTAATTCAATTAATTCAAATATAACCTAATTCATTCTAGAAATTCTAAATCATTTTCTAATTTTAATTATACACCAAAATTACCCAATGGTTTTTTCCATTCTAAATAATATAAATATAATATTATATTCTATTTATAAGATACACACCCGAATTTGATAAAAAGTAACACGCGATAGGGCTGATTCAAAGGCAATTAAATCGCCCTGTACATCACACTCGCGCACCTTGAATATCAGCTCATTCTCATTCAGTACATTTCCGCCCTTCCAAATTATTCCATTTTACCGTATATTAATATTCCTATTTTCATCGTCAAGCTCAAATTCCACGAAATTTCCCCGGTTCTCTTTCGTTCTCACGTCCCGTTAGTATTCGCAAAATACATTTCAATAACTTCTCGCAGCTTGGCGGGTACGAAAACCGAATTTCAAGTCGCGCACAGAACTGGAAGCACGATAATTACGTGAGATCCCTGTAGAGGCACTTCGGCCAAACCAGTAGCAGTGGGGAGGGGGGGGGGGGGGCAGAGTTGAAAAGAGGGGAGGTTGCGCTGGCGAAGAAAGACATATTTTCCACTCGAGCGGAGTAGCACTTCGCCCTGCAGGATCTCATTTTACAGAAAATGTGCCGAAGTACGAAATAGGGGTAAGAAAGACATGGCAGCTCGTTTTGGGGAGGAAGAGTAGTAGAAAGGGGGGGGCTGACGTGAAAGAGCTTTCGGGTAATGCGGCGCGAATTAATTTCAATCCACGTTGTCCGTCGACTGAGCCAGATGGCGCCCCGGGAGACATCCTCCTGAATGTCAGAGATTCCCCGTTCCCCCCCCCCCCCCTTCTTGGTGGGACGTTAGCCGGCCGGCCGTCTATTTGTCTGGCAGGATCTCATTAATATGGAATAAAAGAGGCGACGCGTGCCATCTCCACGTGCCAGTTGGAAGAAAGCTCGCCTTTCGTCGAGTACTCGAGCGGCGTGAGAAAGAGTGGGGAGAGTGAGCAGAGGGGAAAGAGTGGGGGGCGTCGATGGTGGGGATAGGAGCTTTCCACCTTCTTGGGAGACGTAATCTTGTTCGTTGGCGCGATAAAGTCTATCAGGCTCAGAGCGAAGGCCTTCTCGCATTCCCTGATACAAATCGCGAGGATGTTTCCCGCCGGTATTTCTATCAGTCGGTTTCCCACCCGAGCCGTGAGCGGCGTGTCCTCGCCGTTGCGGCAACTGGAATTACCGGAATTTTCTCGTTTGCGGCAACTGGCATGTCGGAGGAGCGCGTCATTTTCCACGGGCAGAAAGAATTTAATAATAAGAGATTGCCTATTTCAGGCGTTGCTGCTAGGTCGAAACTCAAGATTAAGCTGCTCGGCTGGAGGGTTAACTGTGTTGTAAAGTGCGAGGGCGCAGCGATGGTAAATTCAGTGGAAAGTAAATTGCGCTGGGATGCAAGCTAATTTAGCAGTTCCCTCGAGTCGAAAGGTATTGAGCTGGAGATTTCTGTCGATTAGAGATCTCCCAATGTTTACTTTTAGTGTCGAAACCCTACGATTTGTTAAGGCTTTTGGGACCAAAATGATTCCAATATGCGAAATTGGTATTTTTAATTTTATAATTCAACTGAAACGTTAAGAGAAAAATGGTTTATTTTCTAACTGCTTTCACTATATGGAAGCTTTCTTCTTACTGAGTAACATACGCTATATATATCATTATTTGAACCTCTAGCTTTTTGAAATAAATTTTCTTAAAGGACAAAACATTCATTGAAACTAATTGTTTTCTCTTGAAATTAAAACTTTCTTCTGTAAGAAAATGTATTGGCTTTTAACAATTACCTTATTGGTTGTGTATCGGCTGTGTAATTCAGGTATAAGTAATTGTTAATATAATACGAAAATAAATGTATAAAGTAACATGCTGATAAACATAAAAATATTATAAATTTACCGTTTAATTTTTTATAAGAGCAAAAGAAACAAGTGCATTGTGGAATCAAAGTTTAAAACCGGTCACTTGACCGGGCGTTGCTTTGGTTAGCGTTGTAAAAAGTTTCTACTACATCAAAATTTACTTTAAAAAAGAGCTCTGTGTGGACATTTTTTTCAGTCTCTAAATATTACTATAGATGTAGAGGATGCAAAGAAATATAAAGAAAAATTGAAATTTACGTTGCCTCTCCCATTCTCTGCAACACGACACTTGACGATACTTACAGAACACCCTGTACACTCGAGGGGGCGGAAAGGTTCGTGGGTGTGTGTGCATCGCAGAATGGAAGGGCTTCGCTCCGTAACAAGGGACACCCAATGCGCGATTATCCGACCGCGAAATTGTCCCGAATGCCACTTCCTAACCCTCTTCTGCCCCCTCATTTTACTCGCCCGTGTCTCGAAACCCGCACCCTTCCTGTAACTGCCTGTATAGCCGTGGAAACCCGCGCGTCGTGTCGTTGTTCGGGGGCGTTCTGGGAGCGCGGCGCCCCGACGGCGTCCTCGACGCTGAAAGGAACGGATCGCCCGGACGAATGACGCTGAAGAAAGCTGTCTTAACTTTCTTCTCCTTCTGAAAGAAAGCACTACCGCATCCCGGGAATTCCGCCCCTTCCTGAAAGGGAAACTCAACGCTTGAAAGGGAATTCCTTTCTTCGTGTAAGGAAACTTCCGGCCCGTTCGCTGGACGTCCCCGCGAAACCGGGAAGAATTCTTGCTCTCTAATGAGAGAATATTGAGCGACGTAATGAGAGAAAGAAAAAGGGGGGTTCGTGGAATCCTGGATTCTTAAAGGACCCCTCGTGAAAGAGATCTGACTTGCAGGTGGTATGCGGTGTTTTTTTTCTCTATTGAATGTTGGTTGCTCTTGCTGGTTTCACTCGGCTTATATTTCATATAGACTTTAAGCGTATCTTAATTTAAAGAGTAATAGGTAGTTGCAATTATTTTTGTTAAATCTTTTAACAACGTACCTATAGTTCGACTTCTTATTCGTTTTGATATTATAGAGTTACTTTTAAAGCATCATCTATAAATAATAAATATTATATTTTATGGATTTTATACAGGAAAAACAACAACAGTAAAATCGATTAAAGGTTCTCGACATTATCAAGAGACTCGGTAGAGTGTCGCGCCAAGTAGTTAGCTATATACCAGCGCGGGAGAAGAGGCAACTTATCCCGAATCATAGCGGTTTTCACTTATCATTTAAAACTCATTTAAAAATGATCAAAAATTTAAATCTATATCACTGGAAAACGAAAGTCAAGTCATGATTCAGACATAATAAACATACTATAAAGCCAAAATTTTATTCAGTGATACTAAGATTTAACTTGCAGTTTTACCAATAAAAAAAATGGTGTGTACTCTTTCATGAGTGTTGTCCAGTATCACGTAATTGACAAGGGCACCACTGTTTTTAGCAATATTATCATAGGTAAGTGCCTCGAATAAAGCGCGCACGCCAAGTTTTTTTATTGATAAAACTGCAAATTAAATCGAAGTATCACTCAATAAAATTTTGGCTTTGTTGTATATTAATTATGTCTGAATCATGACTTGGCTTTCGTCTTCCAGTGATATACACTTCTATTTGTGATCATTCTTGATCATTTTGAAATGATTTCGGTCTTGGCGTTTTTTTACTCTTTAAAGTTTTTTGGGGGGATATAAAGTTTTTTTTTGCGTAAGAAGTCCTTTTATAATCCGGCATGTAGCGTATTTATACTTACTGCACGGTTCCCCGAGGAGTAAGCGTAAATACAGCCTATGTCCATCTGGATGAAATGTAATTTTTGAATGGTGAAAGAATTATCCAAATCGATATTAAGTATTAAGTAGAGATTATGAAAAGACATCGTCTTTTTTAAATTTGCACATGATCAATACATCTTTATTTAATTAATATAAGCATCCAGCTAATACATGTTTCCTACAAGCCAAAGTTCTGTATTCCATATTATTATAACACTAAAAATCGAAAACAATTTAAATTCTACAAAAACTACCCAATAAAACAAGGTCAATAAACTTTTCTTTCCAGTCACATAAAGACTAATTCAGATTTAGGCAATGCTATATCACGCTTCATTAACGATGGCCTCTATCGATAGTCTTCTTACAATTAGCGTCACGTTGCCAGTGCCAAGTGTAGAGATTCCCACTTCGGCTCGACGCTCGGCTATCCAATTTCAAACGGGGCAGGGAGTTCTCTACATGATCCAGTTATCTGGTCATCCAGAACTTGTTGGCTCTCATCGGGAAGTATCCGGTACATCTCGTGTACGAAATCCAAGCCGAAAGAGAGGAAGAGGGTGGCTTGAAGGGTGGGGGGTTGAGAGTTGGGGGTGAGAGTGGTCGCACGCAGGGGTAGAGGCGAGTGAAGTGGTCGTGATAATCGTAGGGCAAAGGAGACAGAGTGGAGGTATACTTGGCTAAGTGGACAGAGAGGGTTAGAGAATTAGAGAGGAGTAGGAACGGCTGGGTGGTGGTGGTAGGGGTAGATTGAACAGCATAGGGGGTAGATAGCCGACGGGATACGAGGGCGTTTTCACGGAGCGGTACAAAGCTTCGCAAACAATGCCAGAGGATTTAGGCAATTGGCGCGATCGAAATGGTCGTGGAGAGGAGCAACCACCCACCACCATCACCCATGCCCCCTCCACTTTTCCGGTGCCCTTCGCTCGCGCGGCTCGGCGAGCAACACGCTTTCGGTTTTACGGGCGCGAGTGGCCGGAAAAGCGATTTCCCGAAAAAGGAGTGAAACAAAATCGAACTCGGGCACATGCACGTGTGGGGAAACACGGAAAAAGAAAAATTGTTCGCATGTTGGCGAAGAGGGGTACCGAAGGAGGATGAGGGTGGACAGTGAACTGCACCTGCTGTGCCACGCTTACACCCTGTTTTTATCCAGCTCGCGCCTGCTTTTTGACGCGGCGAATCTCCAAAACTTTCTCGTCCGTCCCTTTTTTCCCCGCCATCCCCCCCCCCTCTCTCTCTCTCCCCAATGAGAGGTGAAAGAGATGCATTTTCCATTCCACCCTGTCACTCTCGGTTCATTCCAGGCGCTTGGGAAAGAGACAAGGTCCCTCTGAAATTACGAGATTTCCGAATGAGCTTTTTATTGATGCGAGCGCGGATGTCGACCGGTTTCAATTTCGCCGGGGTGACTCGGAATCGTGAGAGCCGGAAAATGGAATGGGTTCCGCTTCTCTCTTTCTCTTTGCAACCTCTTTTCCTTTCCCTCTCTCGCTTTCTCCCTTTTTCGACCTGCTACTTTATCGGTGATTAAGATGTCCGAGAACGGATATGGCTGCGTATGCCCCGCGGGGATACGGCTTTTCGTATTTCGGACCTGCGATAGTCACAGGGAGCTTTCAACGCTTTTTTCCCCTAGCCCTTGATATCCTCGTTCGTTTTTACGAGTCAGAGAAATGCTTGCGTACGAATTTTTTTTCCCCCTGTCTCGATCCTCCGTCGCTGGGTAGTTTGTACCTGCTTCCGCAATGCTTTTATTGGGACCATTTTTTTAATATTAATTCGCACTGTTACAAAGTGACAAAAAAGATCCAAAGTGTCATAAAATGTTTTATCAAACCTTTGACTGTTCTTCCCGCACATTCCTTTGTTTGTACCAACTAGTATCATCGAGTCACAAACCATTCATTTGCCTATCCAGAATTAAAGTCGGCAATTGCAAATTGCAAATTGAAGCGAGGAAAAGCTGCATTGCTCCATTACCCGCGTTTGTAATTATAATTATTTTCCATCGCTTCAGCCTGGCGCATACCAGAGATGCGATGGCCGCGTTTGCTGGAGCGTCGCTCCAATAAATTTGCGCGAAATTCGCGAAGGAAGGAAGGACGTGGTTGTAGCCAGTCGAGGGGGGGTTGGGAAGGGGTGGGTTTCGGTACAACCGGAGGGATGAGTCATGCTTTGTTTCATGCCTTTTCGGTGCGTTGCACAGAGCGACCATTCCGCGATGAACAATTTTCCATTTCGTGGAATGCAACCGGTGGCGACGACGGGCGATCCACGCCCGTCGTGTGCACTTGCACGGGGTTGCTTGCTCAGCGAAATATGTTTCGATTATTTTAACTGGCCTCTCCTCGCCAGCATGCAATATGTTTTGTCGTTCCGTCGCTCCGCATCCTGGGAATATCGGCCCGGAAAGCACGACGATCCACCTCTCATATCCATATTCGTGCTGGAGACTGTGAAAGAACAGGTGCACTTTTCTACAGTTTGAACGCCTCTTCAGTGTTGATGTTAAAGTCGTTTTACATTATAGGGAATATTCAAGAACCAGTACCGTGAATTTTTGTATCAATTCAAACTGTGTGTTTAGGAATATTTTTACTTTAAGTCAATGTTATCTTTATTTATTTTAATAAAAGAGCAGGTGTATCGCATCTTCAATGTTGCCATTAAGGTCGTTCAAGAACTGGTATTGTGAATTTTGTTATTAATTCACATTATGCGTCTAGCAAAATTTAAGCTTTGTGTTATCCACATTTGATTAACTGAAAATGAGTAACGAAAATATTCCCACATTGATATAATGAAACAGAATATATGCTAATACAAATAAAATGGTACCATGTTGTATTAAAATCAAATCTGATCCACTATACTACAGACAAATTTATTTTGCATGATGTTAAAATATGTTTATTTCCCAAAAATAAGGAATCATTTAACGTATTAGTTGTTATACATATATATGTTTAATTTTTGAAACATAATTTATATATCGTTGTTAACAAACTTTAATTATGCAGTGGTAGCAAAGTAGCCAAGACAATTTTATAAATAACTGTAATATCAAGTATCAAGTATCAAATAACGTGTATTATGACGAACGTTTTCATTACGCTATTTGCGTAACTTATCCAGTTTGATATGTCGAGTGATAACGACGTTGTCATTTATACAATTCGTTGTCCTCCTTTTGTTCATTAATGTATAATACTATTTACAATGTATTTAGACAACAATCTATCTAAAAAATAAATTTTATAATGAATTGAAAAATACATCTTGTGATGTACTATAATTAAGTCCACGCAAGCAGACAATTATAGACAATTACATGGAGCTCACAATTTGTTCCCAAGACTTTTAGATTTCCCATTACCGCAATGGCTCCTAATATTGTTTGCATATGGTGGACACAAACATTGCCATGCAAAACAACTACTGCAATATTTTGAGGTTATGTTACCGGTCTGAAACGGAGACGTTCCGTGTAATGTGGATCCACCTTTACGTGGAAAGCTCACCCGAGGAAATGACGTGCATTTGGGATATGAGTGTCGGTAGCCGCTGATTCGAAGTAATGTTCCTATACCGGCAAAGCCACTCTGCTGGACGAATGTTGGAAGAAACAGCTGAGTACTCCTTTTTAGTTTATTTATCTTAGATAGCGCTCGCTACGGATTCAATTCTTCGATTCCAGCTATTCTCAAAACGGTGATTGTATTTCCAATGTGTCCACTTATGATTTGGGGCAGTCTTAAAAGCGTAGCACTCAAGACAAAATAGATTTGGTTCAGGAAATTGGTTCAGTCTTCGAATGATATTTCTTGTTATATGCTTTTTATGGTTTTGTGTTAACTTGCTCTTTCTGTCTGTCTCTGATGCTGCTGCAAGTGAAAAGACCATAGTCACATATCATAGATAATTTGTTTTTTCTTAAATTGCTACTTTGTTACGAGTCAAACTTCGCGAGTCCTAAATATGCTCTAACATCGTGCCAAAGGCTATTTCAGTCTTCTAGTTACCCAATCGACCCCAAGTAAATTCTGGGAGAGCACAGAGAGTCTTTGAACGCAGTCCTACTCAGGTGTCTATTCTCCTATTAACCCCTTTTGCTAGTGACCTCCAATAAGAATACCCTAAACTTGGAGTTAAACCTTACTCTGGCTCGCCGGATACACCTCGAGCTCTAAAGGTATATCCTCGTGGGATCTTTTATTACTCTTTTCCTTTTGTAGCGAGTATTTGAAAGACGGTTGTACTAAGCAGGAGTCAAGAAATTCTTAACACTTGGTTTCTTTATTAAAAACTAAAGTAAAGCTCAGGATGTATTCTTGAGAATTAAATAACAAGATACAATGAGAGTTTCAGTGGATATGAAATATTACTACAATAATCTTGTTAAGAGTTCGATGTTTAACGTACGGTATTGTAACTGCTTCGAAGAGAGACAAAGTTTCGCCGTCGATAACACTTCACAACGGAACCGATTCCCCTGATTTTCACTAAAATTTAGGGCTTATATACCTGAAAAACCCAGTGAAAAGGGGATATGTTGGGCGTTTGGGCGCCAAGGGTCTGACTATGGTTGAGGACAAAGAATTTATAGTGGGCAAGAGTACACAGCTGCGAAGTACACTTCTATTAAGAATTCGGTTGAATACTAAAGAGATAGCCTGAGCCGGAAACGTGAAAGTCGCAGTTTTGAGGCTTGAAACATGCGCAGGGAAATTCTACAATATGGGAGACTATTGAGTTAAAGTTATTGAGTTAATAACTTAAATACGTTTTATTGCATTTTTTAACATTTTTGTTCTCTAATTATATTATTCATCAATGAATCATGGATAAATAATACTTTTTATAAATTACAATGCGAGGGAATTAAATCAAGAGCGCGTGCAAAGAAAATGAAAATATTCGTCATTGCTAACGTTACGAGTTTACATTTTATTTATTTAAAGAAATTGCATATATTATATAATAACAATTGATAAAATAAATAGTACATTATTTTCGGTTGACAATATTCAGACACTGCATATATAATGTTTCCTAAATTAATTATATTGGTATATAGTTGAGATTAATACATCACAACAAAACTATTATTTTACAGAACTTATTATTAAAAACAATTATTAATACAGGTGCTCTATAAACTACTGATATATCAAGTCATAATATTTTCTGTATATGTGTATGGACTGAGTATTATTGTTACTCCAAAAGAAGGAACCATTTACTTTATTAATTACTACCATATAATATATATCAGTTTTTAAAATAATTTATAGATCGACAGTAACAATGTTGAATCACTCATTATTAGCAATTGGTTTATAAATAAATAAAATACCACGTTACAGTATTGCAATAATTGCACGAGAATACTTTCGTCACTCACTGTATACTGTTCCCTTTCGTTCCTTATGCTTTCGATTACTCCCGCGTGTACCGCACTGACAATGCGTCAGTTCAATCCTTCACGTTAAACATGCCAAACTAGTGACGACAGCACACACTGCAAATTTCGGGGGGTGCTAGACGTGAATACACTAATAGATATCGGGCGCCTAATACATCCGACAGTAGTAGTTTCGAATCGGGACATTGCTTGAATTTGGTTGGCTGAGAGATAATAGACAGCGCCATCTATTAATGAACACAGTATTAATCATCGTTGCGACTAAGTCAATTTGCTCACAGTTACCCATTTCCATCAGTAAACTACGATCTTGATGTTGTCAAGTCTTTTGTTTCCTTGCTTTTATTTCATATTCGTTTAATTTGATATACATTTTGTTTCTAGAATTTACTTAAGGATTATGTAAATTTAATAAGACGGAAATTATTTTATTCTATTTAGAGGATACATTTGTTACTTATTTTCAAAGTCGATCCACAATTTTTTAAATAAATACCCTCAATTGATTCTGTTGGTTTCGAATACATATAAGTATAATATAAAACAATCTTTGAAATCCCTGCACACGTAAATTCCTGGGTTACTGATATAAAAGGTAAGTTCTACAAAAGTTAAATCTGAATTTAATTTTTGTCATATTTAGTAATTAAACACCGGATTTGAGATTCTTATTCAAGTTAAACTATCAAAATCGCATTATTACCAATGACCCCGCTAATTCGATCATTAAAATGACAAGCCATACAAAAATGCTATAACCGCAACGAACATCCACAGCTTCGCGAACAAATGCATCTAAGTTGATTTTCTCTCCACCCTTCTGCCTATTTCCCGTTTTATCCCCCAACATTTTCATTAGCTGCGAATAGCGCGAGAGATTTCCAAGCCCTTTCCTTCGTCGCTTCCTTCGCTGCCTTCCCAATTTATTAACGCAGAATGGAGAAAGTTAAAGTGGGTTGAAAACCGGCGACTTATATTTCTCGGCCTCTCGAGCGCAGCCGGTGTTTTTTCTCTTGGCTCTATAAAGCCCTTGCGTGTCTCCGTCGAGTCTACCGAGAGTTTTTTCTAGCGGCGCTCATATAGCAACAGGAGCGGCAAATCCTCAGTTTTTATACTTCCCTCACTCTTCTGCGCGCGTGTGTTAGGCGTGCTCTCCGCTTGGCGGCGCTGGTTGCTTGGTTCATTCACGGCGGCCAGCATCCGGTTAAGCGGCTCTGCACATCCAGTGCTATAAATCATCCGGCGAGACAGCAATTAACGTAATTAAAAAGGTAGGCCACGCGCGAGAGTCTTCTTTTAAGAGAGATAGAGAGAGACATAGACGGAGAGAAACTGGTGACAAAGACGCGTACGAGGTAAGCGGGAGACTGAATGGAGGAGCGGGCGCGCAAAAATTACTCGCTCCAGTTCCCATTCAGACGCAGTTCCTGCCGGAGAAAGGTCGTCGTCATGGTCGTTGTCGCCCATCGCTTTACTCGCCAGAGATCATCGCAGTCGGCAGAGAAATTGTCAAGTTGCTTTGCTTTCGCTTTGCCAGCCCGGCTTTTCCCGGCGTGTGCCGATCCAGTGGAGAGACTGCTTACGCGTCGTGTTGACGTTGTTCTGCCCGGATTGAACAGTCGTTCATTCGAATCGCTCTTTTGTCTGCGCGCAGAGGTTTTTGATGGGGACGAAAATCGTTTTTGAAGACTGTGATGCGAGGAAAAAAGTTTGAAGCTGTACGTTTGTGTAATAATTAAAGCTGTCGTTCTATGCTAGTTGTTTTTAATCAATTGGAACTTTTTTGAGGTGTAGAAAAGATTATTAATTAACAATTCGTAAAATTTGAATTTTATTGACCGTCTACGAAGGGAGATACTTGCGATTAAAAATTATACCTTGTGTACGTCTTCCTTACCCCTGGCACGCGTAAGAAGCGTCAAAATGGATGTTAAGGCTTTGGTAAAAAAGTAACTACTTTATACGAAAGTATGACATAAATGCTAAAATAAATATTGGAACTAAAATAAATTGAGACTATTAAGTCTTTTAATAGCATATAACCATTAAAATTGGAAAGGTTTATAGGAGATTCATAATATTATTTCCTTTAAATGAAGTGATGGTCAGTAAATTGAGGTTAAATCATTAAGAGCCTCCCAAACCCATAATAATCATTATAATCGAAAAAAGCACACAAACCCTCAAAGACATTAAAATGTAAAAAACGCCAAGTAGTCCCCCACCTAACTATCAACGCATCCAACCTCCTTCAAATCATTTAAAAATGATCAAAAATATAAAGCTAAAATTGTATTCAGTTATACTTAGATTTAACTTGCAGTTCTATCAATAAAAAAACTTAGCATGTGCGATTTATTCCAGGCACTTACCTGCGATAATATCGCTAAAAACAGTGGTGTTCTTGTCAATTACGTGATACCGGACAACATTCATGAAAGCGTAAACGCCATGGTTTTTTATTGGTAAAACTGCAAGTTAAATCCAAAATTCTAAAAGTCTATTTGTACTACTAAATGCTTTACTAACCTGACTTCGAGTCTATTACATTAATACCACTAAAATGGAGTTTATAGAGGGTTCATAACATTCTTTCGTTCAACTGAAGGGTTGCCCAGTAAACTGGGGTTGGATCATTAAAATGAAAAAGAGTCTTTTATTTAATTTCATAGAAACAGTGACAGAATTTAATGTTCAATTAAATAATGTCCATTTGTAACCTGTGACTATAAAACGAATTTGCAATAATACCAAATTTAAAAAGAAATCTAAAAGTCTATTTGTACTACTAAATGCTTTACTAACCTGGCTTCGAGTCTATTACATTAATACCACTAAAATGGAGTTTATAGAGGGTTCATAACATTCTTTCGTTCAACTGAAGGGTTGCCCAGTAAACTGGGGTTGGATCACTAAGATGAGAAAGGGGTTGCGTACGGTTACCAGGGGTTTGCTCCAGATTCTCTGCTTGCACCGCAGAGTGACTCTAATCCCAGTAGGCGGGCGATCTTCCAAAGTGCTTGGCAATAATACATTGTCGGGGTGAGGTGGAGTGGCGGGGGTGGTGGCACCCAGGGAGCCGTCATCAATCATGCCAGCGGCGATGTTCGCATAAGTATACACACACCGCACACGTCCACCCACGTAACACATAGACTCGCGACAACACCCGGAACGCCCGTTTCGATAGACGTGCCTAATCGCTATCGATCATTATTACACGCGTACCGAGCAACGAATTCGCACCCCCGGAACACCGCCAGGCTTCGGGTCAACCAACGGCTGGCTGTTTGGCAAATGTGCGAACTGAACGTGTCGGAAGCTTGCTTCTGATGAATTCGGATATGCACATTTGCAATTTCGAAGTGAGTGGGAAATTAAGAGAATTATGGAGACGCAACAATATAGAAATATAGATAATTAATATGAATATAACGAAGATTGAGCCACACGGTAGAGTATATTTATTTTCATCACTTTCTTAAAATTTTCTACTATCGAAACATGCCGCTGTATTATTTTTGAGAGTTTTGACTGACAACTGTGCGAATTGACATATCGAAAGTTTGCTACTGATGAAAACAATATGTATATTATACAAATTATTATTATAGAAATCATTCGTGTATAATACAACTTACTAGACACTTTAGAAATAGCTATTTATACCATATAGATAATTATCAATTTAACATAAAAATTAATGCACAAAATAATAGTTCGATAATAATAAAAGAAATTATATGCAGGAATATTGTGATTATGATGCTTATAGGCAGAAATAGACGGTTTAATAATGTTCATACAAAGTCATTACTACGCTCTCATTACCATACTCATCAACACTTTACTCGACGCTGCCACACTCTTTTCACTAGACAACGCTCTTTTCGACACTGCTCTTGTACATACGCTTCTCGGCCTTCCTCCTTGCCACGCGATGCTCATCTTTTTTCCGCTCTGTTCACACACACACACACTCGCAGTCCTTTAATACACATCCCATACGCACTTATTCGTATACGTAATTATATGTTAAATGCACATTACATTATAATATATCTTTATTATTATTTCCAGCAAGCACTAAAAAAAAGTATATAGTTAAATGTTAAAATTATTCTATACACACCGGGCCGTGTTAATTCAAAGACAACTGAACCACTTTGTACATTAACTAATTACGTAACAGTAAATACTCGGCGAATTGCGGGACAAAGTAAGGACGGCACGTGGGAAGGAAGGGATTTGAGGGTTCTTTGAGGCTCTCCGTCTTCAGGCAGCGCAGCGGAACGCAACGGCTTGCGGCTGGAGTGTTAGCCGTGGACAAAAAGGATTGCGCCACTTTATGTTTTTAGACACGTTTAATTAAGAGCGCTGGAGCAGTCGGACTACACACGGCATGGAGAAGAAGCTGGGTGCAGTGTGTTAGTCTGATGAAGCCGCGCTTGAATTCATCGCCACCGCAGTCGAGCCATTTCCGTTGCTCGAAGCGCAAGTTCATTCGGCTTCGGTTTTATTTGCAAAGTTTTTTTTTCCCACCTCGCCTTACCTTTATTTCGTGCAGCTGGAGTCGCCTGCTTTTTCACCGGCTGCTTCCAGTGACGAATAATGATTATATAATTAGTCGTGGTAACCGCACTGCCTTTGATTCTTAATTTGAACCATTCATTGCGGAACATTGCTGTTTTAAGTGTAGTTACATTTACACTCTTAAACATATTGAATGTCGCCGGTTTAGTAATTAACGCGATGTAACTGATTTTTGAAGTTGAACTTTTTATTGTATTTTTATCAAATTATTCAATCTTAATAATTTAATTTAATAAAAAGGCTGCAGTGCCTATCTTTTTCACAAATGTCTTCTAGCAATGTGTAGTTCAACTAAAATGTTTTTAAACATTTTGGAACTATCACTGGAACATTTTATAAATCATAAGTATTGCAAGATTTTATATCCCATAGTTTGTACGGATCATAATTGTACACAGTTACGTTCCTATACAGAAATGTTCATAAATTATTACATAATTTATAATTATCATATTTGCAGTGGTGGATATTCGACAGTGCTGATTCAAAGGCAAATGTATCACCGTATACATAAATTGCAGTTTACTTTTACAAATGAGTATAAATTATATAAATATTAGCCAATTTGGTTATTGGTATAAATTAATACGTCTCTTCAAAGTCTCTATTAAATTCGTATTTGAATTTCTTTCTAATAAACTCATGGAATAACTTTAATTCCAAAGCAATCAGTACGCAATCAGTAGGGCGTTCGATCAATATCCTCTGAGATTAGCTCCAAGCGTGACCAAATATTAGAACAGAATTAGATGTAAGTTCCTCCGAAAGTTCCACCAAACTAAATTCGAATTCGAGGAAAGTGTACATTTGGGAGTCAAAAGTGCGCAAACTTGTGATAGGAAGCACGAACTGGAGTTGGTATTTTTCAACTTTCTTTACTGTAAAGAAATGTTATATTATACAAGCAGTGTGTACGTTAATAATAATTTAATTTGTAAATAATAGGTTCTTTCAGAAATCTTTCTTAACATATTTTGAAATTTCAATGTTAGTCTTGAACCTTCCTGTATAAGTACTAAATATTGAAATATTTTATAACCTATAATTAAATCTCTAAACAATTCTTAATTGTCCTGTATGGAGATCTGTCATACCCACTTTTTAGCAGGTATGTATTTACATTATATACGTTATAAACGCAATACAATATTAAGTAGTATATAATGTGTATAATAATATACTATACTGAACATATAAAGTACCCTGCAGAAGAAATTATTTTACAATATCATAATAAATATGATGCAAAAAATTGGCAAACGTCTCATCTATAATTAAAGTTACTAACCAATTCTTAATCATTAATCTCAAAATTCTTGGAAGAAATGTTCACAAGGTACCACATACAAATAAAATGCTAATAAATGGTTCAAAATGTCGTCTTTTTTTTCTTACACATCAAGTTTATTTATTTTTAATTCTAATATTCTTAGGACAAATGCTCTTGAAAGTGTCCTTAAGGAAAATAAAATTTCCTTAGAGCAAACAATTGTCTTTTTTAATAAACATTATTCTACAATTACCAAGTGTGCCAATACTTTTCCAGCCACTGTAAATCTCCAATTATCGACTAGAAATCGAAGAAGACGTATCATGAATAGAGAATATCTTGCGGATAAGGCAAAATACTCTTAGAAGACACTCCTTAGTCGCATGCGACTAAACGATACCAAAGATTGGAGCACTCGGTGCTACCTTGATTGCCGCTATACAGGGTGCGCTGGCTTGCAAGCTAGTGACTCCCATCGGTGCCACTCTCCTCGAGCGCGGCGATGTGTCAGAAGTTGGCTGCCCTTATTACAAGCTAGTCTTCTCGACAGTTCGCCTGTCCCTGATTCTCAGCTATCTCGGTTGGTTAGCCCACAGGAGTGCACTCTCCGACGGTACACGTTGTCCAACGGGAACGGTCCCGCACTTCCCTTTCCTCGAATCTCTGTTTTGAAACCCTATCGCCATCTCTCTCTTCTTCTCTCACTTCGCTATAAAGCTTGTTCGGTTCCACTCGCGGCACTGACGCCAGCCGAAATCTTCCTCGGGATCAACCAATCTCACAATAGCTTTTGGGAGTCACCATTGTTTAACACTATTTCGAACAGCACTGATTTCGTGTATTAGTCTAATGGTTATACTTTGGACTGCTTTATGTTAGGAGTGAGTATTGTTGGGTAAATATTATTGTTTTGAAATGAAGAAATTATTATAATTGAATTCTTTGAAGTTTTATTGGTTTTGGAGAGGGAAATTGTAAGTTTTAATTGGAGTAGGTAAAAGAATATAAATTCGAGTTGTATATAATGGTTTTTCATATGAAAAAAGATTTTTATTATAATTTGGAAAATGGAATTTAAGGTTTGTTATCCTTTTCCTTGAGATGTTTATGTCTAAATTTTATTATTTTATTCAAGTACCCTTTATATATCGCACCTTTAATGTCCGAAGGTTCATCTAATAGTGTTTAGCGACTAACAATAATATTTTAAAAGATAATTTGAAACAAGAAATCTAATAATATTTATTTCAATAACCATCTGTCCTATTTTAACTTGGTCGTTTGAAGGATCGTCGATAAAGTAATAATCGTGGATTAAACTCACGTCCAATTGGGACTGATTCACCTGTTAGATTTGCATACTTGTGCACGTGTCGGTGAATCATTATAATCAAGTATAACAGTTGTAGCGTTCGATGTTGGACGCAAATGTATGGAAAGTAGGCCAGCCTCCGGAATTTTGCAATGGAACAGGCCGTAAAATTATTGGTGCGCGCGCCAGTACAAAATTCAGGAAGAGGGTTGGAAACACGCGCGCCACCCTTGCGCGCAAGTGTTACGTGCCACTAATTACACAATTACACAACGCTCGGCGAATTCGTCGGCCGAATTAAACATGGCAGAGTATCAACGTCAACGGCCGCAATATGCGGAAAACGAGGTATTAAGTTAGCGCCGTTCATGACTGTTATCGGCTAATGTAGCTGATTCAATGATGGCGCAGCAGCAGGTAGTAATGTACCAATAAGCAATAATAGGAACTAGATGTCTAATTTCGGCATAGGGCTTACAACGAATTTGAAGGACATAATAATGGTTTTACATGGTTAGAACTGTAATATTATCAGTGAGCTTTCCGAAGGGGATGTTTCGGGGACCAGAAACTTATATTATATTACTATTTTAATTTTTATGATATTAGATTTGTGAAGTAAAATAATCACGAATAATTAACGAATAAAACGAGCGCTTACTTGAATTGTGGGACTTTCAGTGATTTATTAAACTAGAAGTCACTCTGTTTTAGTAAGACTATAAAAAGATTAATTTGAAAGTTGAATGCAAAGTTATTTTAAAACACAGCCTTGTTCATTCGATAGAATTTGATAACTTGATTCTGTCTGCAACATAGCAAGATCTAATTAGTCCTACGAGGCCATTCGGTATCCAATTAAATGCGATTCGCGTAGGAAAGGTAGCGAGTGCTATTCGCCCTTTTCCATTTAAACTTCCGAAATGAAATCCACAGGGTTTAGAATGGCAGGAATTTCGAGAAATGGTTGTGCTGGGGGAGTAAAAGTCGCCGGGAACTTTTGGCAGCTCTGGACTAAAACGAACTCGAAACTTTCACCGGACTTGCCAGTAATAATACAGCAACTATTTCCTTTCACTTTCTCGGCATAGCCACGTCAGTCGGGACTGAAGTTCTGCAAGAATTTCATGTAATACAAAATGGAAAGAATTCTTGCACGAAAATAGTCAAATTGATTGATTTTAAGAAAATTTTAAGAGACATGTTTCAGATATTATTAATGGGACAACTGTAATGTTAAAGTTTTATTACCGTGCAGTACCTCAGAGGGATAAGCACTGATCGCGACTTGTCACCGCTGTTTTCTCAGCACGTTCATGCACTGCGTGGGATAGGTGATTCGGAGTCCACCTTAAAAACTTGTAGGTCCACCGGTATGAGCACAAGTTTGGCGTTTTTCCTCCCTGCCTTACGAACACTCATGCCGGTTGGTATGTGAATGTGAAAACAAACAATATAAAGTCTTATTACTTTTTCAATAACCGAAATAGTATTTGTTACTATAACATAACATTTTCGATAAGATTTGTCAATATATTTCTTTGGAAATCGTTGTATTAAAATTGCTAATTATATGTGCTTATATGATTGCTGTGGACTTCATATGTTAAGTCTTATTATTTTTTCGGGTATTTTAATTTATTATTTTTCTTGAATATTACTTTGGAAATCCTTGTATCAAATATATAACCGTATTATTTTCTTGATGAACTGAAATATTATTAATGTACTAAAAAAATATATATATAGCGGTTGAATTGAGTACCTCCCCCTTTTCGAAGTCGGAAAAAATATTTTGATTCCACTTTGAAGTAAAAGTTGAGAGAACAAATTAGGAAACACAAAATGTCGTCCACTGTAGAAGTGAATTGCGGAATGGAAACAATCCAAGTTCATAGCTAGCGGTTCACTTTAATAATGTCCAATAATGGATCGCGACGGATGTGTAAGGGAACCCTATTCACAAGGGTTTGACCATAAAGTAACGCTGTCCATTAAATTAGTCGAGCTGCGGTTTACCGATTATTCTCGCGTTAATAGTACGATTTAGTGCGCCATGGTGCACCATTGAAATCGGGCCAAGTCTAATGACTCATATCGACCATTGGATTTACAGTCGAGTCAAACGCGAGAAAAGGGGAAATACTGGGATCATAATTCCAGCCTTATTGCGAGAGCCGATTAGAAATGGTATTTTTATTGCAATTAATAACGCCCGGCAATTAAAACGGGAGTTTTACAAAAAAACGTTCTTGCTCCGGCGTTCTTAAATCAATTTGAAATATTCGTTATTATTAATGAACCGAGTCTTACTCCGATTTTAGTAAAGAATAAAATTATATACTTTGCGCAGTAAAAGTCACATAAAAATTACTATATTTCTATATTAACTTTTATTATATTAACTTTGTGAAGTAATGAAGCGCTCGCACGCTAAGTTTTTTTAATGGTAGAACTGTAAGTTAAATCTAAGTATCATTCAATAAAAACTTAGCTTTATTGTATGTTAATGCTACTACTAGGGATAGAGTTTTATGGGTGCTACGGTATTTGTATCATTATATCCAAATTTTATAAATTTTTGTATGTGGATATTCGAAATGCACAGTTGGCTTATTTCATTTCTAGTTGGGTAATTTTCTGTTTCAGTTTCTTCTTCTACATTTACAGAAACGAAAGCAATGTAAATATTATATTAATCAAATAAAATAATGCATGGGTGTACACTTAGTGTTAATTAATGAAAAATGCGATAAATAAACGTGTCGAGTTCTTCGATTATTTTATTTCATCAATATAATATTTAAATTACCATTATTTGTGTAAATGTAGAAGAAGAAAAAATTACCCAATTAGAAATGCACTAAGCTCTTCCTGCATTTCGAACTAACCATTGAAATCTATAAAATGTCGATATTATTACACAAATAAAATAGCTTTTGTAAAACTCTATGACTATGTTACGAGCTAGGCTTCGCGAGTTCTAAAATTATGCTCTAAAATCGTGACAAGGGCAATTTCACATTAGCCAGACTCGAGTCTTCTAGTTCCCAATCGATCTTATGTCAATCCTGGAATATTGCTTAGTGCTATTTCAACTCAACCGTTCTCAGATCCCTAATCCCCTATTAACCCCTTTTGTACTAGTTACTTCCAATAACTGAGAACAGAACTTGAGATCGTGCAAAGAGCTATTTCACCTTAACCAGACTCAAGACTGGACCTTATTAATGAAAGAATGGCTAGTTGTTTTCGGTAGCTCAGAATAGAATTTGGGATTATGCTAAGGGCTATGTTACCTTTGCCAAACTCAAGTCTGCTCATCGATCGTGACAGCATATCCTAAGTTAAAATTTAACCTCAGAATGGCTCGCCGGTAGTAAAAATGTACCCTCGTGAAATGTTTTATTATTCTTTTCCTTATTGTGATTATTTGAATCGTGATTGATTAAACAGGAATTTAGTAATGTGAGTCAATTAATTCTCTTACTGAAAACTAGAATAATGTCCAATATATTCTGAATAATAATATAATACAAAATACAATGAGAGTTTCAGTGGTTATGAAATGTTTTTACAATAAACTTAATGCGAGTTCATTTTACGTTACGAATACTTCAAACGTGGTTGACTAAAGAGGAATTTTGTAATAATGAGACAATTGATTCTCTTAATGAAAACTAAAATAAAGTTCAATATATTCTGAATAATAATATAATACAAAATACAATGAGAGTTTCAGTGGTTATGAAATGTTTTTACAATAAACTTAATGCGAGTTCATTTTACGTTACGAATACTTGAAACGTGGTTGACTAAAGAGGAATTTTGTAATAACGAGACAATTCATTCTCTTAATGAAAACTAAAATAAAGTTCAATATATTCTGAATGATAATATAATACCAAATACAATGAGAGTTTCAGTGGTTGTGAAATATTTTTATAATAAACTTAATGCGAGTTCGTTTTACGTTACGAATTGAACGGGGTGAACTAAACGAAAGAACCATGACTTGCTTAACGATCGCAGTTATTCACGATGTACGTACGATAATTATAACTGCTTCGAAAGAACTCGATCTACTACGGTGTTCTTCGTTGGCCGGAGAGACAGAGCTTCGCCGTCGATGACACTTTGAAACTAATTCCCCCGCTTTCCACTAGAATTTAAGGCTTAAATACCCAAAAACCCAGTGAAAACGGGGTGTGGTGGGAATATTGGCGCCAGGTGTCTAACTACGCTTGAGGTCTAAGAATTTATGAGGTGCATTAAAGGCACGCCGAATGATCCCCTACTAGGATTTCATTTTAAGGTTTGAGATAACATGAACCGGAAAAGTGAAAGTCACAGTTTTAAGGCTCGAAAAATACGTAGAAAAATTCTATGTGGGAGACTATAGTGTGTCAAAATGATTAAATCTATGCGTGAACGAAAGGAGAAAAGTAACAGTTTCATGGTTAGTATTATTTCTATTCCGTCCAGTTACATCTTCCAAACCAGTTGCGTTACGTTTGCTCTCATGTTTTTATATTCCATCTTTACTAGTATTTATTGTTTAATTATTGAATATACGTGTGAACAAAAGGAGAAAAGTAGTCCAATAGGGATGAGTATATAACAACTATGTAATTGATTTTATATATATTTTGACAATGAGCCCCATACTAAATCTAAACGACAGGAACAAAAAAAACACAATACAAACAAATAAAAATTATAAACTCAATTACACTTGAAAGTTGTTAAACATTATTTCGCCGGGCGAGAACATTTCCTTCGAAATTTCAAGAAGGCTGTATTACTATCCGCGAGGGAGCGGAAGGTATCGTATCGCGGCAGAGGCAATGCAAATTGATCAAAGCGATGCAGGCTGATTCGTAGAGTCTGATCAGTGGGTGCGATGGAATCCTATCGGTCGGATAAAGAAACCGGCGACATTAGGGTGAGTGAAGGTTGAGGGTCCACTCTTCAAAGGGCCTAACGAAATAAATTTCGGTCTTGCGAAGCTAAGGCAAATGAAAGCAGCTGCTGGATGCAACCGAATCTGAGCCGACCGCCGCTCTAGTTCTAAGAAGCGGGGATGGATAAAAGGTGCAGGTAATCTCGCGAAATACAAGATGAAAGACTGCCCGGGTGGAGCCAGTGTGTGTAAGATAGAGGATGGAGGAGTCAGCACTAAAAGCACAGCGGCCGGGAAAGGCGCACGTGCATCACCAGCCGGAACTGCGCCACCAGGAATATTAAATTCGAATTCGCCTGGAAGCATTCGGACTAACAATACTCGAAGGAAACATTTATTTCGACAAATAGTTTCATCTATTCAATAAGATGTGATATTTTTAAATTGATAATGTTCAAATTAAATAAGTCAAATATTTATTAATGTTGATCTATAGTTACATTATTTTATACTTGGTCTGACTCACTATGTATTATAGGTTTTGTACTCCAATTTCATCCTTTTGTATATTAAATTCACTCTTTTGCACTTCAAGTTCATCCTTTTGTAAATCAGGTTTCATTACCAATTTATTTATTACGTAATTGACAAGGACACCACTGTTTTTAGCAATATTACCGTAGGTAAGTGCCTCGAATAAAGCGCACACGCCAAGTTTTTTTTGGATAAAACTACAAGTTAAAACAAAGTACCACTGCATACAATCTTAGCTTTATTGTATGTTAATTATGTCCGAATCATGACTTGGCTGTCGTTTGTCACTGATATACATTTCTATTTTTGATAATTTTTAAATGATCTTGCGGAGGTTGGATTGTTGGTGGTTAGGAACGGGGGGTCTACTTGGCGTTTTTTACATTTTAATGTTTTTGTTCGGATTTCACGTCGTATTGTTAGTTTAGAAATTATTTGTGTGGAAGACCTGAAGTAGTACTTGCTTAACAAATATTAGCTTTGTCGTTTAATAAATAATTAATATTATTAATATTCAATATTAAATATAATATTATTAGTATCAAGAAATAATATGAAATAATGAATATAACTTCTTTTACCCCATTCCCCAATAATGAATCTCATCGAAGAAACGTTTCCAAAAATTAAATTCTGTGCACAGAATATTGTGTTTAATTCATCAAACATTGATTGTTTAGTTGATACGATTAATTGTGCTGTTGCAACTTCTACTTCTACAGACTCCAATAATTATTTCATGAATATGTATATAAAATAAATATTCCCAATATTTCACACAGCCGCAGAATTTTATAGACGAAATTGGGTACAAATATACATACTTCTCATGATAAGTAAGAATTTTAAAGTATTCACAAGTATTGTTACATATATGCAATAAAAGTCCATCATAAATAATAATTATACAACCGATATTTTGCTGTTATCGAAGAACTTGATTTCCAATAGGGAGATATTTGATTTATGAATAGGGTGAATTCGATATGCAAAAGGGTGAAATTGTAGTGCGAAACTTGTAGTATTGACCAATAGGCAATCGATAATTCGATCAAAGAGAGATAATAAACATCCCAATGTCTTCGACTCGCTCGATATTCCCAAGAGGGTACTCGACACGGTGTAAACGTCTAATACCAGGGAATGAAGAAGTGCGACCTTATTTCCTTGAACCCTTGCCCGATAATCACGGCGATTCCTCTGGTAAATAGACTCGGGGCAGTTTTCGAGCGGGCAGGCAACTTGCCAAAGCAGTGGCCCACCACTGTGCACCCCTGGAAATCTTTCACGTACTTCACAGCCTTCAGACCTTCGAGTCGCCTCCGCTTTATCTCCCGTGCACTGCGGCAGCTCCGACTCGGATGCTGAATCCGTGTCTTTTGCCGATCGAACTTCCTGCAAGAGTTCATCCGCGCACAAATTTACTATCGGTAAACAGCTTCCGAAGTGGAATGTGGACTAATAAATCAATTCTGTATATTTTGATATGTTGTCAGAGGTATGCTGAAATTGGTTTTATGAGAGAATATTTATTACTGTTTAAAGTGAGGGTAATATGTTATTGATATTGTATTATTTTGCTTTTGATTGATTGACTGATAATTAATGCCGGACGCAGGTCTTATACAACACGTGTTTAATGTGCTTAATAATAAACGACTTTATTAATAAACTAGTTCTATGTTTTTTAATACCTTGAAGAAGATATTTATTATTGTATGAAAAGGAGACACAATCGATGTATTATTGATACTGTACTGTTCTGAATTTAACTAACTTGCTAGTTTCTTTTTTGTGCTTAAATTAACCCCAGGTGTTTATTTTAATAAAAATGTATTTTAAAATAAACCGGTGAAGCTAATTTCACACCACCTAATTTACAGTGGTTTAAACTAATTTTTTCAAATACTACGCATTTGCGGATGCATAATATTTCGGGTAAAATTACCCCATATTCTAAACGTGATGATTCCCCACCTGCTTCACGAAGGATTAATACAGCAATAATAAAATAAAACAATACAATCAATGCTTACACATTCGACACTTTTCAAACCCACCCATAAAACCCCACAAATGTTCATCCCCCAACCCTTTAACAATAACCGTTCAATTGACCGGTTTCAAATTTTGACTCTACAATGCACTTGCTCAAAAGCTCGGGTTTGTTAGAAATATACATGCAAATTGATAATGTTTTCATTTCTCTCTTAATATATAAAAGTCAGAATATGTATGTATGCATGTTCCGCAAAGGCTCCTATACTGTTCAACGTATTTGTACCACATTTGGTACGTGTGCCAAATTTGTGGTATCCCCTCAACCACCCCTAAAGTCCACCCCAGCACACGAAATGCCACCGGAATGAAGACGGGTAGAGCAGCTACTTATTATCTAAATGTTACTTCGTGCATTTGTTTTCATATTAAATTAATTCCTTAATAGCATGCATGTCTTAAAGACGCTTCTTTACGTGATTTTAACGCCAGCACGTCTTACGACATTTGTAGGACGTTTGAAAGATGTTCTGCCGATGATATTTCAAAGATGTCCACATTTTTTCATTTTTAGAATGAACGACACGACACCTTCTCTTTAAGTCTGCCTTTTTGCAGTATTCTTAGAGCGTCGCAAAGACGTCGAGCAAAAGACGTTTTAACAATGTCTGAATTTCACATCTTTTGAATGTTTCAAAAATGCCTTCAATATATATGGCTCTTTGGTAATTACACATTGTTCCAATATGTATAATCTCGAAATTGGTTCCTCCAAAATAAATATTCATTTTACTAACTTTTACGTATTTAAAACGTTTTACATATTTACTAGAAGACGTATTTAAAACGTTTTATATATTTACTAGAAGACGTATTTAAAACGGCTTCTACATGTCTTCTTGATGCTTGGTTGTAACGTCTTCTAGACGTGTTAGAGATGTATTTGTAATGTCTTTTATACATATATCCCTTCAGACGTATTGTGGACGCCTTTAAAATGTTTCATTTTGTAACATCGGACTTTTTCAAACTTACGAGAGAGGTTTTTGAGACATTGGTAAACATTCTTTTTTTAAAGACATTTTTAAAACATCGGAAAAATATAACCTTTATTCTATAACCAGTCATTTGACGACTTACGGTAGAAGTAGCTACACATTATGGTAGTGTTTATCTGGGGTCTAAACAAATTTTCATGTTGGAACCCAATAAATCAGCTCCAAATGGTAAACAAAAAATACTGTAATTTTTGTTAGCTTTTTATTTTATTTCCCTCATCTCCCTATTTGAGCGATAATTTTAAAATTATCTTAAAGCATACTTTTCCTTATATTTTAGATTAAATTTGATTTCATGGTTAATCATAGGTACAAAATCTATGATTTCGAATATTCAGTAATCTCCAACCTCTCTTTCCAGTAAAAAATTAAAATATCATGTATGGGATACTCCACGAGGATCATATGCAATTTTCTAATTCATGGATTTCATTTTGTACTCTCAACAAATATAGGGAACCGAGATAACAATCTGCAAAAATTGGTGCATTTGTTTATTATCATTTCAAGCCTATTTGACGGGCCCCAACAGATTTTTATTTTTTAATGACCACCCTACTATACATATACAAACAACCGTTCCGGTTACTGTTAAAGCTCTCAGTTACACAGTTTTCACTTGCCCCGAAAACTAGTTCTCAACTTCCTTGCAACGGAACCCAGCAATTAGATAACAGGATCAAGTGCGAGGGTTTGCGTTCCGCAACCGATACCATCAAGCGAAAGAAGTGTTCTTCAGGGATCAATGGTAAAAAGGGTTTAATCGTTGCGGGACGAGCTAAACTCTCTGGCGACGAATAGGAAGATAGCGATCGACGTGCTGGGGATGAGGGGTGAAGAGGTCGATGTGGGGGTACGATGGTAATTGAAATCCACGTGGAAAGCTGGGAGGCCTCCGGAGATCGCCGTTAATTAGAACCATAGATCACCCCACGCGATTTGTGACAGGCAACGCGCGCGCGAGGGCCAGAGATCCTCCTCGAGGGTTCTCTACACCCCCTGCACCCCGAACCAACCCCTTCTCAGCCCTTGCTTTCCCAATGGATGGGTGGGGAAAGATACTCTCAGGATAGGGACGCATTCATCCTTCTCGCTAGTCCCTTGTCTTTGGTATTGCAGTGCTTATGCAGCTTAAAGGAAGGAAGTAGAATTTCATCGAAGTTCAGTGACCTATTTTAGGTGTACATATTGCGAATCGAGTCTTTATCACTTCCTCATTATTATTGATAATTAAGAAGACTAGGTAAACTAAATATGACAAATATTATAAATCGATATTTATTTCTGTTGTTTATAAATTAATTCATTGATGTTAACTGAGATGTATAATTTTGAATTAATTAATATCGCGTATAGAGGACGCACTCACCCTTCTCGCTCGGCCCTTGTTGGTCGTCTTTGGTATTGCAGTACTTCGGCAGTTAATGGAATGAAATGAAATTTCGTAGTTCAATGACTTTAGGGGTACATATTGCAATTCACAGATAGGGGAAGACAGAAACATAATTAATCTTGTTAGTTGATAGTACCCTTATTGACAGAGATTCTCGAGGGTTCTCCCTCCCCGCAAACCAAACCAACCCCCTCCTCAACACTTATCACAATTAAATAGTTCAATCAAAAATATAATTATATATTTTTTATATATTTATTATATATATTTAATATAATTCAAGAACTAATAATAAAGAAAAGTTATAACTTTAAGAATTAATTGAGATAGTAGATTTTTCTGAAACTCTAATTTGTGGCAAGGATAGTAAAAGGTAGAATCATAACAAATCTTGTAAGTTGATAGTACACTTATTGTTAGCGATCCTCAATGGTTCTTCCTCCCACCACTTGTCACAAATAAATAGTTCAAACAAAAATATAATTATATACTTTTTATACATTCATTATATGTATTTAATGTAATTCAAGAACTAATAATAAAGAAAAGTTGTAACTTTAAGAATTAATTGAGGTAGTAGATTTTTCTGAAACTCTAATTTGTTACAACGATAGTAAAAGGGAGAATCATAACAAATCTTGTAAGTTGATAGTACACTTATTGTTAGCGATCCTCAATGGTTCTTTCCCCTCTAATTATCCAACCCTCTCCCACTCCTTGGTTCCCGATGAATAGCTTGGGAAAGATACCCCCAGCAGGACAGGGGTGCATTTACCCTCTCGTCCGCTGGTCCCTCATCCTTGGAATGGCAATGCTTATACAGGCTCTGAATCCCGGCGAGCATTGGACTCGACGCCACAGTCGAGGCGCACCACTCTCTCTCTCTCTCTCTCTCTCTCTCTCTCTTCCCGCTTGGATGCTAGTAGCAGCCGATAGCATATCTGTTGGGACGGCGCATGACATATCCGCAGTATCGCCGCCGGCGGATCTTGAATTAGGATCCGCATCAGCTTAGAGTTACTGGCATATCGTTACCCTGTGACCCCGGCTTATAGCCACCCCCACCCCTCATGCTCCACCACTTGGATCAGTGGCGCAATCATATTTCTTTGGGGTTGGAATTTCTAGATTTTGTAATTAAATATGTTATAGTATAATTTGTGTTGTACATGTATTTATATGTATGAATGCATACAAGACAATATGAAAATGGATTTATAGTTGGTAAAAAAGTATTGGCACACGTGGTATTTTTGGAATCAATTTTGGTGAAAAGGAAAACTGTCTTCACTGAGGAAATTTAGGTTGTCGTAAGAAGGTCACTTTCTTGTTCAAGAGAATCTATTTCTACTTAGAGAGAAGTGTTTTCTTCTTTTAGAACATTTTCTCAAAAAAGATTGGGTGAGGGAGTACTTTTTTTTATCTACTGTATATCTGCCTCGTATGCCACCATGTGCATGAGAGGAGAAAGATATTTATTTGGGTCCAAATTTTCATGCCCCATTTTCCAGAATTTTCTTAAAATACGCACATGGTTAATGACTATTTATCAAAATCGAGAAACTAGGAATTTGAAGTTGCAAGAAGGACAAATAAAGAATGATACAAATCAAATTAAATTAAAGTTAATATTAAAAGCAAAATTCGTAATAACTAATTTTGTAATCCTTGCATTTAAAAATGTGTTTAACGAGTACTTTCAAGTACAATAGTACCTATCATTGAAAAATAATGAATTCTGGAAAGAAATACAGACAGTTTTCAAAATATTATTTATTCCGATAATATGACATTTTCAACAATACTTGTTAATACACCATTACTTTCGATTTCACTGGCTTACTATAAACGTAAAACAGATTACGAGCTCTCGATACAGAGTGTACGCCGGCGGCGGCTGTGGTGGGGAGTGGCGTGTGATTCATGAGTAGGAAAATCGGTAGGAGACGTGCTGGTTACCGAAGGATAAGCGCCGGTGGAAGCCGATATGGGTAGGAAAGCACCGGTAGTAATTCGTGGGAAGGATCTCCGTTTTGGTCGAAGGAAGACGTACGGCAGTGCCGGCTGGCTTCCGCGGACGAGAGTTCCCCGGGCTCTCTCCTGCCCGCTTGGCGTCGAACCGCCGCTCTCGTAATGACAAATGTGCCTCAACGGCGACTCCCGGTGCACTTAGGGCTCGCTATTACGCTGAATACGTCCGACCCCCAGAACTCATTCGAGCGAAACCCCACCGATTCCTGCCTTCCGCGCGTATGTCACTCTGCCAGAGGTTTAGTTTAGTTGGTATCCCATCGATAATGATGCGATGTTCGAACCAGAATGAATTGGGTATGCATTTATTGAACAAATGCATTGATCTTATTATGAAAATAAAATGTCTATACAGTCATTTTTATGAAAGTAATCGAGTAAGATTTTTATGAAAATAAAAAGAGCAGCATATTGTATAAAAATAGACTTCAGTAGGCCAGTTAAATTTGTTTTTACTACTACAAATAGTAATGAAGAAATACTATAATGTTCAATTCAAATATATTTCTATTTTTATTTTTAACCGGAACAAAAAAAGGTACATAGTCTTTTATTTATATTTTGCATTAAGACTCGTCAGCTGACTGGGTGTGAAACATTTAGTGCAAAAGCAAGGCATCGCCGCATCACTATTATCAGGCGAAAGCCAAATTCTGAAGGTAGTCCCGGAGAGTTGGAAACAAGGCTAAAGAGAGATATGATGAAAAGTTGGGCGGGCGTAGATGGCGAATGGCTCATGAAGGGTTTGCGAGAAAGCATATTTGTCTCTAAGCATATCAGCGGCTAGGTGATGTGAGTACCTTTTAGCATGTTCCTTCTTCCCCGCGACCGCGGCCGCGCGCATCTGCCTCTGAATGGAGGCAAAGCGGAGTGAAAAATTCCCAGCAAAAAGGGCAAAGAGCTTTCCTGCTGGAGTTACGGCGAGTCGTGACGGAGAGCTACTTTATTCATTTTCTTTTTTTCCCTTTTTTCTCCCTCCCACTCCTCTCATTCACTCCCTCTCTTTCTCTCTCGCGCTTTCTCTCTCTACATTTCCTGGCACTTTTTTGCTGCCCGGCGCGTCCTCCCTCTGGACACGTACATTTGCTAAACGAATCACGACGCCGCCCCTTCGGCCTGATTTTTAACAGGGGTATCATCCCTCACGTAGACACCTTCGCCGCCGGTCACCCTGGTCGCAGTCATCGCCGGGCATTTGGAAATAACTGTTGGCGAGTTTCGAAAAGTCAACCTGCTTTCGGAATTGTTTGCAAATGTTGCGAGATTTTCATTTGCAAAATCCATGTTCAGAATTGCTTTCTTGAGAATAACGAAAATATTAATTTTATGTACTATACAGGCTGATTCATTTTCGTAAACATTTTTCAAAGTTGGATCATCGAGAATTTACGGAAATTGTAATTTTTTGTACTGCACGGGCTGATTCATTTGTGATGATCGTTATTCAGAGTTGGTTCATTCAGGATGAAATTTTAATTCTTCATCCCATATGTATAGGGTGATTCACTTACATTCAAGCACACTTCCATATGTTCTGTGCATTTAAATCAATTCCGGTTAAGCAGCACAAACATTTCCAATGTAATATCGCGCGAGAAATGAAACAACGCAAGTTATTTTTATGCACAAGCTACAAACTACATTATTATCGCAAAAATATAGAACAGTAACTGTCAGTTCGCGGATATACTAACACAAGCAATAGGTTAAATTTAACAAAACACGATCATATAATTTAAATCGAATTAAACTAAACTTATACAATTAAAATTACTAGATTAATTCATAATTATATTCACAATTATGCTTCCCAACACTCACCATTATAACCTAGAACTACAGGGTGTATTACACTTGTACTCCACTCAACATTGCAGCACCCCACTTTCCACGAGACACATACATACACATATTCACAGTGCATTTGCATTTTGCATCGAGGAGTGTGCTGGCAGGCTTTTTCCAGAGCGCCTCCGCTCTGGAAAAAAAAGGGGGGGGGGGGGGGGGAGGTTGCTGGCAGCAAAAACCTGCGGCGGATTATAAAACAAATAAAAAGAAAGGGCGGCGGCGGTGGTGGAGGGCTGAGGGGCAAGTCAAGGGAGCGGCTTGTTATTGCATTACATTCCTTGCATCGCGGGCAACGAGCCACACTCATACCGTCGCGCAAATATACAGGACTCGGCCGACAGACAGCCACACATTACACAAAGTCCCCGAGGGGGTGGCGGCGGCGCTCGGAGAGGGTGGGTGGCGGCAGATGAAAAGAAAGAGGGTGCGGTCGCGCGGTCTCCATAAAGTATCCGACGAGTATGGCGGCACACTCGTCTCCCCACCCCCACCCTTTCCCACCCCCCACAACCCCCACCCCCACTTCTCTTGCTGCTGCTCCTTTTTTTTTCATTAAAGGGGCAAGAAATCCTTTTTCTCCGAGGATATGAAAAGCCCACTCGGAATTCCTTTGCCACCGCTATTGGAATTCAAAGGCCATTCGGTGATATCGGCGCACGTGGCACATCCTTCTCGGCCAGGCTAGCCGAAGTGGCGCTAGATAGCTCTGGATACTGCTGGCTTAAGCAGCAGCTGCTCCATGCACTTTTTCTTACGTGTATCGCTCTTTGATCGGCTCACCACTTCCGCTGACCGAGACTCGCACGCCGCAAAAGAAGTCCAATTGTATTCAATGGGATTTCCACCTGGCCACGTTTCCCCATAAAGTGGCGGAGCAATGGGAATAAAGGAAGTTTAATCGAGCGGGCTTTTTTATGCCCGGGTTACTTTGGTGCTGGGGGTGATAAGTAATGTTCAATATATCTTGGTAGTTTAATTTATAGTAATATATTGATTCTATGTTCTATATTCTGTGTTCTGTATTTTATATTTTATATTCTATATTCTATATTCTGTATATTGCAATATAAATTTAACAGTATAATAAAATAATACATGATGGATTACAACTAAATGTTTTTGGGTACTAATTATACTTGACTGTAATATATGATGACAAGTTAACATCAGTGTAATCAGTGATTTATTGGCAAGTGAAAACAATCCAGAATAATATAATCTATTCTGATATATAAACAGCAAAACTTGATATATGTGTCTGTCCGAGGTAATCAACAATTACTTAGCCTGTTTGGATAATTCTTTCACGACTGGAAAGTATATTTCCTGCGGATGAACATAGACTATGTTTTATTATTCGTACTCCTAAGGGAACCGAGTAAGAATTATAAATACTCTACAAGAAGGATTAAAAGAGCTCCTTTCGCACAGAAAACTTGATATACTAGCTTTAGATTTTAATACAGTTGTTTCCCAAGCCATAAATTTTAAAATATTGTAATATTTATTACTTATACACAGTGCTTCCAGAGAAACTCGAAAATTTCAAAAGATGGTCGAACTAATTACTGGTATTTTCATTAATTAGGTCAAACAAAAATACGAAACCCTTATACATAAATATTTTTATTACATTTTGGACAATAATAATGCTGTCCCAGTAACTGTAACTAGGCCAAACAGATGCCAATCTGTGTAGTATATTTTACAGTAAAAATATTAGCGAGTCGAGACAGCTAGTTAAAGAATAAAATGAGTCGTTGACATAATTACATTTTTTTCTATTGTTGTGCCATTGAGAACTTTAAAGCCTCTACGCAGAAGAACCAGATTTATATTACATTAAAATTATATTTTTATCCACTATCATATATCGCAGTATTTTGCATATTCCGATAGAGTCTTCCTGCTCGTTTCAAAATTTCTCGAATTACAGTGCTACGATATTGGTTATACGAGGGAAGGAAGCTATTAACCAGCGTGTCACTCATCATAAATTGGATCCTGACAGGCAGCCCGAATTATCAATCGGAACGGAAGCCTGGAACGATTAATTAAGAGATTCGAAATGAATCATAGTCTCCAAAATAAACGTTCGTTAATATTGTGCTATTATTTCGGCTGGAAAGTGAAAAATGCATTGCGGAGAGAAACAGTTTTAAGTTTAAAGAGTACGAGAATTCGCCGGCAGGGGGGCGACAAAAAAAATCACTCGTGGAAACCAGAGCGAGAAAATGAAGGGCCGCGACTTCTTTCGCAAAAATGAACCCTTTCAGGCCGGTGACGAGCTTTGGCACGACACCAGTGCCACCTCCCCGCGCATGCCATTATCGCCCCCCTCACTTTTGTGTTTGGTAACCACTTTCCCACGCATTCAACAAAACAAGCTTTTTCAATACTTTTATTTTCGCTGGCTGAAAAAATGTGGAGCGCGCCGTTATCCGGGGCGCTAGTGCGGTTTACGTTGCAAGGAAAAGTGGAGAACAAGTCTTCTCGAGCGACAATGTGCTGGAAGAAAGAGCGCCTTTGTGTTTGTCCGCTGGGAATTCAAGGCCCCGAAAAATGTCTGCTCCGTTTGCAACAATTGTCCCAAGAGGAAAAGGTTTATTGTGGATTTTTCCTTTTTTTAATACGAAAATTTAGCAGACGCTGTTAAGAGTGTTTTCAACTTGTGTGTATGTATTAATACTATAACTTTACACAAATTTGTATTTTCAGTTGCAAATGCACAATAAGTATGAGTAAGGTTAAACTAGAATTTATATTCTAAATCATACATTCCATTACATTCAATCATACATCATACAACTGTTAATCATATTTTTAGTTGATATAAAATAAGATCACTCTTTTAAAAAGTAGATTATGTATAATATTATGCTGCTTTACATGACCCAACAGTTGTTCCAATAATCATATCCGAAAATATCAAGTGTCATTTATGTTAAAATAATTGTAATGTTACAATGTATGTCAGTGTAAGAATATAGATTCCCTACATAATATAGCTTGCACTTGACAAATTCAATATTCCAGAGTCAAACAGTATGAGGTTTACAGCTCGCCTAATATAATTTAAAGTTTTAACTTTAGTCTGTTGGAAGTTAGAAGCATGATAGCTATTGGTAATAATCAGCACCTGTTTACCGATTATCAATAGCTAGGATGCATTTAAATTGCAGATTAGATAGTACTCTAACTTTCGTATATATTGACTGCCAAATGCGTAGCTCAGTGAGCAATTTAGCTCAGTAACAATTTAAAGTATTGAAATTTGCTAAACAAGTATTGATTACCAATAGCTGGTATATTCCTAAATAACATGATTGGTAATTATTGCTTGCTTATGAATCCGAAAAACCAGAGATAAAATACAACATTCAGAAATAAATCCTTGGAGCTGTAACTTTTTCATAAATCGAGGTGAAAGTTTTATAGCAGACGAAAACCGCGACACTTCGGCATAAGTATCCTCAGCTGTCGCGCGCCGTACTATACATATGTATATATTCCTACTTGACACGAGACTCTTCTAAATCTCCTGATATACTTCTTCTTGTGAAAACAACACTGCAATCTTTTTTATTTTTATAATGCTATTTTTTGCCTACCTTTCCATTTTCATAAAAAGGGATTTCTGTATTTTTGATGAATTCTAAAAATCTCGAAAACACTTCAGATCAAACAGTGAACTTTCTTACTTATTTAGGACGATCCAAGATGTTCCTTATTGTTCATCGAGCAGCTGAATAATAAAGTCGTGCTATACATATATACAAGATCCTCGTGTTTACGAGGTATAAACTTTTTCATAACTCTAGCGTGCGAGGGGTCTCGTTTCCGGGCTCACCGGGCAATCTTATTTTCATAAGTGATGTAGTAAAATGGAACATCGGCTGCTTTAAGTGGCAGTGCAGCTAGAAACGTCGAAGTCAATAATTCGTTCAATGCAGTAAACTTCGCTTCAATGCAACCGTTCTGCTCTGTTATCTTTATAAATTTCCAAATATACAAAATTGCAAAAACTCAAATGATCGACGAATAAATAATACTGCTTATTCACTTTGACTGCTATTCACTAAACAATTTGTGTTAAACTTTACTAAATTCTTCGATATAAATGAAATTCTCGAGAATCAGCATATCGGATTAAAAATATATTAAAAACATAGTTGAATTTTTATTAAATAGCTATTATTGTAAGCTGCAGCTGCCACTTAGTTTGAATTATGGCATAATCGTATTATTTCATACGATGTTTGGTAATTATTTTTAACTAACTTTTTATAACTTAGACATTGTGACGATGAATTATTCCTTTACAACCTAAAAGAGATAAAAACCTTGAAGTTTCAGAATGAATGAATGAATCATTCATTATTAATATAAGGATAATCAGTGAAACAGATTTTCAATTTTAATACTTTTATGTTGATCGTGCTGTCCTATCCAACTTCACTTAGAGGACATTTCGTTAATAATAATTTAATTTGAAGTATAATAGGTTGTAGCAGCTGTCTTTATTGCATGTATCTTCGAACAATGTACATCGCAATCTCTTTTACAATCCCTTTGTTTAAACATCTGAAATAATTTGTAAAAATCGTACTTAATGGGATCTTTCAAGTGAAATTATAACCATTACTGTAAGACAATTAGGTTTGAGAAAAAAACAAGGGAAACAGTTTTCAATTTAACAAAGTTCTACCTATGATATTTTCAATAGAATTTTAATAAAAATTAATTTTCGTACTTTAATCGCCTTTGAAATTTTGGAGTTACTTTCGGTACATCCTGAATAAATAATTCATAATTACAAAATAAAATTCACGAATATCAGCATAGACTAAAATATATTAAAAATCTTAAGAATTCGTAACAGTAGTCACGGAATTATTGGCTGGAAAGATTCGCTCGTTTTTTCGGTTGAAGAGGGCAGCAACGAAAACGCCGGGGCGTTTATTTACATGCGGCTTCCATGGCAAGGTTTCTGTGTCGCTGAACAGAGAAATTATGGAACAAAAGGAGCGGGAACATTGTGCTCACCCGCCTCATTACGAGCGAGTGGTTCTGTACGTATATAAGGCGATTACAACTTATTCGAAGCGCGCGCGTAGCAGAGGACACGCTTGTAATAGGAAACTTCACCCCGTTCGATATACCCCGCGGCCCATGGAGAATTCAGCGATGAATACTGCACAATCTGAATAGGAACTTGTGCCCCACCGAGCGCCGAGCTCATTAGTTCTCGGCAATGATCGATTTTGCAAATGCTTGTTGCGTAGGCTTCACAGTTTCCAATTTTAAAATAGGAAAAAAAATCAATTCCGACAAGCAAATAATTAGTATTACCACAATTTTAATTAGCAGTTTTATAATCTTTCATTAATATTGAAAAATATTTGGTCTCAACAGTGATCGATTTTGCAAATGCTTGTTGCGTAGGCTTCACACTCTCCAATTTTTAAATAGGAAAAAAATTAATTCCGACAAGCAAATAATTAGTATTACCACAATTTTAATTAGCAGTTTTATAATCTTTCAATAATATTTAAAAATATTTGGTCTCAACAGTGATCGATTTTGCATATGCTTGTTGCGTAGACTTTGTAGTTTTCAATTTTAAAATAGGAAAGAAAATCATTTCCGACCAATAAACAATTAGTATTATCACAATGTTAATTAGCAGTTTTATAGTCTTTCAATATTATTGAGGATCATTACATCTTGGAAATGATAGGTTTTAAAACTGTTTATTATGTAGGCTTTGCAGTTCCCAATGGTAAAATAAGGAAACATTTGATTCTGATAAGAAAAATAAATAACATTGTCTGAATATTGTATCAATATGAAAAACATAATGCTATATTCAACAGATTAATTATTATGTTACATACATGGAATTTGACATACCCTTCCTTAACTTAACAGGTCTACGTCAGATATTTGATGGCTTCATTCTTAACTCCTATAGTATCTGAAGACCTGATACTTTGTAGAATATTGCGTCCAGGTGTACATTTTTATTATCTTCTATTTTTGTCGATCTGACTTAAATTATTTATAACAATTTAGTTAACAATTGCAATTAAGCGTCTTCGATCTATACACAAGCTATAATGGAAGCCTCTCGAGCCTTTCGATTTTGAGAAACTCGAGAAATTTTGAAAAAATATTGCACTCCGTGAATGGAAGCGTCTAAAACCACATCTTGGTTATAATCGCTCTGTTCGCTTATTTGCTTCTTAGTATTCTTATCTAATTACGTAGATAAGTGATGTGAAGCATCAAAGTCTAAAAGGTGGAAAACAAATCAATTTTATGTAACACATTTTTTCTACCAAAAATTCGTTAAACTCACACTCTTCCAGTTCTCTATCCGCTGATTAAAAAGAGAACACAAGCCTGTGTTTAAGTAAGAACTCCCGCGGTGTACAAAGGGAAGGGTGCAGCTATACGTGTCACAGTTAAAAAGATTATAGTTGCACCCTTCCCTTTGTACATCGCGGCAGTTCTTAGTTAAACACAGGCTTATTTTCTCTTTTTTTTAGTCAACTGATGGAGAACTGGAAGGTTTTAAATTTGTTTCATTAAAATGAAAGCTTCCGAAGTGCGAGGTGTTTTTTTTCAGACTTTTAAAATGAACTTTCAACAATTCCACCTATTTTCAAACTTAAACACAAACATTTCCCTAATGTATTGGCGCTTTAGCGGCTTATAGTTCAATACAGTTTACAATATTTGATAATGAAACTACTAGCTTGATTGATTTTCAATTCACTCATTCTAATAAGTAATATTTGCAAACATTGTTCGACATTAGAGTTTCCGACAACAACAATCAAATAAAGCAAAAAATTCAGCAGCTTATAGTTCATAACAATTTAAAATATTTAATAATATTTCTTGACATACTATCGAATATATTTTACAATTTTCTTACTGCTCTCATTTTCTGAATTGCTAATCCGAATTAAGATGCAACGAGTCCATATTAGAAGTTTCGCTCTCACGTAACATACCGGAGCACGTTTTATCCGCTTGACCCTGATATTAATCAGCGGGCGCAATTATAGCTCATTTGTTTGAGCGAAAAGAAAAGCAAGAAGGATCTTGCGGATTGCACCGGCAGGGCTTCGTGGTTTCCTTTAAAGTTTTCCCACATTATCTCGGAATATATTACCGCGCCAGCTAAGTGCAGATGCCATTTGCAGTGCGGGCGGCTGTCTTCCTAACTACTCGAATTTATCCTGTTTAATGCATGCTCCCGCTTGAATTATTTGCGCGCGCGTTACGAAATGGTGCGTTAATGTTTTCGGCGCTGCTATTCCCGAAGAGCTTCGCATTTGTCAGAATATCGGTGGAATTTTGTCGTATAATTTTATACCTTTTGTATTTTAAATTCTTTAGCACTGCATTATCAATAACAAATTTAAATGGTTCGTAAGAAGGCAGACATTGAATTTCTTTGGAAACAATAAGTGATTACTGATGAGTGTCGGGTAATGTTTTACACAGTATCTCATATAGATATTTAACATTTCATTTATCGATACAAAATTTCACCATTAAACACCAGTGAAGAGTTTGAAAAACATATAATTTAACACTAACTTGCTCACATCAATCATTCTAACCTCGAAGTTCCATATCTAATAATTACACTAGATTTCTTAGCCCTAAATTCGAAATCCTAATTTCTAAATCTTAATTTCCAAATCCCAAATTCTAAATTAAGAACAAAAAGTCGAAGACACTTTAAAACCAACCCGACAGTCAAAACCAAGTGCGCAAAATCCATCGTTGAGCACGTGGGAATCAATTAATCCGCGATTTAATTTATTCGCGTCGCTTCAAAGGATACCTTCATAAAACTTGCATAGCATCGCCGGCATTTGATTCCGTTCTCTCTCCTGTTCCAGGATTATCCCCAAGACAACGGTGCTCACCCGGGACAAGTAACTTTGGTGAGTAAGAAGGATGGAGCGCGCAGGGAATCACTCTGCTACTGTGATAGCCACCCCCGCTCATCCCTGTATCTCTCTCTCTCTCTCTCTCTCTCTCTCTCTCTCTCTCTCTCTCTCTCTCCCACCCTTGGTACTCGTAACTCGCTCCGATTGATAGTTAAAGGGCGAGAGAGCGGATTTAATTAATAGCGCATGCTGTCAGCCCTCGAATCACCAATCGGCATGGCACCGTAATTTGACGAGCGAGAGCGAGAGTGAGTGAGCGAGAAGTGACGTATGTGTGTAAGTGTATGAGAGATTGATCAATAGAGGGAATAGGATACGTGCGAAATTGAGAAGGCTCGATAGGAGAGCATAATTTCTAGCCAAATAGGGCGCGTTAATATTAACTGTACCAACGCCTCTGGTTTCTATTGTTCTTGTTTTAAATAAATATGTGTATTTGTAAGTTGACTAGTGTTAGCTAAATCTTACTTTGTGTATGTTTTTTTTTGTATTAAATTAAGGGATCATATATCTTAGGCAAGTCATTAAAGAAACAGGAGTTTATTAATTTTCTTCAAGTACTAATACTTGCTTTTTGTAAAACTCATTATATGTTCATTATTGCACATACTTTAACATATATTCTCTGTAAAATTTCTTCTCAAATTAAAATTACATATAAAACTTTGAACGCGTTTTCTTGAAACGTGATTCTAGACACGGTGGTCAGCATAACTTTTGTATAACTGGACGAAATTCGTGGAAATTTATAGAATATCTTCACAATACAATACTCTAGTCCTCAACGAAAGAGATTTTCTATATTATGTTTTATTTTTGTTTTAGTTGATTAAAAAGTCGCCAATTTCACAGGAACAATAGAATTCGATGATACTATTCTTAATAACGTTGTCAAAAAAAGAAATAAAAATATTTTGGCTCTTTGGAGCCTAGTTTTCTCTGTCTAGTTCACACAAAAATGTTGTATATATTTTTAGATAACAATTGACCAAGATACATTGACCACCGCATGTTGCAATTAGAAAAAGACAACGCCAGTTATATCGTATACAACCTAGTTATTTATGTATATATAAGAACACATTTTTCAGAGAATGTACTTTAAAGTATGTACAATAATGGACATGTAATAAGTTTTTAAAGAATTAAGTATTAGTACTTGAATAAAATGCATAAACTTCTACTTGTTTAATGACGTACATAGCATATATGACCCCTTAAGTATTATAAAAAGTACAAAATAATTTCCCTTTTATTGAACTTAGCAAATATTTTACTAAATATTTCATGTATGGAAATAATCACGTCATATGGCAAGATTTTCAAAGAATTCTAAACTTAGAAATACAACATTTGTCACTTATCTTTTGTATGCAATAGAAATTGAAGCCAACTGCATTTTCTCTGCATTTCAACCACCTTCTCTTTCGATTTACATCACTGTTCTTTCTCTTTCTCTTTGGTAATACTCTTTCTGACACGCGCGGCTAAGCAAGGGGATGCCAGGCCGCCGGTTTGAAAAGGGGTAAGCCATTATCGACTGATCGATTCTCCCCCACTTTCGCTCCCTTCGCGCTTCCCTTACTAACGCGACTCATTCGATTCCCAGTTTTGTTTCAATTTCCCTAGGCAACTGCGCGAGTCGCCCGGTGATTGGAGTCGACGGGAGAATCCCCGACGACAACGATATTCGATACAGGGTAATTAGACAGCCGCCAAAGTATAAGTGAATTCAATTGGACCCATTTTAGCGCTCGATGCCAGATGCCAGGGAAGATGGTAGTAATGCAAAAATATTATCGTGAAAACTGATACCTTTTGACTTCCGTTAATAATTTAGTCAGTGAATCCGATTTTTCTGATGGATGTCGATTAATGAGTTCGCGGATATTTTGGTATGGACGTGGACTAGTTTGACTTTTAATTAATAGCAGGTATTATAAACTGCAACTTTCAAAGACTTTAAATCCTGAAATATGTAAAATTATATTTTTCTACTCTGTTTGAGATTGCTTTTATTAATTAAAATATTGTGTTAATAATATGTTCTTGTTATTTGATTGTTTGTAATTTATAAATTAAGAGAAATTAGAAGTTTGAAGTTCACAGAACGACAAATAAGTAGTTTGTTATTAATACAAACATATTCACTGAAATACATTTTAAATCTTCATAATTTTACGTAGTAATACGGAAATATTATTGCAGAAACTGATATCCTTTTCTCGAGATAATAATTTAGTCAACAAATCCGATGGCTCTGATGAATATCGACTAATGAATTGTTCAGGATCCTCTGACGTGTCTTCCGATATTTTAGAATGGACGTGAGCTAGTTTGTCTTTTAATCAATAGCAGATACTGTGAGCTGTAGCTGTCAATGACTTTAAATTCCGAATGACAAATAAGAGTTGTCCTTTTCATCGGACGTTTTAATTGCATTTGGTAACTAAGACATTGTGATAATGATTTATTTCTGTACAGTTTAGAAGAAACTAAAACTTTTAAGTTTCACGAAGGATAATTAATCATTTGTTATTAATGCAAAGATAATCAGTAATTTTTCGTGTGGACATTAACAGAATTTAACTAAAAAAAATAATAGGTTCAAACAACTGTCTTTTGGATTAGCTATTTAAACCTTCCTCATAAACAATAAATAGTGCAATATTTTACTACCTATAATTTAGCAGAATCATAATTCTATACAAAAGTGAAAATCGAAGTAGATTCGTTTTAACTAATTCGAAACGCACAAACGTTATCCTTTGTATTACTAACAATCACCCAAAAACAATCCATTTAATGAAAAGGCTTGTACAATTTGAGTCGGAACATGTTGCTTCTCTGAAACTTTAGCCCTCCGGCGAACAAGAAACAGCATTTCTAACTAATACCTTAGCATGTTACTATTTCGTAGTGCGCGTTTGCCGAGGCAGTTCGAGTTGAAATTTCGAGGGAAGTTTTTGCTCGCTCACGAGAAGATCGGCATGAAAGTATACGAATCTTCCTTTTACATGTTGGAGTTTCCAGAACATGCGATTATATGGTACTCACTTAATATTTTTACGTACCTTTCTACCATTTAATAAATTTCGGCAGTCAGACTTCAAGTTGGACAATCTCAGATACTTGCATTTGATGTTGTGAAATAACTTTTGCGGAAATTTTATTTCTAATCTGGTAATAGTGTTTTCGTTGGTACTCAAATCATTGTTGAGTGTTTCTGGATTAATAACATAATATTATAATATAATTATAATATAATATAATGCATTGCCCGAATATTATATTAAATTATTATTATAGTTCCTCTTGAAATACATGAAAACCAACATAAAACAAATTCATAAAAATAACAATACAGAATATTTCGATGGTAGAGAATTCAAGAGATTCTACGGTAATGTAATGTGCTCATAATACATGCTTATTAGACGAATATATGCAGCTAATGGCATAAGTTTCATTAACATGAGAAACCTTATCCACGGCGCGTTACACCTTACCAGTCATGCACAGAGCTGATGCTCATGCATATTGATAAACCCTTTATCCCTAATGGCATGTAACAGCTCTCGGATTTCATAATTAATAATGCGCATAGATCAGGAATCGCGCAATGACTTAGTACTTCATGATTTCACTGTAATATGATCCCGGCGAGATGTATCTAAATTCGTTGAAGAATGGTTGTATTTACCAATATCTCTGAGATGAAATTTCATATTCACGTTAACAACAACTTAAGTTCATATTTTCGTCAAATATAAAATACATATCATTCAAAGCACCTGGTTTTCTTCGAGAAGTCATCATTCAAAGACTAAAGACACACCATGCAGTTGGCGTTTAGGAATTTATAAAGATACCATTTTAATTAAATAATTTGTTAAATTAACTTTTAAATGTCTTTTACGGAAATACAGTCATTCGGAACAATAACTTTTAAAAATGCCTTTAAATTAAAAAAAATACAGTGCATAATAATCTACAGAAATATCTTTTTAAATAAGTTTTCTGTAAATCAAATCATTTAAAGCAACAACTTTCAATCAAACAATCATCGATTAAAATACTACAGACAAACCATGCGGTTAATGTTTAGTGATATATAAAAATACCTTTCAAAGTAACTTTTCTCTGAATCAAATCATTCGTAGCAACAACTCTCACTCGAACAATCATCGTTCAAAGACTGATGAGCAGCCATGCGTTTAGTATGCGGCTCAGACTAACACCATTTCCACGCAAATCGCTTGGCAAGCACAGGCATCGGCGAGCGCGGCGAGTTATATATTACCGGAACGAGCGTTTAGTCATAATTGCTTTCCGCAATACATTCGGAGTGTGTTGAGGGAGACATCGAGTAGCCCCTGGGGAGTGCGCGCGCGCGCGCCTATAGAAAGCTTCCTCGGAGTATCCCATACATCATACGCGTGCCGACTCGGAACACGCTCTTTAATGAAGCGTGCGTCCCCAGTGATTATCCGGAATAATGATTCGCTCCGAATGGAATGGATTTCGGTCAATAGCACAGTCCCGTTACCTTCCCAGAGTGTTTGACCAATATTTGCGCCGCGGTATAAAGGCGACTTTGGAACAATGCTGGCTTTTTCGGTGAATAGCTAGCCTTTCTCTTTTTGTATCTGATGCTGCACTATGAAAGAGAAAAGCAACATTGCCACGGGAGAGTAAATAGGAGGGAAAAAGTGGATGAATGTCGACAAAAAGGATTACTAGGAAAGGTAGTCAAGTGAATCTATTGGTGTTGTTGTATTTGGGCAAGGATACCGAGTTCACAATTTGTACATAGTTTTTATTGTTGGTTTATTTAAAGAATTCTTCTTTAGATCAATTCTATGAAAATTACTTCACACAGTAAAATGAAAATAAGACAATCATTTAAATTGTCACTCGGAATGACTGCAAGAACTTTAAAATAAAATATATTATATAGAATTCTAGTATAAAAATTACCCTCATATTTCTATTATATAAAAATGCTCTGTATTAGAATTTTATATTAATTCTACCTAAATATACTTTATTCCCTATTCAATCTTCTTCAACTTTAAATCACTGAAACATAAATTCCATTAAAATTTAATTTCGCACAAGCACGGAAAATTTCACAAGAATCCAACATCAAATGGTTCCTTTAAATTATCACACAGGATGACTGGCATAGGAATCAAAGTACCGCACTGTTACAATGTTGCGTTTCCGCTTACACTGCTATTCCTTCCCCCCTCCTTTCTCTCCTACTCCAGCGCTCCCCTTCAGAGGGCAGATCGGCTCCGGTATAAGTGCGCGCTTATCACCGAAACCCCGGCAGACGTTATCCGGCGAATTGCCAAACATCAAAAGCGTTTTTCGCATGCAGCCGAGCCTCAGAGGAAATTCCGCGCGCGCCGTGCGGCGGCAGTGCGAGAGGAATGTGTGAGAGCCAAACAAAGGCCGTAGAGATGGCTGTCTCATGGTGCCTAGCAGTTCCTGTTGCCAATGAATTCACATGTGATCCAAGATGTTGTTATAATTTGAAATTCAGTAAAATAAATTCTACAACATTTTTTTTAACTTACACAGTTTTAATAAAATACAGTAAAAAGTAAAGAATAATTTGTTTTGCTGTTGCAAGGTTAAGCGCTTAAAATTGCACTTGTTAAGTTTTATTTATCAGTATCCATGATAACAACCCATAGTGTATAGGGTGATTCATTTCCATTTGAATCACAATTGTCGAGTATAGCCTGCTATGTGTATACACAATAGTTATGATTTATTTCGTATTTTCAATTATACAGGAATGTTTCACAACTTTTCTCTGCACTCAATACATTATATGTAATATTAAATTGTATATATAATACAAATTATATAATCTAATCAAATATTCTATCTAATACCTTACTTTAAACATACAAGGTGAATCAGAACAAGTATGAAATAATTAAACCATGAATTGTTCATGCCAAACGAAAACCAAAATAATACGGTCGTTTTGTAAAATTCGGTTTTGCCTATCAGTTTTAACAATTGGAAAAATGGTGAAATGAGTACAGTATTTTCTACTTACCACATGAACAACCCATTATTTAATTATTTCATACTTAATTCAACTCACTCTCTATAATCTATAACGTACAGAGGAAAGGTGAAAAATATTTGTGTACAAATAAAATAACTGTATTATATATACATGTACTTTACTTATTCATAATTTATAATTATATTGAACAGGTTCAATTCAATGGCAAGTAAATCACTCTGTACACATCGTCTTACTGTCGCCGCGCGTGTCTTGCAATTCCGCCCGATGCATGCTGGCAACCGCTGCTCGTATCTAGTGCGGATGCACCGTTAATCTATGCTAGTCTATGCTAGTCTACCGTGGTCCCATACGAGAACTCCCCAATCGAGGAGGTTGGGGGCGGAGAATACCGGGCGAGTGTGAGCGCAATGCATCAGGCCCGCTAATTTATTGTGCCGCGATTAAGCATTTCTCTTCGGCCGAGAATTTCTATGCCTGTCGGATCTGCGAATCCGATCTTTTTATAAGCCTCTTTCAAAAATCAGCTTCCATGCTTCAAACGAAAAGTGTTTTATATAGAATTTAATTTTCGCAGCACGGATTTTTATTTTCACAGCATCGTAAACTGTATGTTAATGTGATAATCATAAATTATAAATTTAATCGCTATTATATTGCAATAGTAGTAGTTTTTACTTTGTAACATTTTTCCCTGTGTTCCTCAACTCCATCGTTGATCGGTTTCGATAAAAGCATAATTGCGATACTATATAACTTCATTCTCGAATTCCACTTACAAATTTCAGAAATGACAAAACGTTCTAAATATATGTGGAGTTTTGTGGTTATAAAATATATACAACAAATCAAATTTTGTAATTCTAACCAAAATTTGACAATTCTTTCCTCATAGTCGTATTAATCTATAACTAATAAATTAAGATATTCAAATTATTACGTTGCTTGTTGTTGGTACTATAAAATATTTTAAATTATTTCGAATTAGAACATACGAAGTATTTTGGAATTATACCCAAAATTTGACAGTTCACTACTCACAATCGTTCGTAGTCAATCTAAAACCAATAAATTAAGAAATTAAAATTATTTTGTTTCTCATTATTGTTACTATAAAATATCTTAGTTTATTTCGAAATAGGGAAGTGGATTATGTGGCACATAATAAAATTTTTGAATTATAACCAAAATTTTGCAACCTTCCCTACAAAGGCGTCCGCAGGTTGCGTTGTTCAATTTAATCATGTTAATTGGCGCGGCTCCCTTAGTGGAATCTAGAATGGCATTCTGAACTGAGGGGGGCGCGCCAGTAGTAATTACAATTAAGCGCTAGGCGCGAGCCTAGCCGGCTTCCTTCTGTTATTAAGCTTGTTCTTGACACGTTGTCTCTAATTTGGACGGCCAATAACTGGGCCACGCCGCGCTTCATCCCGGAAAACGTCTAGGAATCTCCGTGAATTAGCTTTGCTTTGTTATTCAGCCGAGTTCCTTCGTATTTCTGTATTTTGGTTGCAAAGCACAACCACTTAATGTACTAGATTATACTGCATAATTTTCAATATGCTTTAATTTCTATTGTTTTAATATTCTTTCCTTTGTTTTAACGGTGTTTATTAAAAAAACAAAAATTGTGTTATATTATTTATCATCAGTTTTTATTCTTTCCAAAGAATTTTGTCAGTAGATAAAAAAAAATCCTTTTGATTTGGCTGGTAAAAACGGTTGGGTATCGCCTTTATAATAACTCGTTTTTTATATCTGTCCGTCAGGCTGGTAGTTGTAGGAAGAGCATAATGTAATAAGGGAACGTTCTGCTACGCCATTGGGTCCCAACTCAACAACTGGGGCCCGATCTGTAATCTCCACTGCCTACTGTATAGTAAGGCAGTGGGCCAGCTCATGGGTCAATTCAAAATTTCAACCTAATTTTTGTGTATACTATTTGCTACAAATAAATTAGCGAAACAAGTAAATCAAAATAATTTGAATCATATAGAAAAATAGTATGCTTTAATAACACGCATAATGTATAACAGAAACAAGATACATAAATATTGAACACAACAAAATACAGTTGTGTAGAAAGTTACAGAATAAGATGCAACCTTTGGTACATTCCTTGTACTTATTCAATCCTAATTTGTTAAAGTGGAAAGACACTTGGAGTACACATTTTCCACACTCCTCTTCATTATTTCAATATTACACTTTATTCTTGTAAAGTTTCCGCTTGCATAAACCTATCACGAGCAAGTGCACAAGGAGGATATACATATGTATATATAGTTCTTCCGGTAGTATCGCATCCGGGAAATGGGATTCGTTGCTACATTTGTAGAAGTCGGTAGAACACGGCGTCGCGACGTCGACGCACATACTGTATTATACTAGGCAAGGACGAATGTAGAATATTTCATGAGCGTCGTGCCGTTAACATTTTTCTTTCGCTCGTCGCTTCGTGAAATATAAATGCTGGTTTACATTTAATGGCCTATTTAGCTAAAGAAGATTAAAACGGGCGGATACCAAAGCAGTTTAAACTCAGAGACAAAATAATGTTCAGATGTATCTTTGTGTCTGCTGGCAGTTGCGATAACGTAGCAGCAAAAGAGAATATCAAAAGTCGACATTTTTTTTAAAGGAAGAGAAAGATAAAATAAAAGCATTTAAGGTTTCCTTTTGAGAATTGTTGTCAAAGAAATCACAAATGCTTTTATTCATTAGTGCTGTGCTTTTCCTCTCCTCGACTGTATTTCATTTTGTCCCACATTTAGTCCGCTGTTTTTTTCCACATGTGTAATATAATAATTCTTCTTCTATATGAAATATAAATGGACATGCATATCCATTGAAAAATTTCCCAAGACTCTTGATAAATTAATACAATGTAATTCAATGCAATTGTAATGCAAATAAATGAAGGACTGAAGTGAAGAGCAAAATGAGAATGATAAAAACAGCCATCTTTATTTCTATGTAATTCTCTACAAGGAGGTTATGGTCGGCGGCGGAGGAGACAGACCGACAATACGAGTTATTATAAAGGCATATAAATAAATAAACAGCCTGATAGAAAGCACGAGTTTCGATAAAAGGATACAAAATAAAGAAGTGTATTCCTATGTAGTTCAATGACGCAGCGAATGCAAAATAAATCGGACGTATTTGAAGTATTTTCTAGAGCCCTCAGCTTCAGTTAATGATAGGAAACGTTTTCCACTCTTCACTGTGTCATTGGTTCACTCTTTGCAACTTTTGCATTCCGATGCACCATGAAACTTTATATTACAGTGTCTTTAACTATTACACAAACATTTGTTTCTTTCTACTGTTTGTACAGAGCTTCGCAATGCAACTAGCGCTATGCTTTGATCTAAGTTTTAGTCTGATTTTTTAGGGATAACTTATTATTCAACATTTAATTCAACATTCAATTCAACATAATTATATAGAAATCATGTGAAAAGTAACACTTTAGTTAATAATTAACTAATTATCTTAGGATAACAGTTTAGTTTTAGGATAACCGTTCACTATTAATTGCAAATTTGTTGTCAAAATCCAATTGTCTTAATTTGGATTAATTGATACAGTAATTTTACTGTTCAGCTACTGTAATGCAATTTTTGTGTACTGCAATGCTGTAATGTACTTTTTACGAACAATTCGATTTCTCTTATTTACATTTTGTATTCCTTCACGTAGAAGGCTATCGCTCAATCAAAGGTATACTTATAATTACTAGTGCAAATGTAGTGCATAAATAAATGATGTGTACTTTCTATTTCTTCACATAAAAAGCGTTCGCTCAATTAAAACTCTTCAGCATATATTTAATATTACACATATAGTGCATAAATACCAGATATCATAGCCAACTACTTTCCCTTTGACATATATTGTTTTATAAACAATCCTACTGTTTCTACTTTTTAAGCGTAAAAAGCTTGCGCGCAAAGCAAAATCTGCCGTATATATTTATTAGTGCAAATATAATACGTAAAGAAATTATTTCTAGTTCTACATATTCCTTCAGATACAAAGTTTTCGCTCAAAGAAAAATCTACAGTATACATCCAATAGTGCGAATGTAGTGCATAAATATTGGATATCATAGACGAATATATTATTATTCCCGCAATATTGCGAATTCAGTGTAGGGTTCGCTACGAGTCTCCTCAGCAGCGGCGCGTAAGTCGATTACAACTATGCGCCTCGCGTCACACAAACTCTGATAGCATTTGCTACAATTTCGCAGCTATGCAGAGCCATCTACACGCCTCCATGCATGCATGCATTTACTTTACATGTACATGCTGGTGCGCCTTTTCGGGGACTTAGATTTCTCTTGAGTCGCGCACGAGATCGAGCTCGTACATGATTTGTAGACAGAAGACACGTGTGCTGGCTGGTTTTCTATTCAAAGCACACATACAGAGAAATTCAGGCGAATGTCATGTGTAGTTAAAATATAATGATTAGAATGAATTTTCAAATACAGAATGATATAATTTAATTTTTATTTCAAGGAGGATTTGGTAAATTATTGAAATTTTGTTTAGGAGGCAAAAACATTTGTGCAGTAAAAATATGAGAGAAATATTATAATTTAATAATATTTTCTAGAAGTATGTTTTTATATTACGAATATGTAACAAAAACAGTGTATTAAAATTTTGATTAACGTTTATATTTTTTACTGTTTTTAACATTAATATAGCTTTAACTGCAGTGTATTAAATTGTACGTTTAAGCAAACTATGCTTAAAGGTATAAAACAAATGTAATTGTTGGGTAGTTTATAATGATGCGGCGAATGCAATAGTTCGATCTGTTTCCCCCAACATTGAAGCACATTGGCTATGAACAAATATTAATAATAATCACTCTGCTATGTGCACAATTATGTACTCTAAAAGTACAAACCGATCATTTATCAATATGGCTAACAATAAGATAAAGCATTACACATAACATAATATAATCATAAATAATACAATAATAAAAGTGGCAAGAATACCCATTTGGTTACAAGATTTTCTTGTTTTTACTCTGATCTCTGACCGAATACTTTTTGTCAAACCAACAACAATGTTTCTTAACATTTGTAATTTCGTGATTAACTGCACATCTTCCGCAGTGAATGCATTTAGACTTAGAAGGACATCGACACGAATAGTCGAAAGGAAGAGGCGCGTGTCCTTATCACTGCACGCCACACGGCGCCATCGAATGCCGGCATCGGCGTCGTGATCCAAGGAATCCTCGTAAAGATTCCTATCTGGGCGTGTAAATTTAGCCGCGCGACACACGAAATTCAGAAGTCCCGTGGAATACATCTTGTTTCTGAAACTGCAATTAAAGAGTTTTGTTAATGATAACATTTATTTTTGAAGCAGGAATTGTTAAGTAGAACACTAGAAATTATACAATAATTTAATTATTATTGAACAAGATCGATGCGTTTTTTTAACAATTGTATTGCAAAATTTTAAATATAAATTTAAATTAATTACAATTCTGATAATGGACAAATTTAAATTACTTTGATTAAATTGCATTAACATTAGCATTAGTTAAACGCGGCAAGCATTCAACTAGTCTATTCCAATAGTCATTCTGGATTAAATAATAATTAATTTACATAATAATTTGATATAAATTAGTATTGATAGTTAATGCGGATTAGATACAACAGTGAATAGATGCTTATTATGCGAATCCTTGCAAATCCCTGTGCGAGTAAAGACTTCGATGCTGCAAAATCCGTAACATCTTTGTATTAACAAAATAATGAAAAAATGCCACTTGCATATCGGCAGTCCACTTATTAACACCCCTGTAAAGAAGAACCCATCTTTAAACTACATTTGATAAATACACATTTTTATTCGCTATAAACCTATATTTCTAAACAAATTTTTAAACTGCACCTTTCTATTCGATAAATACACATTTTTCAGACCACTGCTTTTTATTTAACACAAATATAATAGCGGGAACATCCATTCTGATGGTCGGAATTGATAATGAAGGACGCGTCAGCGCTTTTCAGTGATTAGGAATTTAAGCACGCAGAAGAGGGACTGGAAATTATGGACGCTAATAGTTGGTACGGAATGAGTGGAATTATCAAGTAGGGCCATAAAATGTAGAGTCGAAAGTAACAATGGTATAATACAAGTTGTAACACAATCTTCGCTTGCAATGGGGTTTAAAGGTATTTGCACTCTAAGATTATAAAAATAAACAATACTGGAATACTACAGTATTCTGTAAGTGTTTCTGGGTTTTACTACTCTCCTGTTTAATATAAACCACCTAGTAAAATGCTAATGAATAAATATTACAATGTTACAGTATCATAAATATCAAGTATATGTTAATGTAATCAAGAGTGAATAAATTGCTCTTCGTTTTATTTTCACATTCTTACTGTATACTTTTCATCCTCATTGTATGTAAAATATTGGAGAGTATCTGTAATTCTTTTATTATACAGACATCATATAATAGACATAGTAATACTATGTTTTAGTTAAAATTCATCAATTGGGGTTGACTTTGATAAGAAAATTAATTGGCTTACTTGCATTCCGCGTTTATACACTCAACCAGCTATATGAATCATTTTATAATTATTAAAACCTCAGTGAAATGCATCAAGTTATAAAACTATAATATTTTTTGCAAGACATGATTGACGATATGCATAATATTTATACGACAATTAATTTTTCGAAGTAAGTGATTTGTATCTGTAATATGTGAGTGTGCGCTTACAGGAATATTTTCTAATAAAATCTTTTAAAAATTAGACTTATTAAATTTACCGTTCCTACAATAGATCTAATATCAAATTAGAATTACTATTAAGTAGGTTCGTCAAACATTTAATCCAAAGTAGTAAAAGTTGCAATACAATGTGCGCCTAAATAAAATATTAACTTTCAAATTTTTCAAAATAGTTCGGATATTGGATTTCGTTACAAGACGCATTCACCGGTAATCGTAGCATCGAATCTCGGTTAATGCAAATTTTTGCTGCCACTTTTCTTCGCGTTGCCGCTCATCGTGCATCGCACCGGTTGGCAGCTAGGAAATGAACTGGTGACATTCCATCGAACACGAAAAGCATGTACAGAAATATGATCGCCTCTGGCATTGTGCTCCAATAACTCATGCATGTCGCCTGTAAATGGGAAACGCGCTCTTCAGCGCCCGAAAATAATCCACTAAATGCGTTCTCTGTAATCATGAAAAAGCGAATGACGAGGACACGCCGGGCAGAGCTGCAAATCGCAATTTTCTGTGAAGTCGTCGACCGACTCCCTTTTTTTAATAATAATTATCAATCGAACAAATATTTCGACCTATTCGTATTTCGAGGACCTTCTTATTCAAGAATTGTAGTTACATGCAATGATTGATTTTTCTAGTATTTAATTACTGTAGAAATTTTAATTTTACTAGCTTTCATTTTTACAAACAATTTGAATTTGATAGACTTGTATAATCAGATAAGAATGGTAGACATTAATTTAATATAATGTTTCAAGAATCCAATTCTTGTTCAGTTAATACTTATTAAATATTAATTCAGCTTAATAACAATATACATATACATTAAATTGTTATATCTGGAATCTAATGTTTCTTACGATCACTTTTGTAACATTTGGCGTATTGTTTTTTGGTGAAAATGTATTTAAAGGTTTTGGATAGTTCAGAGTACTCTGGTAGATGGCAGTGCACTGAATTGATTTTCTCGCAAGTGCTTGACTGCGGCATCAGTTTGTATATAAGGAGGCAGCGGAGAACAGCCGATGTACTTGCTTCGGCAGTACATATACTAAAATTGGAACGATACAGAGAAGATTAGCATGGCCCCTGCGCAAGGATGACACGCAAAATCGTGAAGCGTTCCACATTTTTTTGTCATTTTACATTCTACTTTTCTTCGTAGTATAACAAAGTATTCCATCCACTACGAATTACTTACATATTATGCAATTTTCTTCTTGAAGCACTTGCTTCAAAAGAATTCGAAACAGTTTGTTAACTCATACTTACATAATTATATTTTAAAAGTTTACAGGTAATAATTTAAATGATTTTTATATGAATTTTCTGTACACGTATACAACAACATTACCATCGGATTTTTTTGTATTCAAAATGTTGTCTGAATATTTCTTTGCAATTAAAACTAATCAGTGTTGATTAGTTTCTAGTTTTAAATACATAGTATAAATCTTGGTGTATTACGAATTTAAATTAGTGATTCTTCAAACAAAACTAACAATAACCAGGCACAAACCCTCAAAAACTCAGACATCAATGTGTTTCTATCTTAAAATTATTAACAAATTCCCAAAGAGAAGACATTCAACCACATCTTTTCCGCACTCAACTTCTACACACAAATCAACGCATTTCCCAGAGGCATCTTTAATTCCACCAGCTAATCTCTGACTGCCCCCTTCCGCCTTTTGCGGCCGCCTTCGTTCACATCCGGCATGCGGCAACAAATTACTATTCTCCCGCTAGAGCGGTACAATATCTCCGAGGGGGTTTGTCGTTGCTTCCGCGAGAGCATCCGGTAAAACCAAAGAAGAGACGTTCTACGAAAAGGCAAACCAAAGAGTGGAAGAGTGAAGGGGTTGTGGAGGGAGGGGTGCGCAAATCGAATGGAACCTCCTTGAGAATGCCGGCCACGGATTTCTTCGGACTGGAAGCAGTCGGGGAAATCAAATCGACAGCCGGAAAGTGCGGATCCCTTTTCCGCAGCTCGTCGGCTTGCCGAGTGAACCGGGGGGGGGGAGAGAAGGGGCCGAGTGGAGGGGGCAGGATGAGTAGAGAGCTAGTCTTTTGCGGACGCGAGCGAAAACTTTGGCCCGCGAGTAAACGAGTGAACTGAATTCTTTTTCTCCCTCTCACTCGACACGTCACTCCAAATATTCCAGATAGCACAATGATGTTTTACAGATGCCTTTAATATGTGGTTATTTAGTAAATGCATATTGTTTCAATTGTATAGTATAATCTCGGAATTGATTGTTTTCTTCAAAGAAAATGTTGATTTTATTGAATTAACATTTTGAAATACTATGTTCTATTGGAACAATGAACAACTATCAAACAATGTATATGAAAGGCATTTTTGATACATTCAAAAGATGTGAAATCCAGATGTTGTTAAAACGTCTTTTGCTCGACGTCTTTGCGACGCTCTAAGAATACCGCAAAAACGCATACGTGAAGATAACATATCGGAGACACTTTAAAAATGGAAAAATGTGGACATCTTTGAAACGTCTTCGGCAGAGCATCTTTAAAACTTCCTATGAATGTTGTAAGACGGCAAACGTGAAAATCCCATAAAGAAAACGTCTTTAAGACGCTTTTCGCTATTTGGGATGTCCTTGGGAGCCCCAATGAAAAGGAATGGGATATCACGTGCCGGGAATTCGCTGATTTCTGTCTGACCGGTGGGGCTTTGGTTTTTAACCAACTCTGAAGAGGAGGTGGTCCTGGAATTTGTCGAGTATATTTATTTATTTTTTGAGGGTTTGTTGAATGATATGTTCGCGGTGGAATTTGAAAGGATTATTTAGTTATTGTACAAACTCTTCACATTATATATGTCTTATATACAATATTACATTGCATTTCTAATATATCTAATATAATATATTGAATTATTGAATCAAAGGCACATGAGGCATTCTGTATTAAGTTTATGTACAAATTTTTATATTAACTTCAAACGTTCTCCCTTTATTGTTGAATTCCGACCTTCGATTTTGAATGATCTACTTTGCTGAATTACAATATTATATATTTACAATATCGTATTATACATTTTGCAGTACCATATTTAAACGTTCAATATTGCAAATTGTCTATATTTAATAAACATGGATAGAATACGAAATGTAATTCACGTTTATGCTAATAAAACATAGCCTATCTGATATTCGTAATGGTGAAAGTAACGACTGGTCTTAGCTTTATGGAATTAAATTTGGTGTTAAACGGACGGTCCGGAAATGCACGGTAAACGTTTGCGAAAGGTCCCTTTGATATTTTCAAGGGCAACATTTTCTTTCGCGAATTTGATATAAGTGGAGAGTAGGAGCGTTAAATAATTATCCGTCGTAGGTAAGCTTGCTAACCTTTCATTAGGAAAGGTTTAATTTGGGAGTAGTAATAATCATAAGAAAACTGTTGGTAACAGAAATCCTGGCACGTTCAACTGACGAAAGTGAAAGGAGGGTAATTCTCAATTGATTTATCCAATATTGTGTGGGTAGTAGAATAAATTTGACTAATTGGAATTTAGTTGACAAGTGACAACTCGAATGTAACTAACAGCGATTATGTAAGATTCATGTAAACAAAAAAATAGCTAAATACTCTAAAAATGTATGTAAACAGAAATATAATAAATTTCAACAACGAATTGCCCAATTACTAGTAACGTACAGGCGATTTCTAAAAAAAGAGTGATATAGATTTACTTTAATTGCGTGCAGGGCTGTAACAATATTCTATTATATATTACACACATTTCTAAACAAAAATATATATAAATACAAGGACAAGCAATTTAGTTGCTGCTATATAGGGAATTTAAAAAAAAGTGATTCCCATTTTCGTTAGTTGCACTGTACGATACATATAATACATATACTATTTATAAAGTAATTCATACGTAAACACTACTATATTTAATAAACATATAATATTTATTCAAATACATATTCATATAAATTTAAAAAACAACTAACTTAACTACAGGCATACAGTTTTCGCCGTTTAGAATGCATATCGCACAGAAAAACTAGTACAATGGCTCACTAATCACTAGCCGGCATTCGCATTAAAGGGCCAATGAGAGTAAACAGAAGTCGGACTCGGTAAATCGCGGCACGGCGAGCGCCCTCGTTCGCAAAAAGAGTGTACGCGAGCACATAAATAAGTTTATCGGGAACGGCGAATCGATAGCGGGTGGTGGGGGGAGGTGGGGGGGGGGGAAGAGAGCAAACTAGTAGAGAGAGAGAGAGTGGGGGAAGGCGTAGAGGGAGTGGGAGGGAGTCACGTGCAACGTATATATTGCAGGGTACATCTGTAACCCCGAGGAAGAAAATAGAGCGCTATTATCATTTCTACGAACAAGCGTCGTCGGGACTTTATAACTTCCTTTATCTACAGAAACTGCCGCGCGCCGTTTTGTATTGCCACGGAAAGCTAAGTAACAGTAATGCGATATCGATGGGAGGCTTCAGAGATTCTTTACTGACTCAGAGCTCGTGTATCTCTGAGGAATCCGATCACGTATAAAAGACCGCAATTTTTGGATTCGTGTGCAGTGAGAGTAAGATTGGGTTAGGTAGATGAACGCCTGAATGGTGAAATGCCTGACTTACTCATCTGAGGAATCCGACAAAACTAATAATTTTCTTGGATCAGATTATGTAATTTTTATTAGTCTAATTTTGATATGTTTATCAAAGCACACTTGGAAAACTTAAAAAAACTATACTGTTAAACACAAGAATTCTTGTCTCTTAAGAGGCGAATCCATCGACGCCAACCTTCCAATGTTGTGTTTGCTACTTGTAATAGTTGACATTATTGTTATTTCTAAGTAATTTCTAAATTAATATTACCATATTGCGGATGTTCAAATCATATAATCTAAATGTATATCTGAAATTTAGAAATAGATACCTTTGACTGATATGTTCTTTAAATTAAATTATTGTTAAATCATTCTCAAAGTTACGTATATAAAAACTATATTTGTTTAAAGAGTTCTTCGCATAAAAAAATCCTGCAAGAAATAATACGAAATATTTAGAAAATTCTTAAGCCTGTTTTTTAATCCACACGTTTCAATAAATAATATTTTTGCACTTGGCTCGCAACGGTCCAATAGGAAATTGGCTGAGCCACGGACGAAAAACACGACCTGGTTTAAGTGCGCGCTTTAACCGGCGAAGTCTGTGGAGGATCGCTGGCTAACAGGAAATGCATATTTCATGGGCGGCATACAAATTAGGCTGCAGGAACCTGGGACATTCAAGCTGCGATGTTGTAGTACAATGGTTGCGCGCATACATCTGGCCGGCATTGTGTTCCGGCGAGTCCGAAAGAAAAGGACCTCAGCGAGAAGGAAGCAGAGGCGGCTCGGTGTCCTGGATGCTGTAACACATACATCCTCGGACATTTAACCCTTTGCGGTTACCGTGTCGAGACGCGTCGCGACGTTCTAGAGCTCTGGTCTCGAGACAGCTGGACACCAGACTTTACGACTCAGTCTCGAAACTGAAGTCCAATCTTGGCACAATTTATGCTTGACGAATTAGTGGTATTTGCAATCTCTGTTGACAATTTAAGTATTTCTCTTTCTCACGTGTATAGCGATACTAATAATGTTGCTATTGTTATTATTTCAAATCGCTCATTTAAGCGGGCGCGATGCGTTTAGTGAGACAAGGCAATTCTTGGGTGTTTAAAATTCTATCTTGGAGACACATTTAAGGATTTGGTATGAAATTCACATACAACTTTGTATTGATTTACTGGAAATACAAAAAGTTTGTTTCTATTGAGTCTGTTTAATAAGAAAACATAAATATAAAAATGCATACCTTGCTTATGGCATATTGTACCAAATTTCTATGTTGAACCCTGTAACGGTGTTTGACGAGTATCTTCTGAGGAGAAATAAATTACCTGTTGCTATAGAAATTGTAATGATTATAACAAATAAAAAATGTATTTCTTCTGTTAGAATCAAGAAATCAAATGGGCAATAATTTTTTGCATCTTTATGAAAATATTGTTACATTTAAAACAAATAAATTAAAATTGCAAGAAATTGAATATACTCATTTTAACTACAAATAAATGTTTTGAAGGGAAAGTCCAGCGTTAAAGAGTTAACATTATTTTCTTTCAACTAAAATGTACGCATTACCAGTTACAGCGGTCGTTCTATTCTTTTGTATTCGAAAAAGCAAACTTAACGAAATGTGTAGTGACGAATTTACAAGAAGTTACTAAACAACTACATCAGATGAATTTGATGAAATTAATTATTCTTGTGATTATTTGTTGTGTTTGAAACACTTTTATTTTTGGAGCACTCATTTTTTGTCTAATGTAGAACACTATTCCAAAAAATCAGTTGCCATGATCAATTACTGATATTTTTGGAAAATCATCGAAGGAAAAATCGTTATCTATTACTTTTTTCAGCGGCTTTATTACTTTTACTTAACATTATCTAACTTTCATTGTGAAAGAAATTTATTTCTTTAACCTGGATGCTGTGACGCACACATTCTTGGCCATTTAACCCTTTGCGGTTACCGCGTCGGGACATACCGCGACGTCCCAGTGGACCTTTATCTCGAGACAGCTGGACATGAGACTTTATGACTCGGTTTCGGAGCCTGAGAATGCGAGACGTTCACCCTTTCGTATGGTGTGAGAGCACCGACCGCTCGTCCGGTTGGCCTTCGTGTCTCTCGAATTAATTATGTGTGCGCGCACCTCCGAAATGCCCACTATTTCCTTGGCTAAGATTAACTCTGTTTAGGTTAGTGCGAAGATGTGCTAATTGGGGTTGGTTCTGCATGGGAAATTTGCTGATCTTGAGATTCTACTGCGAATTGCAAGTGCTTATCACTTATTGTTTGGAATGTTTGGACCAACTGTGATTCGTTTAATTGAAAACTTGGATATTGGGGTGGAGTAAATAGTTTTTATATAAATATTCATGTTAATTAATATTACTGTTAAGTATTGTATATTCGGGAGGTTTATTTTCAGTTCTTTTTTGTTATTGCAAGCAGATATTATAATTTGAATTGCCAAGTGGCACTGTCCAAATTTTCTTGTTTCATTCAATCATAATTCAAAAAGTTCCGCAATTCTAACGTTCATGAACGCTAACGGCGTTTATTATCGTTTCCTTAAATCCTGTTCAGTCCATCATATTTAGGATCATTCTTTACAAGAAATATTTAAAATGCTTTAGAATTAATTTATCACTAATTTAGTACAAACTTAATCAATTTATAAAACAAGTAGCAGTGTGCAAATTTTGTTATACTCGATTAAAACACTCCATGAATTACTAGAATTAGTTTCAAGAATCTTATTTTTATTTCCATTTATTATTACAGACAGTAGATATAACGTAAATTCCGACAAGTGGAATGTGCACGTGTCCACTGTACAAATCCTTCGAATACGAGATGAGATAAGAGCCGGTGGACGGTGGAAGGATTAGTTCTCATCGAAATTTCGTGGCTGTCCGTCTCATGCATATCCAGGGGAGCTGAGCTACGTCGGAGGACAAGTCCTCCTCGCGCGGCAGATGCAAATGCGTGTATGTGTAGGTAGAGCGTGGCGAGCAGAGCACCGTGCTCCACGTATGTTATCGGCCTGCAGATTTCGGCCGTTTACCGGCCCTGTCCTGCATATCCGTGCCGCGTAACGCATTATATATGATCCGTCTCCCGAATGCACGTGAGATTGTTACAGTGACGTATGTACGGAGCTGACCTACTACCGTCCATCCTATTCCCTTGCCAGTGATAGCACATCTTCAGTTACCACTGACAATGCCGGCATTACCAGCTAAACCCACCCTCGAATGACAGTCTTGATCCTATCGAGTGAAACCGTAGACCGAAAAGTGACCACTCAGAATTTCATGTGTTTTGATATGTTATTTTGAATTTAAAGAAATGAATTTGCATGGAATTTTTATAGATGAACTTGTTAAAAGTTATTAAAAACGGTGAATAAAAGAAGTTATTCAAAAAAATTATTTTGCTCTATTATGATTTGTGCAACTTTTATTGAAGTTGTTAGTGGACTGTAGTAGACTTGCAGAAAACGGGTCACGAAGTTCAGCTATTTCACTTGGAAGTAATAAACCATCTTCAGTTACCACGGACAATGTCGATACCACGAGTTAAATCGCTCTCGAGTGACAGTCTTGATCCTATCAAGAGAATGCAGAGTCCAAAAGCGTCGAGTCAGAGTTTCATTCGTCTTGACCCGTTTCCATCAAGCCGAATAATGCAAACTCAACAAAATTATTTTTAGCAAAAAAAGCGGGTTCTTCAAAATCACATAAAAACTTTGTTAAAAGATTTATAAAAAATCGTGTATTCTATTTATTAAATTCGTTCTGAGAGCCTATTTTTTATAAGGAATAATATGTTACAATCATTATTAACCAACTCTTCGAATCGATCATAAAACTCTACGTCCACCAAAAAACAAACAATCGAAAGTGGTTTACGAAACTTATTTAGCCTCGTTCGAGACACGCTGCACTTTTGTCACCACGCGCGCACTATTTCCTACGACAGGTTTCGACACTATTTTCACCTATTTGAGGGGAAAACAGGTCGGCAGCTATTGGCGCTCGACCGGGAGAAAACTCGATCCGGTGAAGCAAGCGAAATTTTCGGTATTTCAGCGTCAGGCGAATAATGCAATTTGGGATTTCGAGTGGAAGTCTAGTTTATTGCCTCTTTGTAACGCGTGCTTCCGGTTAACAGTGGAATTGGCATGATCAGTACGTTTACCCGAGCGGCGATCGTTAACCGCCACGGCCGCAGTTAATATCGCGCACTGTAAATCCGCTAATATTTACAGGAAATACAATTCGACCTAACAATGCAGCCTGGGTACACTCCGACCACGCCCCCTCCACCTATCCGCCCCCCCCCCCCCCACCAACCGCGTCCTCTTCATCCTCGAATAATTCATAATAACGGGAGGAAATTTATTCGGGCGTATTCACGATCACCGAAACCATCAGCGCCATCATCCCTGGTAAGCCCATCAAGGGCTTGAAAATATTTCGTGACGAAATCGAACCGATGACGTTACGAAACGCTTCCCCTCGGCCAGTATAGAATGATTACTGGATAAAGTGATACGAGCGAGAGCGTGTACATCGATTAAGCGGGAAAATGCGTCGGGGAAATTTGCGCCAATTACACTTGGATGAGATACGATTCGAATGTATCGTATTTCACGTAAATGATATTTGTTTACCAGTGAAACTACTGATGATTAGCATGTACCTAGTTTTGAGGCAAGGTGAAATAGACTGGTTTTTGGAGAATATGATTTTTTAAGAAAGAGATGAATTTATGTCGTATTTGTTAAATTCTGTTTGTAATATTCCCAAGTATTTTAGTGCGGAAAGAATCCTCAAAGTTTATAAAAATGTTGGGAATGCGAATGTCATTAACGTTTACCGTATTTTGTGAATGGTCAAAATGACATTGTCTGGTGGGTTTAGGTATACGATTAGATGGAATAACTAATAAAAGTTAAAGGAGATAGATTAAAATATTTTAGCAAGTCTAGTCATTTCGACCCACTTGATAGTCTTGGTATAAAACAAAATGCACTGCACTTACCAAGTCTTCAAACTTTATTAAAGATTATTAATTATAATTGATATTAACAACAAGCATAACAATAACTAGAATTCACCAGTTACTCCAAGAATTCAACCAAAATAGATTCAACGATAAAACAAAAACTTGCACCCGATAATCCCCACCCAAGTAACAGTAAAGCATAACAATGTTTTTCACGAATTGAATTGCCAGGAATTGGTATAGCAAAACTTTCCGCCCCTAATGAATGAGGATCATTAAAAGCTACGGAAAGAAGAGCCAATAAGTCTCGGTTACGATTTCAGTTACCCACACAGTTATCGAAAGCCGATAGTCGTTTCGACATCTCACTGCTGTCGCTGCCCCCCACTCCCACCGCCGAGAATAGAACCAGAAGGGGGCACAGCCGGCACGAGGCTCCAACCCCTCGTTTTCGTTTCGCTGGGTCAAAATTTATTTTCCAGAACCCTACAACTTTCTTGCCCGATGCTAGTCGCCCACGGAATCACTGATAGCTTTCGGACTAACAGCAGCAACCGAATGCGGGGTGATGGAGGGGGGCGGCGGAGTGGGGGAAACGGGAGAAGTTTGTTGTAAGAATCACGGTAAGGGAGTTGATTGTTCTCGGGCAATCAAAGTTGAGAGAAACCGAAAGCAGTGTTCCTCGCCTCGGGGGTCGATCGGAGAGCACGTGGCTCACAAGAGAGAAGAGTGGGGGAATGAGAAGATGAGAGGAGTGGGGAAATTCGAGGCGTAAGAAGACACAGCGCGATGGGGCGTTCCCTTGTTTGCTGGGGATTAGTCATGTCTGTACGAGTATGCCACTTAACACAGCTATCACCGTGAGCGTCCTGTCACGTTTGTTTACGTTTAATCTCTTGCTCCCATTGAGGAGATCGTCCTACTAACTACCTTAACTAAACCGCGCGACAACTTCTCCGAACCCGCTCCACCTCCTTTTTGCTCTAATTCCTCTGCTACTCGCGGTAAGAGGGCTCCCGTTGCTTCTTTTTACATTAATTACGCTATTAGTCATTTATACATTCGACTTGTTTTGTGGAATTTATTTTTGTACATTTGGCTGTTAAATATTTAGAGGGAATTAGCGTATCAGCTGCTAATTTGCGAGTATTTAGTTGATAAAAAGCGAGTTTGTAGTTTAATAGATACAGGTTATGGAGTTACTGAATTATTAGTGGCTAAATAAAATGCTCTTGGAAATAATCAGATTTATTATGAAACAATAAACCTTATAGTTTGGATTTGCTAATGAATACGAGATATCCCTCAGTAATGTTTCGCGTTCAATGATTCATACCGAAATGCTCTATCTGCAGTGCTGCTCGTAGAGTTCGAAATTGTAACAAATAATTGCGAGCGGAAACGGCCGCAGCGCTGAAGTTTGTTCTTTATAAGTAGTGCTGATAGTTTCGTCGCGATTGCACCACTAATTCCCGAGAGCGGAGCTGGAAATTCCAATTGAAAATAGTTTTGATATTATGCCGGCCGTAGATTCTGACGAGAACACGCGCGCGCGGTCCTCGAGAGACCCGTGCCTCGCCGAGCCCCGGCATTTGAACGGCTACGGATATACGTCACGCTTGCGCTAAATTTCCTGCCTTCCGGCGTGGAGAATGTCCCGCCCGATTTCCATTTCTAATTGGAATGCTATAGTTTTCGTCCGATAATTTATCGCCGCTAGCTCGTCCGTTCCGGTTAAATCTGGCGTTATTAACTCTAGAACTATCAATGAGGTCAAAATGACTTGTTTCATTCTTGTTGAAACTTATAACTTTTTACTCAAATATTTTTATTTATATTTTTATTATTGCTCTATGATTTCTGAGAATGTCATTCAAAAGTCGTTTGTAAGTCATTACAATCAATACACAGTTTTGAAACTCTCCAAAACGACCTTTTTCGAAAAATTGTAGTTCCGCAACTATGAAAAATATCGGCAAATGAAAAACGGCATATTGTTGAGAAGGGATCAGTTTTTCAAAAAAAAAGCAAAATCAGTAATATAGTAATTGTTTAAATAATGGTAATTTTAATATACGCTGTTTATTTATAAATAACTCCATTAGTCACACTTCTATTTTGTTGAAATCTATTTGGTAAATACAGTAGGATGTCCTCTAAATTTTGTTTTGAATCACATGAGATTTTTCAAGTTATACATTAATATTAGCAGCGTGTACAAATTTTGAAATGGGTCGTTTCGATGACTATCTATCGGTAAACATTGATGACATTCGCATTTCAAGGCGTCAACGCCTCGTATTAAAATCACGACACGAAAAAAATACACAAAATTCTCTGCTAACACATTATGCAAAAGCAGAAACACTCTTAGAGACTTAAATTGCAATTAGCTAAATTCCCAGCACGGTCCAACACATTTCATGCGCTGTTATGCTTCCAACAACCCTAACCTCAAATACATAACTTACTCAACCAACCAACATCGTTCCCAACCCCCGAAGCCTTCGACACCCACCAAATATGATACAACAGGACTTTCAACAATCTAATACAGGAAGCCTGAAATACATCCCTGGTCAAAGGAACACGCCGACAATTATACTCGATAAAATCAGTCAGATTAACAAGCGAATCATACAGGATGCCAGATTCTCCGTCAAATATGGCGATCCTCGGTAGCCTGCGTAGGAATAATTCCCTTATATTGGCGCATTTAATCGAACACAGAAGAGCGAACGTTGGCCACGGTGAGTTTCCTGGGTGGGGAGGGGGAGGGGGAGGCGAAAAGTGGGGGGGGGGAGTGGGATGAGAGAGTGGGGGAGCATAAGCCGTCGTTTTGCCGAAGCAGCAGGGAGAAAAACCCCCTCATACCTTCGGGTTCATGATTATTGCATGAGTACGCCACTGCCGGGTTGCATACCAGTGCTCTTCGCCCCTCGCAAGTCCCCCCTCCTTCCCTTTTTCCCGTGCGAGTCATTATCGCGAATTTCACCGTCTCGCACCTTCCATTTCTCGATTTTTCCCCGATATATTCATCGCCCCTCCCATCGTGCATTCTTCTCTCCACTGCGCAGCCCCCCTCCCCTGCCACCCCGACTGCAGCGCCGTGGAGTAGCGAGGAAGTGTAGGTTGAATGCGTGACGCTGCGTTCGCCATCGTTGGCGAGGGCAGATTTTGTGGCCTGCCGCGATTAATGGTGCGCCCGCGTGTTTGGGCCAAGCACTATTGGAAAGCTTTGTTCTCCCTCTCTTTCTTTCTTCCTTACTTTTTCTCTCTGTCTGTTCTTCGTGAGAACGAGGTTTATTATTATTACTTAATTATCCGGATATTCGTGGAACGACACGGTAAGGGTTGAAGTGGGTTTTTGAATTCGGGTTCGGTATTGGTTTATTCTCTTTGGGTTTTTTTTTCGAGGGGTTTGGTATTGTCGGTGGTTAGGGGTTGGACGTTGGTGGGCGTCGTATGTTGTATGGTTGTGAAGTTGTGAGGTACACCTTGCATATATGTGACATTATTTATAAAATATTGTAGTATTCGAAGAAAAAATATGTATAAACAATTTTTAAAATGCGAAGATCAAGATTCGAGCAATAATTTATTATTATTATTACTTAATTATCCGCATATTCGTGGAATAATACGGTAAGGGCTGAAATTTGTTTTTAAACGAGACTCGGGATTAGTTTATTCTTTTTGGAGATTCCTGAAAGGGTTTCGTAGTTGGAGTAAGGGGTTGGACGTTGGCGAATGTGGTCCATTATCAGCTGAATCGATATTCGATTGGGATTATTAGTTTTGTTCGTTCGTTAAAGGATTGCAGCGTAGGATTGTGAAGGTCTGTTGATGTTGAATGCGATTGTTCACGGAATTCTACTCTAAGAGAAAAGTTAGTTAGTCAGTGATACAGAATGTAATTGGATTTTTAAAAATTGTATTTCGGAAAGCTGATACTTCTTATGTAGAATAGTTGGAGCAGCATATACTTATGTTTACAATATGTATGAATGAAAATAACACAACTAATGGAATGAGTTTGGAATGAATTTCCACTCTTCCTGTGATTGTCGCATATGTAGGACACCAGTCGATTTCTATTAGTGCAGAAAGGAATTGTGTGAGTGGTGATTAATTCCCTGGGCACCTCGTACAGATGTCAGCATTATCGCACCCCACTTTTTGTGAGATGTAAATGCTATATTATATGCCTACATTCTATATGAAATATAATCTTAAATGTAATAAACAGAGTTTGGTGAAGAGTTAGTAATGTAATTAAGCTGAACAGTGGTTCAGCTTAATTACATACCAATGCATCCAAAATTTTATCCGCATCCTGTGTATTATATTTAACGTTATATTACTTGAACATTTTATGTAATATAATATAGTAAAATATTCTCTGTAGTAGATTGCTTTAAAGATATAATATAATGTATTATTACATACATTATATTTACAATAAATATCTTTAAAAAAAATATAACTATACATGAATATCTGATGAAATGTGACGTGTGGCAATTATGATTGTACAAGGCAATCATGTACAAGATGATGTATTTCCGCTGGAATCAACAATATCAGTATTGCATAACATATTACAATTATTAAAGGTGTTGGGGCAGTAAACTGTCGTATACCAGTTTGTGCAAGTTTTATTTTGAAAAATTAACACTGTATAAAATATTTACTTATTCTAATGCAAACGCATCGTATATTGCAGGAGCAATAAAAATGTTGAAAACTGTTCACTGTCAATCTACTGCTCTTTCATGTTCAAAACTGGAGCAAGTTTTCCCTTTTCGCCCTGATGAACGCATGTCCAAGTCGCCGGTTGATTCCACGGGCCATTAGCGCAGAAAGGAATTATGTAAGTGGTGATTAATTCTATGGATAGTTTGAACAGGTGTCAGCACTGTCGCACCTTACTTTTTGTCAAATGCGAAATGTCATATTATATGTCTACATTATACATAAAATATAGTATTAAAAAATATATCATAATACGAATAATGTTTATACTAAATAATTTATAATAATCAAATATACGGTGATGCACTTTTGACATCGTCGCGAACGTGGTGTTATATACAAGATTTTTATAAACTACATAGTACCTTTAATTATACATCAATGTTTCCCAAGTTATAATCGCGTCTTGTGTATTATATTTAACATTATATTGCATGAACATTCTGTATAATATAATATAGTAAAATATTCTCCGCAATAAGTTGCTTTAAAGATATAATACAATGTATTATTACATACATTATATTTACAATATATATCTTTAAAAAAAATATAGCAATACGTAAATGTCTTGCGAAATCTTGAATGAACGGCAGATAAAAAATTAAATCACTTTGTGCATTGCAGGAGCAGTAAAAATTTTGAAAACAGTCTTCTACCAGTCTACTGCTCTTTCACGTTTCGAATTGGAATAGTTTCTACTTTTTGCCCTGATGATCGCATGTCCAAGCCGCCGATTGATTCCATGGGCCATTACCGCGGAACGGAATTACGAAAGTGGTTGTTGATTCAAGTAGCGACATAAATCAGCTATGTCAAGGCATAGCGACGAGCACCGGGAAGGCAAGCCGCCGCAGTATCGAAGTGTTAATCCGCGCTATTTCTCGATGCGACGACGCGGCGCCGTGGCAAGCGGATTCATGGTGGAAGGACGTGGAATCTCCTCCTTTCCACGGACGAACCAAGCCCGTAAATCAAGCGGCCAGCTGAGCAGCCGCCGATATATTTTCGCCGCTTCCAAGGATTCCCATTAATTGTGTTTGCGAGCGGCCCGCAATAGGCACAGCCGGCCGCCAGACACTTGAGCGGTCATTTGTCACCGAGTGATCATCGCACCTGGCCGATACTGCCCCTCGAACCTGTCACTACCGATTTCCACCGATCCTATATCGTCGTGGTAAAATCCTTTCTGGTACATGAACGTTATAGTTTAAGTTTTAATATTCTGTATTGTAATAATAATAATATTATACTTTACACTCACTTTTCTGCACTTATCTATAAATGCAAGGATTAAGTTAAATTGACTTGTTTAATCTTTGTTAAAACTTATAAATTTTTCTTCAAATGTTATGAGTTATATTTATTTTCAATTATATCTTATAATAATAGTATACTTTTATACTTGTAACAGTTTAATAGTATATTTGTATACTTGTAATAGTATAACAGTATACTTGTATATATCTTAGGTTTACATGTAAATTCTCTACTTATGCGTTATGCAAAAGATTCTAATTCGATAAATGTCAAAGTACAAATTGTCCGATACATTTCATGGGAAATTATCTTTCAAATAATACAAATGTAGAAGATTCAACATACTCAACCAGCCAACATTTTTTCTAACCTATCAAACATGAGTACACTCAATATCATACTGCAACACTTACAATAAACAATTTAATACACAAAGCCCACAATAATTTCAAGAACGAAAAGGGCATCGTTCGGAATGATTGCTATTAATTCTGTTTTGTATTCGGCCGCAAGAGGCGCTGACGGCCGACGGACACTTGAGGGGTGATTTGTCACCGAGTGATTATTGCACCTGGACGAAGGTGTCGCTCGAACCTGTCACAACCGATTTCCAACGATCCTATATCGCCGTCGTAAAATCCTCCCAGCCACGCGAACGCCTCAACCCTTGACCGCCAATGCCGCTTTACTCTGTCTGCTCTCGACGAGTTATTGATGAGTTCTGTCAGTGTTGGTTTGAATCGCCGGGGAATTAAGAGCGACGCTCTCGGATACAAATGCAACTGAACGGGAGGTGTTTTCTTAGTATTAGAAGAGGTTTACTCATAATATTACTTGGTTTCCTTTCATAGTGTACTTTAACGGGCTTTTTATTTTTGTTATTTGTTAATAAAGGGCTTATAAAGTTAAAAATTGGAGTTAAAAAATAGTATTGTTTGTATTACATGCTGTATTTACGATTAATTGCAATTTAAGTGACTTTAAATATTAAACGTTAAATTAGGACTCTAACTGATGTTGTTTATTTGCGTTTTGACACATTAAAATATGGGTAGGCTGATTACAAAAATCTTCTAACGATGTATAGTTCGAAGTCCCATTCGTTTTAAAATTTTTGAGCTACTCTTGAAGCTTCCTTCATACTATTTACATACATTTTAAGCTAGAGAATAAAGTATTAACAAAAAATAATAAATAACAAAAGTGTGAGTTCTAAAGATTTGTTTTCTTATATAAATTAATTACAGACAGTATTGTCCCATCGATATGTAAAAAAAATTACAAAACAATCAAATCGTCGAAAATATTTAAATTCGTGATTAAATTACTATTCATTGAAAGTCAGGAAACCGTGCAAGAGTGTCAAATCCAGAAGCTTAAAATTGCCATATCGTATTCAGATCAGTGAAGTCGGTAATCGCTAAGAACGAATAACCAATGAAAACGACGCCGAAAAGCAGCGCCGGCATCAAAAGACTGCTCTGCACAATATGCAAAGATATTCTCGGGGATTTTTTCGGCTGGCTTTTTACCACTCCGGCGTCAGAGAGCCCCGGCATATATTTCGACGGCAAATAAAAATCGTGGTTACGTTTTCGTTGGTTATAATTAAAAGCAAACACACGCACACAGATTCACACGCACTCTCGCAAACGTGTGTGTTCTCAGGTACTACGGATGATCCGTAGGCTTTGGAAATATTTATCATTAACGATCGCGCCGCTGCCCGAGAGTATTTTAATCTTCCGTGAATCGGACTCTTCACGTATTTCGTAAGAGCGCCGTTAATTTTACACGAATATTCATGACAGTGTGCGTGTGTCCAGATATATATCTTCGCTAATATAATAATAATAATGCCATAGGTTTATATAATACAGTTGATGAAAAAAGTATTCGCGCATCCAGTATTTTTGGAGTAAATTTTCTTAAAGAAGACAGTTTTCTTTTTATATACAACTTTACTCCAAAAATACTTAATGAGCCAATAATTTTGTATTTACTGAATAACATTGTATTATATAATACAACAGAATCCAGTGTTTATGGAAAAAATGTTCTTGAAGAACAAAATTCTTTTCTCCAAACAAAAATACATTTTTGTCAACAAGAAAATGTTCTCTTTATGTAAAATAAATTCCCGTAAAGAAGATGGGCCCTATTCTAAGAAAATCGGTTAATATAATACTGCATATGCCAATACGTTTTTTAGCCATCAGTACTACAATTTAATTTTAATGAAACATTGCACATTAATTATACACTACTTTAATACCACACATTATAATTTACATATAAAACATTAATTTAATATTACATATGAAAGTTGATTGCTTTAAAAATACGTTTTACACGAACTATACATATTAAACTACAACACTTTATCACTTTCACCTGAAAAGTATCGCGTTAGTAAAAGGTGGCGTTAACAGGTGCAACGGAATCTCAAGTCAGTCCAATCTTATCGCCAGCGAATTCTTTCGCAGTTGGCGGCGCGCGATAATTGTTCGAAAGCGCAGCCTCGTTGAATCCCATGCCGGGCCGCCAGGCATATTAGCGCGCGATTGTGTTCGATAGGCTACTGTTAGAGCCGTCAGATTGGCTGATAAGTGGCGAGCAAAGCCGGGCGCAAAGGTTCGCCTTGCGCCTCAGCAACAGTTACACGTCGGCTCTGATCGATACTATCCCTGCTTCCATATAAAATCGTATGCAAAGTAGTTTACACTGAATTGACAAAGGTTGCTTTGTTATTACGAATGATGAAAATCTGTAAAAAAGCATTGGTAAACATAGTGTTTAGTTTAAGTTTAATTTATGGATGACATTATATAAAATAAATAAATAGTAAAATATAAATGTACTCTTAGATATAAGTAATTAAAAAGACTAAATAATACAAACAGAGGATTAAATGTTAATGCCGAAATGGACGTCAATCGGAAATTATTTTAGCAGCAGAAAGTACAGTCATTAAGAAAGTGATGAGGATGTTCAACAAGATATTCAATAAGTAAACAAATACAGATACTCTTTAGAATATTTTAATTTGAATCGGACACCTGTAAAGAACCGCATTTAATTTAAGACTTAAATTATATATGAATTTAAAGTCATTTAGAAATGTGTTATGAATACAGAGAAATATAATTATAATATATAGATAATCCTAATGTTAACGTTCGCTAACAGTTTTTTTATCGCTGTCAATAATTGCACAACGATTCACTGGTTCCTATTAACTATTCCTACAGCGCCATTTACTATTCTAATTTCACGTACCGCAGTGTACTATTAGAATTATGAGCAAAGCTAAGCATCGTGGCGAGCTTCTCTATGCTTTTACTATCGATCGAAGAGTGTACGGCTATTCTCTAGAAAGAAGGCAGAAAGATTCGATCTAAGGGGTTCAATGCAATGGGTTGGAAAAAGTAGTGTACTTACATATACGTTGGTTGATACGATGCAATTGTTATGATTTTGCCGCAAAAAGAAGATTGAATGAGACTTTTGAAAAGAATCATTTTTATTTTTATCTGATTCATTACAAGACGTTTATAATACTTTACGACATTTTTGTAACATCCTGTATGCATTGTTTAATAAAATACAATTTGATTATTTTCCAAAAAGGAGAGCACGAAAGAAAAATTTCGAAAATAGCCATCTTTCCTTTTATATTCTCTGCAATATGGCTATATTTTACGATATTCTAAGAACATCGTATATATGTGGATCAATACCTTTCAATTGTTATAATTTTCTTGTAACAGGGAAGTAGAACAAAAAGTTAAAAAATAGCCATCTCTATTTTTATTGTCTATGAGATGGGTATAATACTTTACGTCATTCTTGAAACACCTTGTATGTCGTGCAGCGGATAATGCATTCGATATCATGTCACGAAAGCAAAGAAACCAGCGAGCATTAAGAATAGCATAACGAGCGTAACTTCTGATGGACATGCGGCAGACAGGCAAATATCCTTCTCGAAGAGTTAACGATCCTCCTCCTTCCACCGACTGTCTGCCAATAGGAATCGCAAACGCGATACTTATCGGTTGGAATCGTATTTCGATTCATATTAGATGACCGAAAGCGCTCTCTGTGCTTTCCTTTGCCGATTAAATGGTAGACCGAAGCACGCTCGCGTTTACTCGAAAAAATAAGACATGAAATCCTACTGTGTGTTTCATGTACATCGACTCTCAAAATTATTCGGCCATTAGTGTACGGCTAACGTTATGAGTCAATATTTCAGCTGTTTATGAACTGTATTGATCATCTTTCATAACAATAATTATTTATTGATACATACATTATATAAGAATAATTGGTGAAACTGAAATAAAATCAAAATATTTGAACAGTATATTTCTCTACTTTGTGGCAACATTTTATTTTAAGGAGTTAAAAAATGTGAAATTATGAATATCCGGTAGCAGCATTGATAACATTGGAACATAAATGTATGATTAATTTTATGACTCCATACTTCAGTTGTTTATTTCTAACAGTAATTTATTTATCGATACCCTCAGACGTGTATTATTTCTTCAAAAAATGCCCATAAATTAATCATAATCGATAAACTAAAGTAAACTTTATTTTTGCGCAACAAAAATATTTCGACATTATAATTAATAAATCCTCAAACTTCGTATTCGCGATACCAAAACCGTAACTGCGATACAGGTAGGGTTGGAATCGCATTTCAACTTATATTGAATGACCGAAAGTACTCTCCATGCTTAGCTGCGCCGATTAGATAGCAGAGAGCGGTGCAAGCGCGCGTTCAATCGTAAAAATTGGAGATGAACACCAGCCGCATGTTTCCCGTATGTCTACGCTCCTATTAATTGATGAGATCTCTCGTGAAATGGACGCGCTGGCTCGCCGCTCGCACGCTAGAAGCGTTCGCTCGATACCCTGCTAATTCGAACACCCGCTACGGTTAACTCGAATCGGGATTTATAACGGACTAGTTGTCGTGCACGGATTTTCTCGAGTGGTATTTCATGCGCGCGTTAATAATAAGATATTTTGTAGCGTAATAGGTTGTTGCAAACATCTTTTAACGATGTGCAGTAGATAAAAATAGTATGGGTACGCGTTCCTTTTCTTGGAGCAATTGTGATATAGAAAAAAGTTTATGTTTTAAGAAAATATGTTTTTTCTGAAGTAGATATACAGCGGATTAAAAAAATATTCGCACGCGGCCCTTTTCTTGGAGGAAATTGTTTCAGAAAATATACTTTTTTAAACAAGAAAGTTTTCGTTTTAAGGGAAAATGAATGCTGAAAAGGAATCTTTTCTCCTTTAAGCAAATTGACTTCGGAAAATCTAGGTGTTCCAATATTTCTTTACCCAATATATAATTCGACATCGCATTCCTTTTGAAAAATGTGCGGTCACTCTTGAAGCACAAATATTATATTTTATTTTCTTAACATTCCTAACAATTCATAAGCTCTAAAATGTAAATCAACACTTGTCGAAGAATTGATATTCCAAAACGTCCGATCCCTCGAATATCATCGCACAATACATTCAACAGTAACAATGCAATCGCATAGTCGCGGCTGGTAAGTGCAGATAAAAAACTATCATAGCATGAATCGGATTGTTTCGCCGGCGACCGGGCTTCACTCCATTAAGCAAGAGCGCACTCGGTTGCGGACTGGTGCTGTGTAGGGTAGCTTTCGCCAATTGGCGGATGATTTTAAGCGAGTGATCGAGCGAGCGTGTCGTGATCCGCCGAATCCGAATCCGCCGGGCCAGTAATCGGGGACGCTTCCGTGCTTAGTCATTGCGAGGGGGCTGCGATAGCTCGTCGAACAGCAATCGATTTTAATTGCAGAGCAAGATAACCGTGTCCTATCTAGTGAAAAGGTTAACGATCTTCCATCATTGCTTCGGCAGCCCTCCGGCGAGACTCATATTCAATACCATAATTGAGCAGCTAAACCTTCCTCCTACGACGGGTAACTGTGTTTGCTAAGGAATGAATTTCAAGCTCTAACTTGGCCTGACATAATACACCTGAAAATTCATTGTTCTCATCTATACTGTAAATTCTGTACTTATTACTCTTTACTTAATACTTGTTACTTATTAGTTGCTACTCATTGTATATTTCTTGTTAGTTAATATTTGGTACTTATTACTTATCACTCATTAGTTGTTACTTATCTATTAATTAATATATAAAGAAAAAAACTACTCAACCGATGTGGATCATTTTTTCAACATTGGAAAGTATTTTTCCTCCAGATGGACCTAGACTACATTTTATTATGCTTACTCCTCAGGGAATCGAACAGTGAGCATACACGCGCCACAAGACGAATTGAAAGAACTTCTTGTCCACACAAAACTAGATATAATCTCGAAAACTATTGAATGAATTTTAATATAGTCTATGAAATATTGTAATTTTTGTTACTTATACACACTGCTTCAAAAGTAACTCCAAAATTTCAAAAGGAATGGGAGTTTAAATTATATAGTTAACATCGTCAGAAAAGTTTGTTAACAAAGATTGTTACAATAAATACTACTTTATATTTGACTTATACTTCATGAATGTTGTGGAATATCGTGCTATTCGTTGACAAAATATTATTGTTAAAAAGATAGTAGCAACAACCTATTATTACTTAAATTAAATTATTGTTAACGCGTACAGGAAATGTCACTGGGATGAGGCAGGGTAGGACAGCTGGTATTTGATACTAGTCGTTGCTGCACTGTGCCCTGTGTCAATTGGAATATTCAGCCAAACTTGATTTGTCAATGAAATTCAATTAGCACCCCAACAATTGTTGGGTACAATACCAGCCTGGTTTTTGGATTTCTGCTACGAATTTTGCTTCAATCTCGTTGCAATTACGAGGCGAGTTTAATTGAATCTAGGTTTTCCGATCCTGTCGTATTTTCGTTTCTCCACCGATTGAAATGCCTATTCGGAGTTAATTGTGGAATTAATTAATAGTGATAGAGCGGGTCTAAAAATATAAATGACTTTTATTAATCTACTGCAAAAGCTAGTCAATTGCTACCTATAATAAACCATCGATCTGTAATAAATCTTCACTGACAAAATGCTTGAAGTAATTACGGCACGAAAAGAAAGCTTTCTTCGAGTCAGTAATCCAAGTTTCACTTTTGGCGCGATCAAAAAATAAAATCTTATCTGACTAGTAGTTTTCGGGTTGCGTCAGAAGGTTGAGTACTGAGAGAAATATAAATATAAATGATTTGTATGAACCAATTTAAAACTTAATCAGAAAAATTCTTTCTAGCACTCTATTGTTATTACTTAACCTTAAACAACAACAAATGTATTTTGTGACAAAAGTAATCTACAATCAATTATCACATCTATATTTAAATATCGTTAAATTATAATTATGAGAATATATTCATTTTTATTTTTATTACAAATATATAATACAAATTGTGTGTGAATACTAGATGGATAAAATATTCATGTATACATCTATCGATTACATATTTATAATATTCATAATAAACCATCGATCACTAACAAATTGTCACTTATAAAACGCTAAAAATAATTACGGCAGGAAAAAAACGCTTTCTTCGAGTCAGTAGTGATTCGAGTTTCACTTTTGGCGCGATCAAGAAGTGAAATCTCATTTGGCAAGTAGTTTCCGGACTGCGTCAAGAGGGTTCACAGCCGGGGCTGCGAGTTCTATCTTACTTTAATAAACGCACAAGTCGGGAGAAGCCGTATTTCAAATCACGCCGCCGAGATTAGGGTAATCAGGATTCCATCTCGCGCCGTGCCGGTGTACAGGCAAATTCCAAGCGCAGTCGGATTGCCGAGTGAGGTCTCTCACCGTGGCGGAGAAAAAGGGAGCACCATTACATCTGGCTATCCATTCAATCATACATCCGGCAGAAAGGGCACCGCGATAATTTCGACAATAAATTTCGTCAGGATTTATTTTTATGGCAGCCTTTCACAATACCACCATTGGCAAATATCTTAAACCTAATTCTCATACTTTCAACCCACTTTAAAAAGAAAGATACTCAATTCGCCGTGTATACTTTTTTCATGTTCCATCATGAAACCTTTCTTTTTTTCTAAAAGAAGCTGACATAATTGTCCTGTTATAAAGAAATGGAATTTATTTAACACTGTTAACATTTATTTTGTGAAGACTTCATAGCAAATCATTCGCTCCTGCATAACCTCTCCTGTCACATTGCGCCTTGCACAGAGTGTCCTAACCTTACCGTAACGGAACTGATCAATCTGATCATCTTCTCTCTGGAGTTGATAACTCATCTCTCGTCTTGGAGACGTCGAACAGTAATGTAGAAAACACGGCAAAAGTATATGTACCATACGATGTCAAAGGTTTATTAAGATTAGTACAGGATTAGGTTTAAATAAATATATATAGTAATATATAAATATATATAGCTATAAATATATTGTTGCCTCTAGGAGTTTCTTCCGGCGCGACATTTAAAGTGAATCCTACAATAACCAACCGCTCTGATTATCTGTCCTAATTAATTTATTTTCTCAAGCCAACTAGCTTATGTGGATCATTCTCATCATCCACACTTCCATGCTCGACTTATCAAAGTATTTGATCATCATGAGGAATTCTAGCCGGGTCACGCAAGTGACCTTTTGTGCATAAACGGCACAATACTCCACTCAAGTAAGCGTTAATCCCTCCTACACGAAACTTTCGAAACTTACTCAAGTCTTCTCGTTTTGTGTGTGAAATTTCCAGTGAGAACTTATGCTCATCAATACGCACACACTATCCAATTCTGTATTTTTATAGAATCTATTGTGTATTTACTCATGTAAATACTCATTGTACCTTTGTAAATACCACACGGCAAATCGAATATTTACCGGACATCCAAGCTTTGATAAATCCACAATAGCTATTTATTTCTTCAAATATAGTTCACTAATTATTTTGATTACATCATCTACTCATCCCATTTCCAAACAATTGCTGGCCATTGTTATTGCATGTAAACCGATGTTTCGTTTGGCCAGACATAACTTTCGAATGAACAATTGGATCAATTTTAAATATTTTACATCCGGTGGTAAGGAAATGACAATAACATGCATGAAGAAAGAAATTTTGTTTAACAAATGTAACTGCCCTCAAAAATAAGTACACAAAAAAGCGCTATGAAATTCAAAGTAATTTTCGTCTTATTTTTACGCTTTCTAAATTTTTGGATCCGACGTATTAATATTAAAATTAATCAGAGATTACCTTTTACATCCAAGTGAATAACTTACGTCTTTATGCATTAGTACAAATAATATAATATTCTATATTATGTAAAGGACATAGGGAAGACTGCAGAAACATTCATATATAATTAAAACAATTTAATTATTTCAAATTATTCTACATATAGCATAATATATTTAACAGGGGCGATTCAAAGACTAGTGAATCCCCTTATACATTGTAGGGAATAACCAATTGTGTCTGAAGCTCACAAAACTTCATTTGGACACAAATATGCGTTCAAAAGCTAGCCCTTGAATTTAATTACATGTAAGCTTCTTCTCGGAACTGCAAAGGTAAATCTCGAATTTAATATAATGATGCCGCATATTTTAAATGATTAAATTCGCTTGTGTATTCCTTTACTTGAATATATGCGGGTGAGTTTCCTCATTGTGCAGCCACTGTCAATTGGCAGGCTTTATACATCCAATCCCTTTTATGCGGTAGATACGCCTGGTGGAAAAAGAAATCACATAAACGGAAATCGTACTGTACGAGGAAAAACCGTGTAAAATGAAACCACGTAATATGGAAAAGCCTGCGTAAACGAAAGACACTTTTTTGATAAAAAAAAACAACACATGCAAACAGTATCGCGTAAAAAGAAAATTGGGTGTATCTTTGCACCTGTACAGTCGATTTCCGTTTGTGCATATGTTGTTTTCGCAGTAGATTACTATTGCTAAAAATTCGCATTCATATTTTGATTGAAATATCAAAGCTTTCAAGCGAAACAGGAGAAAATAGGTAATCTCTACAATAATCGAAATTACTGTTAATCGGTCATATGTTTCCTTAATTTATTTAGAGACTTTTCATATTTTTTAGGTAGGATATTTGATGCACTGATTAAGTTTGATATATTGATTTAGAATAATGATCATACTATTTCCAAAAATTCGCCTTCCAACATTGAAATTACCAAACTTTCAAACAAAGTACACAGAAACAAATCCACTTTACGAAAAACAAAATTAGTATGCAACAGACATATGCCTTCCCAATTTATTGAAAACTTTCTGCAATTTCTCTGCTAAAACGTTTGTTATACTAATTTAGAATAACGATCACTACGAGTTTATTTCGTTCGATGAATGAAATTGCTTTCCCGAAGAGGAGTACAAAAGTTCCGTCGATACTTATAAATCGAAATTGTCACGTGGCACAGGTAGCTATGTAATACGGGACGGACTGTCAATGGCGAGCGAGAGGACAGTCGAATGCACCAAGAATATCCTAGTCTCAAATTGGCACTGTTCACTGAATACCAAATCCCGTTCGCACGATAGGGACTCCTGAAGACTTCACTGATTCATTCATACATTTCCAATTCACAAATCTGTGTGCTCTGATTATCAATATCAGAGTTGATCGCTCCGAATCTACATCCATGGATCTTCCAGCTCATTTCAATTAATTTAACCCGTTTGTTAATGGATTAAACTTGTTTGTTATATGTACACATACTTGTTCCATTAAATCAATAATTTTATCTATGGAGTTTTCCATTGCCTGTGTGGCGTGTCATGAAAAACCCACAGCTAATTATAATTAATTTAATCCAATTGCGATTCATTGCATTACAAAAAATGACATTATGCATAGTTTATTCCTTATATTACTTATTCCAATAAATGAATAAATTATTCTATTGAGTTTTCCATCACCTGTGTGACATTTCATGAGACGTCTGAATAATGTCTGATCAGTGTCGTTCCTATCTACTAACAGTAGTACAGGTCAATCGTTGATCCGTCCTGATTCTACAGGATGGTGTATATTTTCCAAATTCCAGTGAAACTATCCTCGTGAAACTAGTGTCACTTAATAAATAATTACTAATTGTTAAATATATAACAATATTCATGTGATCGTATCTCCCAATATTCATGTAATCATATCTCCCAATATTCAAATTACAAAATCATGTTAATTTACACCACCAATTAGTACACAAATAAATGACAATTATACTGTTATTTAATCACTTCATTCCGTTTAATATAGCATCAGCTTTCCATTCCAACAAATAATAGTTCCAGTGGAAATTCTATTAATTCTCCGTCAACTATGTGGGGTTAAATTAACTCTTAATATTATTCATCTACAAATACATATGTATCATGTATACCGTAGTTACCTCGAACCGTGATTTATAACGAACTAATTATGTTACCCGACTTAACTTTGGCTAATATTTCGTGTACTCATTAGCAACAAGTTCATATAAAGAATAGGTTGTTGTAATTATCTTTGTTGGAAAAATCTTTTAACGATGGGTAGCTTGGCATCCTATTTCTTTTGAAATTTTAGTGTTACTCTTGAAACACCCTGTATAAGTAATAAATACTGTAACATTTTATAACCTCTAATCTACACGGATAATAATTGTGTACAGGAGAAAACCCTGTATTAAAATCGGTTTAGTGGTTTTTAAGATTATATCAAGTTTTCTGTATGCGAGAAGCTATTTTAATCCATCTTGTGGTGCATTTATGCCCACTGCTCGGTTCCCTGAGGGGTAAGCATAATGAAATATAGTCTGTCCGAGGAAAATATGCTTTCCAATGACAAAGTAATTAGCCGAATCGTTTGAGTAATTTCTGTGATTACCTTAAACACATAAACTTTTAAATTATATAGAAAAAATATAATTTGAAATGTAGATATTAATATACAAATATAAATTAATACAAAATGCTGTATAGCTACACTTTGGAACAATCCTCAAACAACCCCCAAATTTGGAAATCCACTCCAAAAGTTCCACCAAATCCAAACGCTCAAAAATCATCTCGACGTCTATAAGAAAACAATCTTGAAACATCGGCAGCGCAAGTAATCTCCGAGATTATCGCGAAGACACAAATATGATAAGGAAATAATAAGAATAACTGTAAATAAATCTAGTTATTAATACATAAATATAAATGACTAGAAAATCGAATAAACCTGCTCTTTAACCCTTTAACTGCGCAATTAGTCTAATATTCCGCTCCCTCCACTCGCAAAGCTTTTACATTCGTCTTTTTTGTAGCGAATCTGCAAAACATCCTAATGTGAAGGAAAATCATTTTTATTCTTATAAAATATCAGGATTAAAAACCGGAACATATGGATGATTAAAAATATTAAAATATTATAATTAAGCATTTCTTGTAATACGACCAATAATTGATTACATATAGTCTATTACAAATTAAAATAAACTACCATAAACTAATAAAATTATAAAACAAGAAAATAAATTGTTATAAAAGTTGGTCTTACATTATGATCGCACCAGCACGCAAAATTTGACGTAAACTTCCAGTACGCCACAAACATACAGGATTATTTATAAAGTTACAAACTACGTTTATCAGAAAAATATATATAGATCCAATCGCTAACAGACGATAACAACAATTGAAAAGGGTTAAAACAATCCACTTACATTAATTGAACCCCGTCTTTTACATACTCACGCAATCCCCTAAATCGCAAAGCTATCCTAACACCTCGAAAAATCAACGAACCGCGGATAAAAAAGCAATCCTCAAACACGGATGGCGCAAGCAGTGGTACAGGGCATAATTCATCGCTGAGCTTAAAAAAAGGGTCGACAGCTAGTCGACAGTCAGGCACACGATGGCACTTTTTCCTGAGTGGCAAGGGCGCGTGCCGCTCCCGACAACGATATACACAAATATTGCGTAATATATCAGACAGAGATCTCTAGCAGCAAAAGAGGTAGCACTGTTCACTAGAGACGTCAGAGAAAAAGGGGCTTCCCGCTCGAGAGAGTGGATCGGAGCTTGCAGGTATGTGGCGCATTCACCCCAAGCAAGCAAGCAGGCAAGCAGGCAAGCAGGCAGGCAGGGAGGCAGACAGGCAGGCAGGCAGGCAGGCAGGCAGGCAGGCAGGAAGGAAAGCAGGCAGGCAGGCAGGCAGGCAGTAGGGAGGGCCGTGAACGAGTCAGACGGACGAACGAGCGCCAGTCTAGCGTGGGCGCACGACGCGGCACCACGTGTATCGGAGGCTGCTTTCATCCCTTCGGCGCCGCGCACGATCATCCAGTCATCCAGTCGCGCACAGTGAGCCATCGGAAAGTGACACGCTCGGATACGAGGAGTTCGTTCCAGCCGATTCCAAGTGATAGTGCTTTCTCGACCGAAGTGTAATATCCAAGTGACTTCGCCGGGATCATCAATGGATAGGTAAAGGATTCCTGATAAATAGTGAGCTTGCGGAATGAATACAGTCAGGTGATTATTAAAGACTGTTTCTGACGCTGCTTCATATCTGTTGTAACTGTTTTTTCTAAGTTTTGCAAGAGAAATTTTGTGATAGTTGAATGATAATGTGAAGGGTACATTGTGAGCTTTTGGAATGAATAGAAGCAGGTGATAGTTAATGATTGATTTTGTGGTTACTTGTCCTTAGTAATGCTATTTGCTGAATTTTGCCACGGGACTTTTGTGATAGTTCAATGAGAGTGACAAAGGGAATTTCAGATAAATTGTGAACTTTCGCAATCAATCCAGTCAGGTGATGATTAAAGATTGATTCTCAGTTTACCTGACCTTAGCAATACTGCTTGTTGAGTTTTGCTACGTCATATTGACGCGCTCGTGATAGTTGAATGACAGTGGCAGTGGGGATTCTTGATAAATATTGAGCTTTCGTAATGAATAAAATCAGGTGATGATTAAAGACTGATTCTGATTATTGCTTGATCTCGGTTATACTGCTTTCCGAATTTACCATAGGGTTTTTAGGACAGTTGAACGACAATGCAAAGGGGGTTGTAGACAAATAGTTAGATTGCGGAATGAATACAGTCAGATAATGATTATAAAGTGATTCTCACGCTGCCTGACCTTAATAATACTGTTTGCTGACTTTTGCTATGTCAATTTGACGCGTACGTGATAGTTGAATGACAGTGGCAAAGGAGCTTCTTGATAAATAGTGAGCTTTCGGAATGATCAGATTCAGGTGATGATTAAACACTGATTTTGTGATTGCCTGACCTTTGTAATACTGTTTTGGGGACTTTTGATATGAGAATTTTATGATAGTACAATGACAGTGACAAAAGGGAATTTCAGATGAATGGTGAGCTTTCGCAATGAATCAAGCCAGGTGATGATTAAAGACTGATTTTCAGGTTACCGGACCTTAGGAATATTATTTACTGAGTTTTGCTATATCAATTTGACGCGTCTGTGATAGTTGAATGACAGTGGCAAACGAGCTTTCTGAAAAATAGTGAGCTTTCGAAATGATTAGAATCAAGTCATGATTAAAGACTGATTTTGTGATTGCCTGACCTTAGTAATCCTGTTTTTATGGGTTTTGCTACAGGAATTTTATAATAGTACATTGACAATGCCAAAGGGAATTTGAAATAAATGGTGAGCTTTTGCAACGAATCAAGTCAGGTGATGATTAAAAACTGATTGTCAGGTTACCTGACCTTAGCAATACTGTTTGCTGATTTTTACTACGTCAATTTGATGCGCCTGTGATAGTTGAATGACAGTGGCAGAGGGTACTGGGTGATAGCAAAATTAGAGAGGGACGATGCCCGCGAAATTGACGTTTAGCGGTAAACCGGCCGTGAACGCACACGATGCACGAAAGAATATTATTTTTTTCGATCTAGCAACAGTGATAAGCCTCCAACGAACTTTGCGCCTTCCGGAAATTCGTTGTTCAAGGGCTCTCTAAGCGACGATGCCACTGCAGCGTCTTTGTCGTCTGATTACTTCTGCGATGAACCCTTGCCTGTCGAAGTGCCTCGATTTATGTCATGATGAGTCATTTTTACTGCCGATTCACACGCGAGATCGTTGGTGGAATGATTGTTCAATGTTTAGTTGTGCTAGATTTTCGATGAATGACTTCGTCGTTTTATTCTTTTAGGGGCTAGCGGGTTGAATTTTGCAGAATGTTGTGCAAGCGATAGGATGCCTGTGAAAGAACTAAACGCTCCATACAGGAAATTCTTTGTTGAACGGGCTTTCAGTTGATGAGTTCAATTATGCTTTGTCACATTTTTGTTCAAATTTAAAGGACGGTAGCGTGTTTTTGCTATTCGGACAATTTTTCATTTCACCTGTCTTTCATACAAAAAATTCGATCTTGTTCTTGCGAAACTGACTATTAAAAATTTCTTAAGGAAAAACTGTAATTTTTAAACTATTAATTACTATTTCGCAGAAACTTAGTTTATTTGATTTTTAGTAACAACACACATTTTTTGTAATTTTTATAGAATCGTTAAAAACATGCACTGCTTTTTACCAGTGAGTGGAAAAAGTGATATTAACCGATTGAACTATCAAGTAACCAATCATCTGTATTTTCCACGAAATTCAGATTATCTTTTCTACTTGTTATAAAACACTACTTTCTTACTGAAATACATAAATTAAATTAACGATCCCACTTCAAGCAATAATAGACTGTTTTTTATTTAGTGATATATCGTTGACGTTGAAAATACTTGGGACTGATTTCGGATTTGATACTGGAACTAGGCTGCAGCCCACTGAACTATGGTGTCCGAGATAGAGCGTGGTTAGAGCAGTGCAGCTATATCGATTCATTCTCATTCGTGTTTGGTGCTTGACATTGCTCCCATGGAACTCTCTTTTCTCCGCCTAACTTAACACTTTGAGTGCCTAGCCTGCGGATTTTTATCGCTAGATTTACTAGACAACAAATATAATCAGTATGATAATTTGTCATAAGATTTTTCTTTAAATTTATGTGCAATTGCGATTTAGTTTTTCAATGACTTCATTTTCTATGGTCTTTCTTGAATTCGATTGTTCTATTCCCTTCTCTTCCTACAATAATTCTATTCTCTTTCGACAATTTTTATGTTTCTTGTAAAAGATACTTTAGTATTATATTATTATAGATATTTTAGTATTAATTCTTTCACCACACTTTGCTATAAATGTTTATTAGCGCTATTTTTATAGAATTCATTCAACGCGTGTCACTGAAATTCGAGTGACCGGCTACTCAAAATGCTGAGTAAGTCGGGAATAATTTAAGGAAATAATGTGCATACTTAGTAAATAAGGAGTATCCAGTGAACACTTCCGCCGTTCACTCTTGAGTGCTGACACATTGCGAATTTAGGTTCTCTTTGGACTTTGAGTGATGTTAAGTGATGTTGATGGAAATAAATGGCTTTCAGTACTGACGACTGTTAACGTGTAATAAAAAGCGCTGTGTTCCGTGAATAGTGAATACTCCGGATTGTTATTAAACAGTAGAAACAATCAACCTATGAAACAAGTACACACCTCTCGGGAGTCTGACTTTCATATTCATTCATAATTGAATAACACTAACTGCATAATTTGTCGGAAAGTGCTTCGAGTCTTCCACTTTAATGCGAGAAAACAGTTTCCATCTTATTTTCGCGTGCAGTTTTTCTTTTGCAAGTTCACTTTTCGCGATAACATTAGCGTATAAATTACTATTTATTTATAATATTCGATCGTTGATATCTTTGGTACTTAGCATATTCCAAAATTAGTTTAAAAATTTGAATAAATGGTTTTCTGCATTCTGCTTCTAATTTTACTTTAATATTGATAGAATCTTGTGAGGATTTTGATTCAGTCAAGGATTATCGATCTGCTCATATTTTCGTTTCTTGTCTGACTTGAAATTGCTACATGGAATTAATTGTGACAGGGTGATTCTTGTGATCTACTCTCGTTGATGGCCAAACGTTTTCAAATTTTACAAATAGTTAGTTATACTAGTCTCCTTAATACATCATACAAAATTTCAAATTTATACCGCGACAACTATATTGGAGCAGAAACACGTGTGAAAGATAATATTTCTTGAATACGAAAACCACCACGATTTTTCGCATTCTGTTTAGAATGTTTGTTGATTTTAATTGAGTCAAGGATTATCGATGTGCTCGTATTTTCCTTTGTCCTTCGATTAAAATTCCTGTTTGAAATGAATTATGAAATGAATACAAAGAACCTAATATAAATCTCTAATCGAAAGGATCTGCCGTCGCAGAGATCAATCTTCAAATTCAACAGTTATTCAACAATCTCCTTAATACGTAACAAAAATTTCAGGCAATTCCTAAACAAAAAAAGAAATACCACGACAACAATTTAACCGCGACCGTGAAGTAATTGCATTGCGTGATTAAAGTGTATCAGAGGTTGTTTGAGAGCGAAAGGGAAGCGAGAGGGAGACGGTACTCGAGAGTAGGAATATTCCAGCATGGCCGTTGCCATCCGGCCATTACTTTTTAACACTGGCATACTTTCTGCGAAGCATACTTTCGAACTGCTCCGTTTCGCTCTTCCTAGAAAAGGCCTCTGCTTCTCTGCAAAGCGAATAAAAGAGTAGCCGCCTCTGGCGATCGCGATTTATCACCGAAAAGTTCAATGAAATCTTCGTTCAACCACCCCCGAACCACCCCTTTCGCTCCTACTTCGGGATTGATTGCTTATCGCTTGCTCAGGGATTTCACCCTTTCGTGTCTATCGAAACACTCGGATTTTACAGCAGAGTCGACTTTTTCCCTGGCTTGCTTGCAACACCCTTGTGTCGCAGGGTAGTTCGATGGATTTAAAGTTCGACGAATTGGACGCTCGCGCTTGAAATCTGCGAAGTTAAATACCACAAAATGTTCCACTTGGGAGAGTGTTTGGATTGCATGGAAAGTGAATTTGTTGATGGTATTCTAGATATAAGGAAGATGTAAAAGAAAGGTTCTAGTCGGATATTGTAAGGGTAGAAGACGGATTTCTTGCTCTTTTATGATTGTATTGTATTTTATTATATTTGTATAAAAAGCTTTCGCCAGGAATGGGCTGACCTTATTTATAATATCTTTTGTAAACCATCTTCTATCAACACATTCGTAGGTGTTAATGTTTAATATTACATCATTTTATAGTTGTTCCAAAAATGAGAGAATACAAATATTTCCATATTTCCAAATCTTTAATATTGCTAATTTTGACTTAGTACTTCTAAAATATTATATTTTCCTATTTTATATTTTTACTTTGATAAATATTTCTTATTTTCAATCCCTTTTTAGCGTTGTAACCGAGCGCTTGTAAGTTCCTGGGATGTGTATTGTAGAATCAAACGTTTGACTCTTTGACACTTTCTCTGAATCTGACTCGTCTTTGTTCTCTAACTCTTTCAAAGCTCTACCTGCTTTGCAGTTGGAACCTTCTTAAAGCAGTCACACCTACTCACACATCTTGTATCCCTTCGCACACGTGCCACTCGCGGCTTTGGCTCCAACCATTCTAAGAATCGTTCTCGTCATCCTTCGCTCGCAATTGCTGCCTTTCAATATCTCACGCGCTTGTCCAACAGTTATTTGATCTTCGCCACCATAGTCGCAATGCCCCTGCAAAGTTACACATGCATGCATTCGGCAAAATCATTAAAAATCAGACTTTGTACTTTCTTCCAACCGCTCTTCTTTCACGTCTGATTTTGTATTATGTTTTTTCGTCTTCTAGTTTGCATTCATACATAATGTTAATAAACATTTTAAAAATACATCTGTATTTCTACTATGAAATACACATGTTTGAAAAATAGAAAATAAAGTTATTGAAATGAGTATTCGTGGTAAAATAGTATACATTTAGAATTTAAAGTGGAAAAAGCATTCTGTACTGGCACACAGTACAAGTGAATATTTTATTTACGACTGGCATCTTTCGTTATACCTTCCGTAAATTCTCTAGCAAACGAAAATGATTCATGCAATATCTTCTCGATATTGTTTCCAATACACTTCTCAATTTATTGATAGTTCTATCCCAGCCAGGGGTTATCACCTATTTAAAATATCTCATGATTCATTGAATTAAAACGTCAATTGGGGTGCTATAGTCCAAAAATTTCCCTCCATTTTTCCAGAACTTCCCGTTGAAACTCCCTCGTTCCCCGAAGAACCACTTTCATTTTACTGTTTCTCCTCCATCCGGCCTTTATGCATTCACCGCTTTACGACTGGTGAGTAACGAAGTTTAAAATCGAATCAACGCGATAACTCGCTTCCGTGTTCTTTATCTCTCGTCTCAATTGGCATCGACAGTTTTTCACAGGCAGCGTCTCGAGCGGAGCAACGAATTGATAAGCCCAGCACTACTTATCAGGATGAATGGCTTCTTCTCTCGATTTCCTTCGATCAAGTGCGTATCGGCACTCTCCAATGCAAACAAGTAGCTGCCACCCCCCTCCATTATTCATTGCTCGATCTTTCTTGCACCTCTCCCCGTAAACTTTAAGGTAAAACGATGGTGTTAATACTTTGCGTTGCCGGCAAGTTCCTTCGAAGTCGTTTGGTGAGAAAGTGGCGGATGAGGAAGGGTGGGGATAAGATGATCTCGTTCCACTGGAAGAAGTTTCAATCGTCGCGACACTCAAAGGAAATATCACAAGCCCGAGGAACCACCTTCCGCAGAGATAAAGTCTCTTGTATTCCTCGGATGTATAATGTAACATCTTTAACGTAGTTGATAGGAGAAAAGCAAGTTTTGTTAATCTATCTTTCCAGTAGAAACTCCTTTTGTCCAAATGTACCTCGCAAGCTCCCTCGAATCGGATGGAATATTTTTTTAATTGTTAAGTGCAACAGATACCCGCGAGCCATTATCTCTGGGCGAATTGTTATAAATTGTAAGATCGCGTTTTAGTTGGGAAGAATGCTTTATTTGGGGATACTGGGATAGGTGCTTTCAATTTGTATGTTTGGTAAATCAATTGTGTGAAAATTAGATTAAATAACGTGTGAAAAGTTATGAAATTCATAATTTTGAAAGCGAATTAAATTACAATTGACCATCAATTAATTCTTACTGAATCAGGATCAACAATAGAACTTTGTTTGTAACGCAATGGGGCACCTCCAAGACTATAATGTCTCTTTCATTACAGACTAGCTATTCCACTTCAAGTTTTACAACACTTTTTCACTCATATCGCACTTTCGGCAAGAGATATCGTGACTGTGGAAATATGTTGAATGAAAGTTCAAAGTAGGACAGTTAATCTCTCCTAATATACAGTTCTATATATATATATATATATATATATATATATATATATATATCTATACTTGACATACTTTATACTTCACTAACATATAACGATGTCATGTGCGGCCTATGTTAGTCAGAAAGAAGTAAGTTTCTACATAGTGAAAGAGTTCTTCAAGTTTGTTCAGTAATTTTAGAGATTGCCCTTTACATTCCAAGAAAGATTTTACGTCTGTAAATAGTATAGACCAACCCAGCTTTACCCGGATGAAATTTTGATTACAGTTTGCGAATATTTTAGTTTACGGAATAATAGATTGTTGCAACTATCTTTGATGCGAATATCTTCCAACAATGTATATTTCAACTCGCCATTCCATTAGAGTTGTTTTTGTATTTTAACAATATTTTACAATTCGAATTTTATATATTTATATATGACTTTATATATTAGTATTGATTAGCTTAAATTTAAACTGCAGATGTATTCTAAGATTAAACCGCTTTGTAAACTTTTACCATTAACAATAAGTATTAAAAAAGTAATACATTAATACAATAAAAAGCAGAAACTGCTGGCTGAGTACAAAGCGCCATATCATGCAAAAAAACTCGTAAGCAATTTTCGTTAGCCACTTTGCCAATATAAAAGAATCGGCGCAATTGTTGTCCGAGCAAAGAGAACGACATGTATTTGAATACGTTAAAAATTTGCAAACAGCGCCGGACAGGCGCGCGCGGACACGATGCCATAAAATACACACCGTGGAATTAAAGCACTTATTGCGCAGGTTTCCTGTCACACGGAAAGCTCTTCCTGTATCCTTTCACGATAATTACTGTTAATAACTGTTACTGATAATTACTGTTAATACTGATAATTACTATTAATGCATCAATAACTCGCACGATTGCTCGAAGTATTGACGCGTTGATAATATTCCGTTTTAACATTTCAATTGCGATTATAATTTTTGCTATTTGGTCAATAATTCTGTTGTAACACGTTTATAATATTCTCGAATTTTATTATTATTATTGACTGGGAAAATTAATTTGTACGATTTATATGGTTGCGATTTGCCGAGGAATAATATTGTCCTACATTAGTTTGGGACTGTAAAATTTTGATATCGAAGTCTGTATAATATTAGAAAAATTTCTGTACGAATAGATAAATTAACATGTGTGATAGTTATTAATTTTATTAAGTTGGTCAAATTTCAAATCATTAACATAATATTTCCATAATCAGTTTATTAATTTGATTAAATTTAAGGTAAACGTGAAGTGGTAAATCCATGCAATGATAAACCCTGTAAAATTAGCTTCTTTCATTTATTGACTGACAAATTGGGTTGCTGACTGCCAGTGGTATTTAATAATTAGCGGTGAGACAAAAGCCCGCAATAGCAGAAGCGCAGAGCACTCATAATCGATTTTCCTAGGGTTTCCGCCGACTTTGTCTTAAACTCGAGGACCAGCTGTCCCTTTATGATAGCCGTCCGGAAGTTGCATAACGAAGATAGCCACGCGTAATCTTACTCTCAACTCTTTTTCCTTCTCTCCCAATCGATGGTGATCAGCTTAAATTTCCAGCGATATTCCAACTCGGACAAAGTGGCTCGAGTAAATCGAGAAAAATCTGGAATTTAGAAATCAATATGTGCGAAAGAATAAGCCAATTAAAACTAAAACGTTCCTTACTTTTAATAAATTTCGTAATAATAAAATAGAATTTGTAAATTTAAAATATTACAGTAATTTATTCTAACATAACATTTTCATTTCTAATAAGTCTAAATTTGAACATCAATACTCATTTTTACATCAACTTCAAAAGTGCACACTTATATTCGTCTCAATTAATATTAACTGTAATACGAATCGTTTTGATTCGCAAAGGAAATCGAAGTGCCAATTTATAGATCTGACAGGTTCGATCAAGTTAATTCCAAGGAGGCAGGTGTATTCTCGAGGAATTGTGTTAATTTCAATGTGTTCGATCTCCCCCTCTTCGACCCCACGTACGATATTGAGCAGACGATGCCGAAGGGGATTCCACTCGGAATTCGTGTGGAAAAAGGCCCAGGGGAGTAGGTGAACTTAGGATAAGGAATTAATATGAAGCAGGTTCGACCTTATCGGGTATATTAGGGTGCCAGCTGCTACCGTTCCTATTCGATTATCTCACAAGAGCTCTTGTTAAGAAAGCTCGGAATTTTCGAGACAGCAGATTTTGCGATACGACTGACTTCTTTCGTACTCGAAACATTGAATTCCAAATTGTGGACTTCGGCCAACTCCTTCAAGCATTCCGGTTTTCGATTTAGTTAACTTTGGGAAGAATGCTAATGTTAAGGTTCCAAAAGAATTCTAAACTGTGTAGTTGATTATAATAAGAAAGAAGCTGTTCCTGGCATTTTGTGTTCATGTTGGTATACATTTTTAGTAAAATCACGTTTTAATCAGGAAACATTCACATTTGGATGTGTTGAATCTGTATATTTATTTCATGTGCGCATTAACAATGATTTAATTAAAAGAATAATAGCTTTTTGCAACAAAAATCTTCTAACGATACATGTATAGTTTGACCTCCCATTCAATGTCAAATTTTAAGTAACTTTCGAAACTGTCTGCTTAAGTAATAAATATTGCAATATTCTATAGTCTATAATTTTCCTGAATCATAACTTTACAAGAGAACCGGATTAACACTGAAATTATTCCAGAAAACGGACAGATAAACGTTACCCTTTACAGGAACACAAAAAATCGTTATATTTAACAAACTTGTCGTTTGTCTTAATAAAATTAGAAAAATCCCAATAATAATCTTTGAAAATAAAGTTTAATATGTATAATTAACCTATAATGAAAAACTTACCTTTATAGTTGAATTTAGACACAAGGTCACTTCCAGGGGCGGAAAGAGTACGAGGAATCATCATTTAACAGACTTCTCCCCACACTAAAATCGTCCCTTATGATTACCACCGTGTCTGCTAGTAATCCTCGACGGAGAGAACGGGAGTTAGTCATGAGGAGTGAATGAAAGCTCTAATGAATGTCACATCGCGTTTTCCGCGCGAGTGCTCGCATTGCCCGTTTAATCATTCGACAACAGAAGAAGGGAAAGAGAGAGACTACGATGGACGATGACAGAAAGAGAGAGTGCGTGCACTCACGCTCGCCAGGAAGCGTGGTGACACAAAAATAATTGAAGCTTGAAACGAGGGAAATGAGCGGGGCCGGCGAACTTAACCTAGTTTCTTAGCGCGGTAGCATCGCCGTTCACCGGCAGCCATAATGCTCGAGCGGGAAAATTGAAGGAGAGCAGATGCTCAATGGGAATTGGGTTGGCAGACTTGAATTAAGCCGGCTAAATAAAAGCGCCAGCTAAATGGATAAGCCCGATCTTACGAGCCTCGTCGCGAAACGACTGGCACAAAGGGATCGACGATAGAAACTTTTCTCGATATGCAATTGCACGGAGCAGAGGCGCCTTGCTGGTGTCAGTTTATTTATTATTTGGATTCGATATTGGTAAGCTTTTAACGATGTACGATGAGCATGCTCGTCATAAAGAAAAATATATTACCTTTTGCATTAAAAATTGTAATTACTGCAACAAATGAAAAATGCGTAATCTTCCCTCAGAATAAAAATATCCAATGGCCGTGAACTTTTTACACTTTTATGATAATAGTGTTATATTTGAAACGAATGAATTGAAGTTGTTAGAAATTGGCAATACTCGTAATCGCTTGATTTTAACTAGACAAGTGGATAAATACTTTCAACGAAAAAAAGTCCATCATTAGAGAGGTGACGGTTAAACAACAACCACAGAAAATTGAAGTTTGTGGTACCTTATAGTCTTTTTAGAATTTACAATTATCTTTGTCTTTTACAGAACATCATACAATTTTGCAGAAACAATTTTTGTTTGAAATTTCTTTCTTTCTTTTAACTTTCTTGTGGCCTCCGTCATTATAATATTATGCGGGTTGAAAATCACAGTCATTTAATGACTGTTTAAAACTATAGGATATTGCTGAAATCCAATAAACAGGTATTTTTGAAGATCGAAGTCTCTTTGATGAATTGAAATAGAAAATAGAAATTAAAGTAGAACAAAAATTAGAATACATTTACTTAAAAACATTTAAAGTTTAGTTAAAATTACTCACATGCTACGCTTAATCAATCAATTCATTCAAATGCGGTAAACTGTAATAGAAGTATAAGTTAATCAAGTTTATATTTATATTTCCTGCTATACTTACAACTTTATATTTATCTCGAAAATTTAATTAATTTACTGAATTCATTAAATTACGAAATATGCAACATTTATTTACAGAACTTCCTTTCTCTTTCATAGTTAACGAGTTCACTTCGCGTGCAACAAATAACAATGCGATAGTTAATACGCTTGAAATTTCCCAACAAGATGGTGGAATAAGTTCCTTAGAACGTTTACATGACGGCGAAAGTTTCCGGGTACGCTCTTGGCAGTCGCTTTTAGTTTCCTTATTGCAGTGCCGCTGGAAGCTCCTATTTACGAGTCGGAAACAGCGCACTTTTGCCATTAACTGAACAATATTCTGATTTAAAACTGTCTGTCACATTTTACTGGTGAAATTGAATGGATTTAACTTTCGTTTCGCTTGAATTGGAATCCACACGAAGCGTCGCGTGTGTGTTGGATGCTTCAGTAACTTATACAATTTGATTTTTAAAAAAAGATAGTTTTATCGTCTGCGATTGAAAAGGTTGTCAATTAGATTTAATACATTCAGAACTTAAAAGAATGATATCTGGCATTCTTTTGGTATTTAGCCTTAATTAACATCTCAATTATTTTGTTATCTGAGCAACAGAAAATTATTGTATCTATTTTGGAAATGTCTTCACCATCCCATATTAATGTATTTTGATTTTCCGAAATTCATGCGCTGTTTATCTATTTATAACAAGCCGTTGATGTGTAAGTGATTGTCTCACATAAAATGATTAATTTTAATAACCATAAAATTAAAATAAAAAGCAGAAGAAATTAAAGGGTACCATTTATATCAGAGTAGCTCTCCTTAGCTTTTAATAGTTGAGCTTTTACAGTAAGCACTGAAAATAACAATGTTCATTATTACCGAATACTTTTTGTTTGTTTTCTATTATCATTTATTTATTCATAATCATTGAAAGAATATCGCGCAATTAACTTTCTATCGCAGCTACTGGAAATAATAAATATTTACTTTCAATTTGACTTCATTCTTTTTATGTATTCACTCAGAAAGCAAGCAAAAACAAATTTTCAGCAACGAAGTATAAATAAATAGTAAACAGTGGTGAAAATAGAATACACAAATATACAACTCGATTTTATATTTATAATAATAACAATACATGGATCAAATTTTTTGATTCGTTACAATGTGATACATAATAGCGATACTCCAGAATTAAAAACGATAAGGCAACTAATCCATCGTGAAAATACAACCCCATTTTGCATTTATAACAATAATAAATGGAATGAAATATTTAATTTCATTAAAATATGACACATAACAACGGTGCTTCAGAACTAGAAACGATAAGGCAACAAATATATCGTAAAAATACAATTCGATTTTATATTTATAACAACAATAACAAATGGAATGAAATATTTAGATTCATTAAAGTATGACACATGACTTCGATACTTCGTAATTAAAAACGGTAAGGCAACTAATCCATCGTGGCACGATCCTGTCGCCGGTTAAGCAATCATCGAGGAACGATGATCAATGCGTCAACAAATTACAGTTGTGAGAGCGGCGAATGCCAGAGCGCCTTTCTAATCCAGTTTAATTTGCGCAGGACATTCAATTGGCGCGTTGATCAATGGCTCGAAATATTAACGGATGCTCGGCCTTCGAGATTTTACCTTCCGGCGGCCATAATATTCGCTCGTGTCGCCGAGTAATTGACAGATATTGCGCCCGTGTCGCCGCAAATCGTTACTTTCCACGGTAAATGTGCTTTCGGAGTTTACGTGCGCCGAGGAATCAAATATTTGGGTTAACGCATTGAAAAAGTTGGTACAGGTAGGATAATTCGAGTCGATGCATTTTGTTGATGTGGTTATTAATGTAATTGAAAGTTGTGATGCATTATATTTATTGAGAGGAAACAGACTGTAATTTTTCTTCAAAATGTATGGAAAATATAGTCGGCAAAAGTGAAAAGCGTTATTCTTTCATTTGTCCAAGACTAATTATTGTGCGGTGACCGTTCTAATTTTACTTGAAAGTACTCACTAAACAGTATTTTTCATAAATTATTTCAAATTTTTAAACAAACGGGTAACAAAATTAGAGAGGGAGACATTCCAGCTGTGGTAGACGGAAATTATAAGGGTTCGTAGGGAACTACAGAACCCTAAAAACGGTAAATCATTCTGAGAATGGTTTGTAGTACCCAAAACAGATTCATCTATTAATCTATAATTATCATCATAAAATTAAAACCATTCTATTTGCACTTATCCATTATACCAAGCGCATGTAAAGGATACAGTTTTTAATCGAAAGTACTTGAATTCATAAATAATCAATTGAATTCAAACATCAAAATAATTCTAATGAATTCCTAAAAAAAATCCACTTGAAAAATTCAGAAACAATACCAACCCTACTTGTTAACTTATCATCAAACTTATTATTATTAAACTTATTATTCCTCATCCCCGTAAGTTTCACTCGACGTAACTTATTCAATTTCACAGTAAAATCCAAGAGAGCTTCAACTCGAAAATCCACGAGTTCCGTCGACCGACAGATGTCGCCGCCTGTAATTATGACTGCGGCGAAAGTACTTCGAAACAAAGCGTTGGCGCTTACGGTCAGAGGGCCGCCGGGCCGCAATACAGTCGGAGTGGAATATCGTTGCAAGCGGAGGCTGGTTTTCGAGTACGCGGTGAGGACAAACATTGCGCTCCGGTGGGAGCAAAATTCGTATGTGTCGGTGACTGGCGAGACGCACACAAAGAACACTGGCTAGAAGCCGTTTTTGTCGGGGACACTTCGACCACTGCTTTTCCCTTTGCTGCGGCATGTGAGAGGGCTGAGAACCGAAAGAATCGGCAGCCTAGTAGAGTTACAGAGAGTTTCGCTCGAGTATTCTATTGAAAAGCGTTATTGTAGCAGTGGTCACCGCTGCCACTGCCATCGAGCGGACAAAGCCAACAGTCAACTGCATCGATTAATCGAGATAGGGTGCGATCTATTTTTTGTCCCTATTTTCAAGTTTCGTTTATTGTTACAAATGTTTATTGGTATTTCTTCGATTTTTTCTTGTTCATACAGTGTATAATAAATGGTCAAATAAAATTAAAGTCATTGCAATAATTAAAACTTGTCAGAATGAGTAAACGAAAGAGTTCTCTCGTAAAACATTAAATAATAAACTCATAACGATGAAAAATGTAATAAATAATGAATACTAGTAAAGATATAAAAACATAAGAAGCAAACGTAAACAAAGTTGATTCCAAGGGGCAGCTTGGTGAGGTGAAAAAAAATATATATGAAAATGTAAAACTAAAACAAAGATGATTAACTGAGGGAGTAATAATTGCTGTGACGTACGAAAGGGCTGAAAGAATCGACAGTCTAGTAGAGTTACTGAGAGTTTCGCTCGAGTATCCTACTGAAAAGGGTTATTGGAGTAGTGTTCACCTCTGCCGGCGCCATCGGGTGGACTAAGTCAACAGTCGACTGTGTCGATTAATCGAGACAGGCTGCAATTTATTTTATAGTATCAATGAATGCAGAGTTTTCGGTCTGACAGATTCCCTGGTAATTACGATATAACTCATTTATTATTATAAATGTTTATTTAATTCCCTCCATAATTCTTTTGTTCACACAGTGCATAATAAATGGTCAAATTAAATTAAAGTCAACTTCACAACTGAAACTTGCCAAAAACAGTAAAAAGATGTAATATAAAAATATGAGAGCAGACGCAACGCAACTAGATTCGAAGATGTAACTAGACAAAATAGAAATAATACTAAACATGAAACTGTTATATACTCAATCTTATCAGACTAGTTTTCTCCTTCTGTTCATACGTAAACTTAATAATTTTAGCTTGCTAGTCTCTTACATAGAATTTCCCTACGTATTTTTCAAGCCTTAGAACTGACTTTCATTTTTTCGGTCCATGTTATCTTTTTAGCATTCAACTGAATTCTTAATAGAAGTGCACTATGCGGCTGTGCATTCTTGTCCCCCATAAATTCTTAGACCTCAAACGTAGTCAAACCCCTGGCACTTTTACCCAACCCTACCCGCTTTTCACAGGGTTTTTCGGATACATAACCCTTAAATTGTAGTGGAAAATTGTCTCTTAGACCAGCGAAGAACATCGTGAATGACCGCGATCGTTATGCAAGTCACATTACTTTCGTCTGCTTTCTTCCACGTTTAATTAGTAACATTAAACAAACTCACAATAAGATTTTTGTAACAACATTTCACATCCAGTGAAACTCTCATTGTATTTTGTGTTATATTATTATCCAGAATATTTAATTTTATTCGAGTTTTCAATAAGAAACCAATTATTTAATCATTTCTCAATTCCTGTTTAGTCAATCACATTTCAAGTATTCACAATAAAGGAAAAGAGTAATAAAAGATCTCACGAGGATACATTTTTATCGCTCGAGATGTATCCGACGAGCCATAGTGAAGTTTAGCTTCAAGTTTAGGGCATTCTTATTGGACGTCACTAGCAAAAAGGGGTCTATTGGAGAATAAGAACTTGAGTAGGACTAAGTACAAAGACACTCTGTGTTATCCCAGGATTGACTTAGGTCCGATTGAGTAAAAAGTAGATCCGAACATTCCTAAGGCGTAACAGTCCTTACCACGGTCTCTGAGTATATTTAGGACTCGCGAAGCGTGACTCGTAACAAAAGTATAAAACTAGAGCGGCGATGATTAAGTGAACGAGTAATGAGTACGGAAAGTTTCGGTCCGAGTATTCTATTGAAAAATGCTATAGCACCGGTAGTGACCGCCACCAGCGCCATCGAGCGGACCCCTAAATCAACAGTCGACTGCATCGATTAATCGAGAACGGTATCGTCCAGGGTGCGATCTATTCTATAGTAACAATGGCACAGAATTTTCGACCTGACAACTTGACTGCTAATAATTAGAGAATTATTTATTTGCAACTGTTATTGGAATGAATAGGTGAATAACATATTCAATTCGTAAAGGATAAATATGAATAAATGATTTATATTACTCGTTATTTATTTGTTATTTTGCTTAGCATTGACAGCTCTAATTTTGCATAAGCTATTATATTATTTATCTACGCAGTCTATAATAAATGGTCAAACAAAATTGAAGTCAATTCCATCCATAAAATATTCCAAAGCCATTAAAAAAATAGTTCTCCCGTAAAGCGATGAAAAATAACCTCAAAAGGATGAACAATAAATAAATCCTATATAATCGTACACATACAATACTAGTACTAGTGGATTAAATAAAAAGCACACACCAAGATACGAAGTTACGAAACTGGAGCAATAATGATTAAGTGAAGGAGGAATGATTACACAAAAACATTCCTATTTACAATTCGCCCGTAAATCTTATTCACTTTTGCACTGAAACATTTTTAATACCTATCGGGTTTTCTCTCGCCGGCGTGTCAGAATCATGCGATTCATTATCTGTAAGCGAATTCAATGCAATTCAGCATCGGCCCAATAAGCGTCAATCGAATTATTCGCTCGAAAGCAATATCCTCCTATTTTCCATGGAATTCGCCGGACCGAGATATCTTCGAGACACTCGCCGCGCAGTAGACCGTCGGGCGGATAAGAAGGGGGATTAATTCCCCGGGCAATCGAACCCTCCTCCCCCCTCTCGCGCGATACAATCGATACCCATCGGTAATGAATATCCGGCTGGAGAGGATTCCGCTTGTGCGACTGCAACGCTCGCATTCATCGTCGCCGCCCTATCGAAAGCCTGGCAAATCCGAGCGGGAATTTCTTTTTTCCTTCCAGTGCCGCATTCACGGGACACATATAGGCTACATGCGGCAGGTATTCCACATAACGAGGGCATTTCGCATTAACATTTCGAGTAGCCGAGGCCTCCGCGGCCCACTATTCCCTAGATGAGTAGCGCGCGCGCATATACACACACACACACACACACACACACACACACACACAGACACAGGCTTGCGCCCCTGGAGTTTTTGCAAAGAAACTCTCGAAGGCTAACGTATACATATGCGCTTTTACTAGAGAAGTGTAAATTTTAAATAAAGAAGAAATGAAAAACAGATTTATAAGATTAATCGTGTATTTAAAAAATAGAATAGAATAAAATAAAATCTTACTAGTTCAAATGAATTAATAGTTGATACTCATTTTACTGGATTGTATAATATTGGAAGTATTTTGATTTTAATTAGTATTAATATATGTTGTATTTTAATAATATATTATAGTATTATATTTACTAAATATCGTTATTCGCTAGATGAGTACGAGTAGCGTGCACACATACAAACGAACACAGGTTTGCGTCCCTGGAGTTCTTGCAGTGAAACTGCCGAAAACCAGATATATAAAAATAATCGTGCTTATTGTTAGGAGGTACCACGTGTTAAATATTAGCGCAATTAAGTAACCAGAAAAAACAGTAGTAGTAAATAATCACTAATAAATATTAGACTTGATTGTATTAAACATATTATATTACATTATAGGTAGAATACAATATTTTCGGGATACGAAAGAAGGCAACACGAATTTATTTTTAGCGGACGTAAGGACGTCCATAGAGATCAGGATCTCGGGGCAAACTCGTTTGACAAAATGCTACGAAGTTGATAGGGGTAGTCAAGGGTAGTTCAGATGATCACACTTCAGATGGTATCAGGGATGTAGCTCTTACGGTGAACAAAAGAAGAGGGTGCATGCAAGGCCGTCATAATATATAATTTATAGAATGGAGAGAATAGTTGAAGACAATTCTTATACAATGATAATGACTAGATAATAATAATCTTATATACAATAGCTAATAATCCACTCCAATTATTTAAAGGCAACTGAATCACCCTGTACACTTGTCGTAAAACTAAAAGTAATAAATACTTGCAACACAATCTGAGAAAGTACTCAGGCCACTTCGAAACAATTGTAAAACAAAAATCCTACGTTCAAACGAGTACACACTTTGGATACAATGTCTCGAACGTTTTCGAACAGTTTCAAAGTAGTTGGGAATACTTTCGCGCATTCCGCTCGCTTTTCTTCGCAACTGCATTTCAACTATTCCCGGACTGCAACTGTACATTGTTCCGATCCATTGTATCCAAGTGTGTACTTGGTTTAACACCCGTGCAATCGATGAAACGCGCACCGAGAAAAACTTACGCTCGGACCAGCCAGCATCTATAAAGACTTATAGGGTGTCTCGTAAATGACGTAAATCGAATAGGAAGTGGGGGAAGTTCGCGAAGGGTAAACTTGGAATAAATTTGTTTTGGATTCACTGAAGTTTATGCGTTTTATGAACAAATTGTTCTGTTAATTGTATTACATTTGTATTATATTATATTGCACCATAAATGTCTACAATGTATTAATGTATTAATATCTTGAAATCTTAGTTCAATCGATTTCCTTCGTTTTGTTTTCGAACGATCAAACAAAATATGATTATCAATTTATTCACCATCATATGCATCCAAATCTGACTTTACCTAACTCATAGTTGTTCCAATACCTCAGATTTCATACCTTTATGATAGTTCTGGGACACCCTTTACACGTTGATTAATACGATACAATTGTTATGACTTTCTTGCAAAGGAATACACATTTTCTAAAAGATGGCTATGGTCGTATTCTATTTACTATACTCAATTTATGATTAATCGAACGTGGACACTCAATTATTATAATTTTCTTACAAGCGAAAAGTCGAACAAGAATTCCGAAAGAGCCATTTTTATTTTCGTCCCCCTTTCTATCAAATTGCCATGACCATTTACGTAATTCATGAGACACCCTGTACATGAAAGTGACAGGGAATTGTGGGGATGGCTGGCGTTTGATGTGCGCGAACCTTTTCGCCAGTTGCGGAACGCCATATACGATAATTACATTAACCGCATCGGGTTCAAGCATCGAAGGATGAAAACGAGAAAGGGATCGGTGCAGTTGCAACACACTCTGCGGTTCACAGATCGGGCCTATTCAATGGAAGCTGCCCCCACCTGCTTCAACACCGCAACTTCCTAACTACAATTTCCCCCTGGCCTTCCTCGTCTACCCTTGCTCCCATTCACGACAGCCTAAGCAGAACCTAGGCGACCTTGAGCTTTCAAGAGTTCCACCTGAAAGCTTTGGAATTTTGCCACTGAAAATACAGAGTGCAGCTACCTTTGAAAGTATTCTTCTTTTCCAAGTTTTGTCAGACTTGCACTATTTATATTAGCTCAGAATATATTTAAATAGTAGATCAGCATACAATATTATATAGAAAAGTTTTCTTTTAACAGTCAAATCAAAATTATACACTTTCTGGGTCTACTAAAAAAATTGTTTGGATAGAGTCAAAAATTTTAATATAAAATGGGCCAATTGGATAAATTGGATAAGTATTGAAGGAAAAAGAAAGTGTATACCTTACATTTATAATATAAATATCTTTAAAACAAAGAAGAAACTATGTTATGTATGTTATATACAATATAATATTCTATAAAATATATAGAAAAATAAATTACAAATTTACGAAACGCTCTTTCGAAACGTAAAGCGTTTATTAATTTCAATGAAGGTATCGAAATAACTTTACAAAGCTCTCCCTGTTGAATCAACAAATATTTACACGAAATCATTTATTACATATTTAAATATGCCAGCATTAAACAAAATAAATACAAGAAAGCCCCTTTACAATACGGAATGGTTATATTTCGCGCAAGCTCCGTGTGCAAGTGTGTATGTTCAATTTTGTGTGTCACTGCATGTCAGCGTGGAATGCTCTCCCGCTACTGCGCTCCGAGCGCCTCCCACTGGAATCCTTTTGACTGCGTGAGAGTTTTTCGGAAATGAATGCGACCGCCCGAGGTTAGTATGCGAGTGATTCTTGGACGAGCAAGGTCGAGGTTGAAGGCTCTTGAAAGCGGTAAATAGTGCGGTTTTGGTGTGCGACGCGAGTAAGGTTGGAGTGACTGCAGCTTTGGAAGGTCGACTTGAGATGCGACGCAGTGATGCAAAGCGATATTCCCTATTGGGATTTAACTAAAGTGTGACTTGGTTGTTGTGATTTCTTTGACGGAAAGTGGCAACTATATCGATGTAAGTCGATGATTAAACGATATCCTATTATTAAAGTAATATTCCATTACATTATATTATAAATATTTAAACACCAATTCTATAATTCTATAATTTTCCAGATTTTTATTAAACGACATAAATCACAAAATTAAATTAAAATATTTATAGTTATATTTAACACATTTTCTTTTCAAAATTACACTATTACAGAAAATATTTCGCTGTCGCAATCATCTTTCACGGCAGCCAAATTCCAAAATGAAAAGCAGTTTCATTCATTGCGTTAGTTGTGTGAGATTGTTCGGCTTTAAGGACGCCGGTGTTTATACAGTAAAGGTGACCCGTCGAAAAAAGCTCGGCTTCCTCAAGTGCGCGCAAATATCCGACATGCTATCCCCGGGGTGTGCATAGAAGCTGCTTCTTGCTGGCGGCTCTTCCTCCCGCAGTGTCTTCATTATGTCATTAGGGGATTTTTGCGTCACCGGCAAATTGTGTTGTTAATGGCGTCTCTCCCCTTTCGCAGGACAGCTTGATCGTCGAACGGGAAACTCCCAGCGCTGGCATTAAAGGTTTAATATCCACTTCATTTTTGTCATCCCTTTTCATCGATATTAAGAATTTCTTGTGGAGGGTGTTACTTTTTTCGTTCGCGAGACTTTTATGTTGAGCAATTAATATTTACAAGGTACAGTTAGTTATTAAATAGTGCATTCAAATTCAAGAACTTTTTCTTCCTCGGGTTACTATCATTAAAAGTCAGTAAGAGTAAAGAAACTTATTAATTGTTTTTTATATATAGAATTTAAGATATTTTCATAAATTCTTCAAATTTACAAACTGATTTTGTTATAAAGGCGTTACAAACTATTGGGGTTAAATCATTATGTACGAGTATTCACTTGTCGTTTATAATATTGACATAATACATAAATATACGTATTTCATTTAATATTATACACACAAATAATATACAAGGTTATGCGGTAGACTTGGAATAATCTTTTTACCGCTGAGCACTTTTAAACTAACGCTTGTTAGTTTAAATTAATACAATTCCAATAACAAAAGTACCCGTTGTGGTAAGCTCGCTCTCCGGAGATTCAGTTCACAGAAATTTAATATAATATAAAAATTAAAAATAAAACTTTTTCCATTTCTCAATTAATCAATGCTGCCGGTATCTGTTACGATCTACTCCGTGTTGTGCTCCGCATCACACGGCACAGATCACATTACAAGGCTAACAAAACAATTACGCAAATGTCGGTATTTCCGATAATTCGATGGTAAAAAGATGATTCCAATCCTGCTTATCTGATACCAAGTCTACCGCATCACCCTGTGCATATACACATGCAATAAAAAGTGGGTTGCGTCAGAGCTTATTCAAAGGGAAGTGAATCACCCTCTCTCTGTAGATGCCGGTAATTACAGCTTCAGAATCAAAGCACTACTTCGAAGTAGGAAACGACTATGAAGGAGAAAATTAATCGAGTACTTGGGTCGACTAACAGTAGGTCTTCCGTTGCAAATAGCAATTAATAGGTTCCTACATCCACAAACACAGCTGGTTCCACTCGTTCGCGTCATAAAAGTCCCTTTCGTGAAATTGACATTTTCCCATTACGAAATTTCCCTCCGCTTGCTTTACGGCTCGCTGTGTGTTCCGCTTGTCTTCGATTCCGGCTGTGCTGCTGCTCGCCTTGGCTAAAATTGGAAGCATGCAACCGCTGAGATTCGTCGACGAAGGCAGCCCAATGTCAGCAGTGTGACAGCTGCATTGACGATATTGTTTCAATATCTAACATCTGGTAGTGGCTTGCTGTTATCATTTTTGCTAGACACGTCCGCATAAACTCCATGCGATATTTCCTTGGAAGTATACTATCCGCGATGTCGGATTGAGAGATATTTCACTGGCGTGACCTGTCAGTGACATAATTGTACAGAAGTATTATAATATGCAATATGATATAAACTATGCACTTGTTTTCTTTTGTGTGCATTTGTTTTCGTATTAAATTGTTATTTTGGAAGTAAGAATAGGTGTGCGCGAAGTGCCAATATGTTTAGTGTTAATTTAACGATTAATATTACAATGAAACATATTTTGTCGGTGTCTTGTCAGCGATATAATTGTACAAAAGTATCACAATATGTAATATGAGAAATTACGTTTGTATAATAAATTATGTAGACGTTTGGTAGAAAATGTATAGGTTACAGGGAAAATTGAGGAATCATTTGTGATATAATATAAAGTTACTAAATAATTGATAATTATATTATAAAGCAGAGTACACCTGAGTGAGTCGAATCAAAGGAAATGAAACACCCTGTACACATAGTCTTTGAACGTACACTTCTATACAGAGTGTCCCATTTTAATCAACGACTTTTTCAATCTTATTTAGTAATTTTAGAAATTAATTTATTCATCTAAATAAATACGTTACATATTTAGATTTAGATTCGACCCACAATTAATTAATAATAGCAATGCGTACATTCCTATTTTGTTGAAACTAATATACAATAATATCATACACAGCATGTCATGTCGTATTTTTTACTCAAAAAGAAGTATGCTTTTAAACAGCGAAAGAATTTCCAAATTCATTTAGTAATTTTCGAAATTTCCACTCCCATCTAAACAAATACCTTACGTAATTAAATATCAGTACAGATCTTATTTTTCAGAATTCATTCAAATAATTCTAGCGCAACTATTACCATACTTAATTTTCAGTTAGACACGCGTGCCAACATAAATCACGCTGCTACCTTTCAGCGATTCGTCATCGCCAATTAATGGTAGCAACGCGCACCTGTCAAGACGCTCGTTTTTCATCGGTCGCTCGCTGCTATCGGGTGTAAATCAATTTGTCGCCATCGATTGGAACTAGAACAATCCTGGGGGAGGTGGGGGGCGCCGGGAAAGCTTTTTATTCCAGGCTGCCGGCCGAATACGTAACACTATCATATCTTACAGCTTTTAATGCGGGCTTCCGGCTGCCGTGGATATCTCCGCGGGGCAGCTTTTTCCCAGTGTGTGTACATTTCGTGACAGTGGAGGGGGTTTGGAGGGAGGGGGAGCTGCTGCTGTTGCACAGTCGGCAGGAAATATTGGCAATCGATAGCACTCACGGTTATAAGTTTACTAGCCTTCAAGCGTTAACGTTTCGACCCGTGCCACTTGGCTGTATCATGTATTTATTAGCTCCGGCGCGATCCCAGCCTTCTGCGTATAACACGCCTAGCTTGCAATACTGATTTAGAGCGGCTGCATGCCGATTTTTATCGTACTACCTCGCCCCCTATCCACCGGTGCCAGAATTTGTGAAGAGAAACATTAGTTTTGAGTTACGCGCCGCTGAAAAGAAAGTTATTCCTTTGTGCTTGCAACATTGAAAGCTTTTCATTTTGAAACATTGATTTGTGGAGTTACTTATTAGTTTTATAAACATTTAAATGTATTTTTCATTGACGTAAAATAATTGATTTTAACAGGAAAAATTTCAGAATCTTTATTTTTGATACTGAATTTCCTGTTTTAATCATTGGGTTTTATTCGACGTCAAAATTAGAAACCAATCTTGAGAACAATCGTTAAACTTTTTGATAATAGTGACATAACAATATTATATTGTTTATCACTACTCGATGATTAGAATTAAGAGATTTTTATGGAATAAGCTATTTGACGACCGAAAACTCGATTAATTCATAATGTTAGTATTTGCAGTTTTCTTTAATTTATTTTTACCATACCGTTTCAGTTTATCGAATTATTTTAATCGAGGTTTTCATATACGTTGTATTTAGAGTCTCTGTGTGTTAATGAAATGGTTGCATCGTAATTATGACCAGACACAAATTGTTGAAACAGCGTCGCTGAGTCATCGTTAGAAATAATTATTCGCACAGGGAGGTATGTTTAATTTTACGAGCACCTCTGCATTCAGTTTTTGCATGATTTTAGCTACATTTATTCCAATGCACAGCATTTCCCTTTTGCGTTCAGTTTATTCACATCAATGGGGTTTTTCAAGCGTGTGATCACTCTGTTTCTAGTTATTGTCAAGGGATTTGCGGAGGGAGAATTCTGTCGGCTGCAGTGCACGTATTATTTTTATTTATTGTCTATTTTTGAAAGTCGAATTACAATTTACTCGGGGGTCACAAATTCCCGTTTGTTTTAGTAAATGAAAAATCGTCTGGGTTCTTTCATGAGGAACCAATTGTCAGTAAATAATATTTTCAGATTTCATTAGGCAATCTTTTTATTAAGTATTTTTGGACACACGATGAGACAGTTTGTCCGACGAACATAATAATATAAAAAGTAACAATTATATTAAAAATATGACAAAAATACAAATAATAATTTTGGAAAATCAAGAATATAGTTGACAAAGTCCTCATACTGATATTTGCACTTATAATTACGCCAACTCTGAAAAATTGCAATATATTTGGCCTTAATGGGAGAAGAGGTTACCAAAGTTGCACTTTATGAGTGCAAATTTCTGTAAATATGAAAAGAGCAAATTATTTTTTACTTTTCAGGTCATTTTTTGTGATGCTTATATTTTAGTTTCCGGCTCTCTGAGACGCTGTCAGTTTTTCAAAGTCGGTCACATTATTTAAAACATATTTTTGACTAATTAGTACACAGTTTATTCAATCAACCTAATTTTCTTAAACGTTAATGACTATTAAACACACATTATAAAACCTTTCGAATATATATAGTAATTATCAAATCACTGTAGCAATCAGGTTCAAGATAAACAACAATAATTATCAAAACTAATTTCACACCCTCTTAAAAAATCAGGATGAAATTTCCCAGATTTTCCTGCAGAAACTCTCGAATAAATTACAGATTCAAAATGGTTTGGCTTTTTGCGGGGCCAGTCGAGTTTCTGGAGATGACTTTAAAACGGGTATCCGGGATGCGCTGCGGTCGAGGATCGTCAAGAGGGTTTATCCCGTGAAAGTGCACCTCTGGGTGCAGCACGCGCGGCCAAGGGAAGCCAGCGTACTGTCAAATATTCAGGGCAATCTAAAGTAGCCGCGAATTCCAGCCAACTACAGCTTCAACTAATCTAACTAGCTTTCCCCCCACTATCTTCGCCCTTCGGCTTCTCCCCCACTCCTCGACCCTTTGCCCACATGCGAGAGAACACTTCTCTCGCGGGAGAGAACTGCGGAGTTAAGGAATTCACTTGGACCGGCGAGTGCGACAGAGCGAGCGACTGACGATTGTTGTTAATTATTGACTACTGCCTGGTATCCAATCAATTCTGCGAAAATTGGCTTTGTCGGGTGAGGGGAATCATTAATGGAATCGAACGCCGAGAGACTGTTCCGCTGATACTAATGTCATTTGCGATTCTCCCCGGCGATTGTTGGGAAATGTATTAAAAAGTTGCTTGAACGGCCAATGAACATATATGTTGAGTAATCATAGATTGAAGGGAATTATTTTTTTTATGGATAATGGTGTTTTTCGAATTATTTTTGTTTAGACTAAAGTAAAATGGTTCTGATTTTCTATTGTGGTAATTGTTTGATTTGGTAGTTATTTAATTATTAAGAGCAATTATCAGACATTATAATTAGTAATGTCTGTTTGTCTATTTGTATGAGTTGTAATGGTGAATAAACATTCCGAATACCAACAGGTTGTTTAATTTAGAAGAAGTAAATTTTAAGTGGTTTTGATTTTCTATTATGATAATAATTGTTGCTTTCACAATCTTTATTTAATTATTGAAGTAATATAATTAGCAATGTCTGCTCCATCTGTCCGATCTGCAATTCTAGCACATTAATTAAAATTGAGTATTATCATCAAAAGACACAATAATTAATTTCAAATTTTTCTCTGTTATTTTTAGCGGAGTGTCAACAAGTCTGACATAAGGAGTGCGAAGTTCTTGCACGCTACTTTGCCAAACGACAAGGTAAGAACTATACAAATACCAATTCTATTTCAGATTTAGATATTATTCAAATTTTCCATTATTCTTTATTTTCAATACATAGATTTCCGGTATAACCTCGTCGCCTTCTGAATTAGGACTTGAACGGGTGGGAAATCCGACGGAATGCGATTTGCGCGAAACTTTGCGAATTCGATCACGCGCTTGAGTTTCCGGTTCGCGCGGCGATCGAGTGTAATGATAATCACGTCGCGAAACAACGAGATTGCTTTACTTCCTCGCGAAATCATGAATGCGACCTACGTGGACGCGAGCTTGAGAGAAAGCGTAGAGAATATCATCCCAGGTATCTCGGCTGGATTCAACTCCTCAGTTAACTTGTGTTCTGTAACTATTCGCCGATGCAACGTGCTCGATTAACTTGGCGACAGCCATTTCTCGGGGAAAGCTACGGTGGCGCACCCTCAGGGGATTTTGGAGGTTAGAATCCCTACTGTCTACAGAAATGTGAAAACTACACTAATTTTTTTGGTTATAATCAAAGCATCGGAACAATAATATTTTAATGAGATTTAATCTCTGCTTGTTTATTAATATTTCCTAACTAAAGTATTTGTCGTCCAAGTTTTTACGTTGTATTTTTTTAATTTTCAAAAAGTAAAAATCACCAGCGTGATTCAATTTAGTGGAGTGTTTTTAAATCAAATTATAAATTGTACATTAATTTTAATTATACTGCTATGTTTCTTAAGGTTTCTCTGCATTCTGTTCATTACCTCGTTGCTTTCCATTCGGAGTAAGTCGTGGCAAAGTAAGATATCGCAGGTACTTAGTAAATTATTCTTTTCAGCAGAATACTTTATACATAAAATATAATCTACTATTATACGCATTATATTTATATGTGAGAGTGTGAGTAAGAGATATGAATTCCCAATCTAAAAGCAAGTAAGTCACCGTATACAGGGTGACGTGTTTGTATTACAATTCGCAAGGATTTTTACCCTGTAATAATTTGGAAAATAAATCAGTTTTATCGCATTTGTTGCTACAAATTAGTTGTGTGATTGTTTACAAGAAAGACTGATAGATTATGATATTTCACAGTGCCAACCTTTTTAATATTTGTAATATGTTATACAATTACAACACCCTTGATTCCAAGGGAAATGCATCACCCTGTACATACATTTTTCCAATCCTTCAAAAATCGTTGTTTTAAAATAATGATATACGAAACTTTGCATTCGGTATAGAATATTGTTAAAGCAAACATCGAAACACGCATAGAATTTCGGGAATTTGTACGCCGCAAGTCGAAAAAAAGTCATTTTTCTACGCTTTGACAGCTTGGCCGAATTCGTGTCCCGCCGAGGATTTTACCAGTTTGGTGTGTCCGTTCAGGAAATCGCGAACGTATTCGCTTTCGTTATTCCTCAGCGCGCACTTTCCCGCCCTCATATCCGGCCGCATCGGGCGACGTGCCGGCGTCGCGGCGCGGCGGTTGAATTTTAAAATCCACGGAATTCGGCCCCGCGGCGCAAAATAAAGTAATTTACTGTTTCGCGCAGAGCACGTTTCACCTGTCGGCGCGCACGTACTATCGGATTTCATTTAGTTCCGATAAAAGCTTGTTAAGCTGTTTAATATCGGGACGCGCTGTTCCAACTGTCGTTGTTTCCGCAATAATCAGAGAAAAAGGCAAGAAACAGGAAATGAAAATGCTAAAACCAGTCGAGTGTGCATCGGGCAATGTATTAAGATAGGATTCCATATTTCTGAACGCAAATAATCATAATTATTATTCACATTGAAGTACAAAATTCCACATTCCACTTTCAATAATAGATTGCTTACAGAAACGGGTATCAATAAGCAAGGATTGTTAACACAAAGCTATAACTGTTTACACAGTTTGGTTATTGTATTACAATCAAAATAAATCGTTGAGCAACGAAACAGACAAGAAACAGGAAGCAAAAACGTAAAAAGTAGTCGAGTACGTGTTGAGTCAGACATTAAAGTAAGGTTTTTCTATACTTCTGTGTGCAAAAAATGAAATTTTTATTCAATTCTTTACAAGTTGAACATTTCACATTCGACTTTAAAAAATAAATTGTTTCCACTGTAATATAATACAGTAAAATATTTTTTCCGGCAGGCTCCTTTATGCATATAATATACACATTATGCGGTGGGTAAAAATGTACTGCACACCCAGTGTTTTTGGGAAAAACTTTCTTACAGAAAAAACTTTTTTCTCTAAATAGATATAGATTTTCTCGAACGAGAAATTATAGTAATTAAGAAAAATAAATTTCCTAATAAATATTCTCTCTGTGTATGCATCAGACAGGCTAGTGTCGAAATATACCATACACACAATATAATATTAAATACAATAAATAGACAATAAAAGTCAACAAGATGCATCGTGACCAACACACTTTTATTTCTCTCGTGTATGTGTGAGGGACATAAAAAGTATTCCAATATTAGCTAAGTCTGTGTAAATCATATTCTTCGTTCCCAGAATATGATTTACACAGCACAGCCACTTTTTTCATTATTTTCCATCCGAGGCTCTGCAACGCCGTCCCCAGCACAATCTACCATCTTGTTAGGATTCAAATTACGTTTGGATATTCGCGCAGACGCGCGAGCAGTTGAGAAAGAAATCCAGGAAATCAGGGGTACCACGGCAAAAAGATATCAAACCGGCAAGATTCTGCGGGTTTCGGTTGCAGCAGAGTTTCATATCTTTGGAGATCGTCGCTGAATGCATGAATATTTATGCTGCTTACTGCACATTGCATTGTGAAATTCGTGAATCTACTCGACCACTGGGATCGGCGAATTCCACGCAATTTCAGGGACTTCATTGCAAAAGACTGCGAAGTCATGATCGAAATCTAAACAGACGTTCTATTTTTGTAGTATTTGCGAAGGAAATCGTTTGCTAAATCCTGTGTATAAATTTTGTATTGTTTTTTTATTTTTCGTCAGTTTTTTATTTCGACAATAATAGATTGTGATACAAGTGCGGAAAGTCGCCAATTTCCAGACGTGCGAAGTTGTCGCACAAGCCGAAGACGAATGCGATAGTCACACGGGTCTGCCTTACGCACTAGTAGGACAATATATTTTATGCAATGAATGCTGCGAAAGTTTACTTTGAGGGAATCGACAAAGAACGAAGTTCCTAACAGATTATTAAGGCAGAAATCAATAGTAAATATTTTTAATAATGAATACTGTAGTGGAGTTAATGTTATATACATTTCGAAGATTACCTTTGTTGCCAGATATGTCTCATCTAGTGCATCATTAATAAACCTTTCTACGTGACCTGATGTTACGATTTTATTTTTTTTAATTTTAAATCTAATACGTCTTTTTTTAAAAATCCTACAAGTTTAGTGTAATTCCATTTCGGCAGATAAATCTATGATTTCTATTGCTGGTTAAATCGATTGCTTTTCTGTAATGTTTCTGAATTTAGCAGAAAATGTAACATAAATTATTTGTTTTTCATTACCGCACTAGTGCGGTAAAGCAATCGATAAAATGAAATAAAATGCTACTTTTAGCACACCTGCAGTAAAAGAGTGAATATATGTAGATTAGAGTGCGGGAATCAGTCACTTTCTGCACAATACGCAGGAATCGAAAAATGAACTTTCGCACCATGCATTGCATAAAAGGTATTTATCAGGAAGGTGTCGATTTGCAATGTGAAAATGGTGTGTTTTTATTACATTGCAAATAATCCGATTATTTTCAGTGAGATTTATTTTATTCAGTTTTTTATGTGGTTGGATTTAACACAATTTAATTTAAAGATTAATTGAAAGCCCACTTATTTAAACTCCTGCATAAAACTTCCATTTTGTGAATTGACTAATATTCCACGCGTAACTTTCAATTTATACAATGCTATAAGTTTTCAATGAAACTTAATTAATGTAGGTTTCTATTTCATTTGATTTAACACAACTTAATTTAAAGATTAATTTAAAGCCCCTTTATTGAAACAGTTGTTTAAAAATTCCATTTTGTTAATTGACCTTTCGACGCGTAACGTTCAATTCACACAATGATACGAATACACAGTATAACTTTCAACTTTTGCTAAAATTAATTTAAAGGCTGCCCCGTCCATAATAGCATAACTCGCTCGAGTATCAGAAAAACGATGGAGAAAGTTATTCGCGCCGTAATATTAAATGAGTTCGTCGAGAAGTGAAGAGGAATTCCATCCAGGAAGTCCCATTTCCCACTCGTTCATCGACTTGCGACTCGACGTGGGCTCGCGACGCCCACTGCTCGCCGGGAATAATAAAATAAGAGCAGGGAATGATGAAATGGCAGATTTAATAAAGGTCGCCTTAAAAGCGCGCTAAGCGAAAACCGATTTCATTTTAATGGCGTTTCTCTCGAACTGTGGCGGCAACCTCGCGAGAGCTGACGAAGAATTCCGGTTTACTTGTTATTTCTCTTAAACTCCAAGTTATATTCACATCCTTCCACTTATTTGCAATTTTCCAATTTTTACGTGGTTTGCTTTTAGGTTAAAAATCGATCGATTCAATAACAAAATTATATTCATACTCTCTTTGAGTTTTTCCCTTGCATTTTCTATAAATCAATCAAAATACCATTGATTTTCTTTATTGGTTTATTCGTCAGATCCATTTGTATCATTAGGGGATGCAAATCTCTGAATCGTGGCCAATTATAAACTTTAAATTGGAGCAAGGCGCGGCACAAAGGGTGAACTTTCGAAAGTAGGATATCAAACAAATTCAACATTCCGCATATTCGGCTTTAAAATATTCATTGTTTGTAGAAACGAGTGGTAATAAATAATAATGAATAATAATTGTTTATATAACACCTTTATGCTTAACAAATAACAACTTTCATTAGTATAGTTAGTTGTACTGATTAAAATATCTACTGTAAACTATACACCAGTTATAGTTGTTGGAATGAAAAGACAGAGCAATTAAACGTTTATAGTTTTAATTTATTATATACGCACATTAACATAACGACTCTGGTAACATTACTACACATCTCAACTCCTGTACACTCTCCATTCTCTACTTTCCTCTCTACGAAACTCTCCGCGACTCTGCTATCAGCATAGTACGACTTATACTTTCTCTGTCTCTCTTTCTTCCTCTTTTATGCCTCGAAACAAATGATCCGCGCGACCGTAACCACCCATAATCCTATCCCACATAATTACCTACTACTTCTTTTACAGTCATTTATTTTTATTTACTAAAATACAAAACATCAGTAATTGTAATAAATAACAATTTTACACGTAAAAAAAATGCTTTACCACACGACAGAACTTTTACTGACCATTGAAGGCACTCTAAAAAGCTCGAGATCACTACTGACAAAATTTTGTCGATAATCATAATAAAATAATAAAAACCAAAAGAAGAGACTGATTTACAATGGGTAAATAAATTACTAGCACAAATAGTATTTTTAGTATATTTTATCATAAAAAAAGAACCGTTGCCACGAATTAAATGTAGTTTTTGTTGAGGAAAACTCTGTTTTGTTCAAAAGATTGTATTTTTGTGTAGCGAGAAGAGCTTAATTTTATATCCAAACTCCGAAAAATCTAGGTGAAGCATGGTTGACACCTAAAACTACAATAATAATACGTCAGATAACAATAGCTAGATTCTACTATTTCACCGTTCTTGACAAGTACTGCCAACTTGATGAATAGCAAGCGAAACGAGTAGGAGTAGATCAATGGACCTGTCTACTTGCTCCTCCCTTTTCGATTTTTAGTTCCTTTTAATTTCATTGTCGAGGAGCGGAGGCCGTCGCGACCGATTGACCACAGACCGGATGCACCCGATAGCTTCGTAGCCCGGGTGGCCTCTCTTACAGTCTCCCCAAGCTTCCGGGATAATTAAGAAACTTTTCTCGATAAGAGCGGGTCGTCACGTTAAAGTTCCGCTGGCGGAACTCTATTAGGAAATACATTTGTACGCGTATATAGCTACTCGCCGCTCGAAGCCGACTCCGTTTACTTTTGTACGCTTTGCTTTTGTAAGCTTGCTTAACTTTTAATAGTTTTGCCGGATAAAGCTCGGTTTCGGCGATACTTGAAACGCGACACTCCAATCGCCAATATGTAGCAATTATTGTGAAACTTAATTGGTGTGAATTTGAGTTTTTATTATGCTCATTTTATTTACATTCAATGTAACAAACATTGGATATACAGTTTTTAACCATTAATTAATTTGTTGGGTAAAGGTCGCACTTTGTTTGTTGATATGAAGAGGGTTTATAGTTATTATTATAAACTATAATCTGCACTGGTTCGTGTTTTTCTTAAACAAATTTGACGTTTTTAAATGTGGTTAAAAATTGAATTTATTGAATATTGTAGTACTGGTATTGTAGTTGTTATTTTAACAATTATTAATATATGCAATATTCGTATCTCATTATTAACCTGTTACGACGTAACATTTTCAACGTTCAATCATTTAAAGTACTCGACATATTACCACAGGCAATGAAAACAGACACCAGCAAGTAGTAAAGTCAACCACTAGTCAGACAAGCCATCTTCTGAATCGTCTTCCAAACCGAATTAAATCTCAGCAACTTGCCTTCGTTAACAATTCGAAATACTGCCAAACATCATCATCTAATTAATAAAATTAATTGTTTAATTTCTTAATTCCTTAATTCAATGTCATCCCCATAAAAAAGATATTTTCATCAAATTTTCAGTAAATCCAAACGGCATATTAATTTAAGAAAATAACTAAATTGTATTAATCTGCTAACTCATCATTAAACAGCTCCAGTTTCTATTGTACAAACCGCAACTTAATCTGAACAATCCCACGCCAGAGTCTGCAACAGCCGGTTGCAGTTCCAAATTGGCACTCGGTCAAGAGATCTCTCAGCATTCCATCGCACACACTGTTAGCTCGAACCACCACAGTCACATTACCACACGGCATCCTTTAAATCCCGGCATCAAAACCTCCCGCAGGAATTCGCCGTGAAAGCAGCCGCAAAATAGGGACGTCGCCCACACCATGCCCGACATACACATCATGTGCGTGCGTCCTGTACTTACGACACTCACTGAATATTCATACATGCTATACAGGATGATTATAAATATTCAATTTAAATTTTAATTATTGTTAAGTTTCTTTGCATTCTATATATTTTATATAATATTATATTGTATGCAAATATATAAGAGTAGATAGTAAATATTTTCTTTCGTAGATTACTTTATAGATATAATATAATATGATTTTACATATTATATATAATTACATACATAGCGTGTAAAGAAACGTTGATTGACCAGAATTTTCCTCAGCAAAATGGAATTGGTATGAATTGGTTTCTTTGCATTCTATACATTTTATATAATATTATATTTTATGCAAATATATAAGAGTAGATAGTAAATATTTTCTTTCGTAGATTACTTTATAGATATAATATGATATGATTTTATATATTATATATAATTACATACATAGCGCGTAAAGAAACGTTGATTGACCAGTACTTTCCTCAGCAAAATGGAATTGGTATGAATTTGTTTCTTTGCATTCTATATATTTTATATAATATTATATTGTATGCAAATATATAACGGTTTGTAGTAAATATTTTCTTTCATAGATTACTTTGTAGATATAATATAATATGAGTTTACATATTATATATACATAATTACATACGCAGCGCGTAAAGAAACGTTGATTGATCAGTATTTTCCTCAGCAAAATGGAATTGGTATGTATTCGTATATAATAAAAACTATATATCACTATAAGCACTATAGCGACGTGTACTTGACAGTGAATTACCCTATATATATGTATATATAGGGTGATGCATTTACGATTACAACCCCCAAGTATTTTCAACCACAACCATTTTAAGAAATAAATAATTTTTTCGTATTTATTGCTACTTATTAATTGTATTACTATTTGCACCAACAGTTACATAAACATTGACCGTCTCAACATTTTTAACATTCCTAATGCATTATACAATACTAACATAGTTGATTCCAAGGCAAGTGAATCACCCTGTACTTACATGGTGAAAAATTTTCAATTAGAATCAGCTATTATATTCACTCACTAATAATTTTACAAAATATATCATTTTTATCGTATTTATTTCTACTTAATAATTGCATTAGTCTTTAATATTTTTAACATATCTTTAATGTTCCTAATGCATTATACAATACGAACATCGTTGATGTTACTGCAAGTGAATCACCCAGTACGTACATGACAGGATTTTGGGTCCTCGGAAAACGTAGAGCAGCGCAGTAATTTCGCCCCCTTGTTCCTCGATGCTTGGCTAGCGACGACGCAGGCGGGCAGAGGAGCCGCGAGCAGGAGGTTCGGATGTACATCTTGCATATTCATGCGATGACCGTAGAAATCGTACGGCACTAACGTACCCGGCGTGCTGGAAATCCTGTAATAGACGACGCGCACTGCTACCTTCTGCATTTACCAGCGCCACCTGCCTCCCCCCACTCTTCCGTTCTGCCGCCACGTTCTACCAGTCAGAACGATTCAATTCTACTCCTTTTTCGTGATATCGCACAGTCCGAGTGTTACGTCCGCTCGGATAACGTGTATGCGCATGTGTGTGAGTATGTCTGTGCACGAGTCTATAGGAATGGGAGATTGCGTATGAGAGTAACGGAGTGTACAGTGAAGGTCAAAATAGTATTCGTCTGTGAGTGAAAAGTTGTAAAAATGAAAAGGATTGTAATTTGTTTATTGTTGATTATGTGGATGTAGAATTGAAAGTCATTGTATTAGCGGAAGTGTATTATTGTTATGCTGTATACAAGTTTTGATGAAATATTTCATACTTTTATTCGAATTTGTATGTTTCAAAGATATTGTTAGACACAATATTTATTATGAATGTTATTAATGATGATAACAAAATTGAAATTGAAATAAAAGTGTTTATATTTAGTCAGATCTTGAAGTATAATATAAGAGTTATACATCTCCAGTAATATAATGACTTTCAGCTCTGTGAGTTATTTAATTTTGTAACGATACTTTATTATTTAGTAACAATTTCGGAAGAAAGTGTTGTCTATCCAAAGTTTCAAAATAACATACAACAAAAGTCGAAAATATTCGTACAGCAGAACCGTTAAAATAAACAGAACTACAATTTGGTCAACATTGATTACATTGATATAATTCTTATATCATATTTCAGCATTATAAGTAGTATTTTTTATGAACACTGTACGAAACAGTGACTCTCTTACAAATAGAAATTCAATTAAAATGATTAAATATTTCCGAGAATTATGGAATCCACTTTCAGTGTTACTGAACACAAAAGAAAGTATTTTACACTGTTTGTCTTTTTATTTTCATAATTGTTACTGCACGAATGTCCCTGACTGTACGTGTTGGTCGGATCGGTTTCAGAGCACGTTTCCATACGCTCGTCGAGATAGTCCATATTACAGTACTATTCCCTTCTATTAGCGAACGAATGTGCGCACGTGTGTAATTATTATAATCGGTGTGGATGGCACTGTGCGTTAATGCGATGACAGTTAAACCGATTATTTGCAAGCTGCCACACTTAAATGCTAGAATTCATGCTCGACTGACGCTCAAATAGAAGTTGATGCTGGCATGGTAGAACGTGCTTGTTTAAAGCGAGAACCGCCTCTGTAAAAGTTATTGTGTCTGCTAGTATCGTGTAATTACGGAAATTGGAGTGATGGCGCCAGCCAGACTGAAATTGAATTAAGTTTGCGATTTGTTTCGGCGCGTAGATTCGGTGCGTAGATTCGGCGCCGGCGGAGTTTGCGTTCTAATTAATTTCGTTTATGGCAGATGTTCACGTAGGGTAAATATTTGTACGTAATGCGTGTATATAAACATTTGATTCCATTTGGCGCTGAAAAGGTTAAAAAAGAGCAAAATAAAATAAAATAAAATATTTTTCTTCTTTACTTAAGGTAGAATCAATCTACAGTTATGATTATTAAGAATTATGAGCAAACTTTTTAGATATGTAATTTATGATACAAGTTAATACTTTTTAAGAATTGAGTAATTGATAGATTGTACAACTTAACACATTTTCTAGTCTGGATAAACCAATTTTGAAATAGTCTCTCTCAGTGGAATATTTACGGCAAAGATCGACAAGAATAGTTGACAGTCAGGTTTAGTGGAAAAATGTAATCAATTTATATTTTATTCAGATTGATTCTTCGGTGCGAAAATATATTAAGCTCTCGCAAAACCTATTTCCCTGGAACCAGCATGAAAATTACGAATTTATTAAATCCAATAATTTTAGCACTCGTATTTTTCAATATTTATGCGTTTCGATTTGAAAATGTTACGTTTCCCAATATTTTTGTAATTGTAGTAATTATATCCTTTTCTAGCTTCACAGATTTTGGTCGTCCGAATGAGCCAATGTTAAAATAGTTTTTTTTAGTTAAATATTCTTTTCATCCTCTACAGCAGATTCTCTTCTGCCGCAAACATTCAGCAGTCGTATTTAGTGGAACAATACAATCGATCTGTATTTTATACAGGTTGATACTTCATTGCAAAAAAATGTCACCGACCTCGAAAACCTGACAACGTCAGAGAGCATTAAAAACTAAAAATAAGCAGCACAAAAAACGCACTGAATAGTAACAAGTAACTTGATGTTTCATGCTTACAGAAATTTGTACTTATAATGTGCAATGCCTGAAATGTGCGTTTTTGACAACCTTCTTCCCTTAAGCATAACTGCATTGCAACTTTTTGCAGTCCGCACAAATATAAGTAGAATATTACAAAAGTCAGGAAAAAACCTCAAATGGAAAGTTCGGTTTTTATGCAATAACAAATGTTAATGTTAAACAATTTCGGAAAAATGTATAACGGAACTATTCGGGGAGCATCCTCTACAAGATGGAACAGCCAGGCAAACAAAACAACAGTAATTATACAACAACAATAGTTAGTGTTAAACAATTTCCAAAAATCTTCTAGCGAAACACTTTCGGGAGTTGTCTTTATGGAATAGAAAACGTTTCATCCCGATCGGTCAATCCATCGTAGAGATATATCGGCGGACAAACAGTAAAAAAGCAACAACATAAAATAGACATATATACAGCGGTTGAATTGAGTATTACCTCCTCCTTTTTTGTAAAACCTATTTCGCTGCCAGCGGCATGTAAATGATAAATTTATTAAATCCAACAATTCCAGCACTCGTATTTTTCAACATACATATATGCGTTTCAATCTGAAAATGTTACGTCTCCCAATATTTTGCCGGAAAACGGCTGTCGCGCGGTGGCACGGGAAGCCGTTAGTATGATCTACAAATACTATTATTCCGGCCGATGGGCCATTCGCGGGCGGAAAATGGTATTCAGCGGGAAACTGAAAATCGGAGATAAAGCCGAACAGGCGATAGGAGGGAGAACTGACCGAATCTCACATTCGAGCCCCTGAAATTCTCCTGGGTCGCCGCCTGTGGCAGACCTAACATAATAAACTCATTACGAGCTGGTGTGATAGACAACTCTCCATGGACACCAACGAATAGTCGGGAAAATCTCAATCGTCCTTTGGGTTTTCTATGGCTTTTTACTCTCGCAACGTGTTTATTGCGGCTCTGTATATTCGCGCTCGCTGGGGTATTTTGATTAACGGAATCATTTTTGTGCATTTTTTTGTTTGGAAACTCAGATTTATGTATGCGTGAACGTCGCACGTGTTGAATATTAATTTTTGTTGTTTTTATTATTCATAATTTGAGTGTTAGAAGTTTTAAAAAATTTGTTATACCTGTTATGTATAATATCTTATTTTTATACATAACTTTTATACATAACATTTTATACATAACTATACAAGTCTTCCTACTTTTTTATATTTTCTAAACTAATCTAAAGAAACATAAAGTGTTTGTTTGTAAGTAAAAAATATTGTGAAACACTGCTGAATAGAATAGGAAAATTCTTTTAGTATGCACAAGTTTACTTCTTCCTGAGTAAAATAGCTTGTACATTACATTGTTACATTGTTATATATCAGTAAAGTACAAAGTGTATCAACTATAGATGGGTACTTCATATAAATACAGAAGTACAGATTACTACGGATGAACTGGCACAGTCACGATATTTATGCACAAACGACGACATCAATAAAAAACTCCAACAAAACTCCTAAGTTACTTTAGAATAACTCCTTCTTGAAATTAATCCGTTTCATCGTGTACCCGAAGCTACTTTTAAATATAATATAGTTCCAACGAAATCAAAACACAAAGCTAATTTACTAGTTAATCAATTGAATCATCAAAACCAGAAAAAATTACTAATTTAATAAAATGCATTGAAATCTACAGTAAATATAAAAAAATCGATTTAATTACAAAACTCAAGAATCCCCTACTAAATAAATATTCCTGACCATCTCGCTGAATGCGCCTAGTATTTTTTCCGAAACGTCCGCCCTCGTCAGATATTCATTAATACTCATCTCTGATAGATGTCGTTTCGGAGAGGGTGAGCACTTCGGGCCAATAACACTCCTTTCACGAAAGAGCATGCAGGCCATAACGGAAGTAGGACACTTTATCTTGTTCGCGGCGAATGTCGCCCTCGAGCCGCTCAAAGTCTCGTTATGCAAAGGAGTGGGGGAGAGTTGGGTGGTCGGATGGGACGCAAATATTGGAACCGCAGGTAAAATCGGCTCTCCGCCCGATGCATAATGCAGCAGGACAAATTATAGATTGTCGAGGCATCGAGATATTGCACAGGCCGAGCGATTTTCCACCATAGTCATTTCTAATTCCTCTTCGCCGCTGCGTCTCTTTCGAATAATGCCAGGAAAATCGTAGGATCGCCGGTAATTGCTCGGTGTCTTTCGAAATTCGGCTTGTCATGTCAGGCGCAGTTAGCACGGACTCGCCCTCGAATTAGGACGTCAAATTGACGCTTTTAATTCGGTCAGAGCGTCGAGTCGTTTGGAACGCAGTGGAAACGAACCGGGCGGAAAAGCTTCTCCTGATGGCAGGCGAGCTGCCGAGGACCATGCGCGCCCTCTACACGCCATAATCACCCGTTTTTCACGATGATATGGTCACTCCAGTGTGAACTCGAGATCGCTTTTATTAGGGCCGAGTGGAAAGAGGCGATGAGGATGTGGGATTTTTTATTGATTTTAATTTAATATTAATAGTGGAATTATCGAAGATTAACGAAGAATACAATCAAGAAAAGAATTTTTGAAATAATATCTGGTTTTACAGAAGAAGTGACAATTATTTGTTTTACAGAAACATGTTATTTACATACATTTTTATATTCAAAGTAAATCATACATTTTATGAATAGCACGTTCTACATAAAACTTGCTTTCTATAATATTCCTAAGCAAAAATGTTAAATAAAAATAATAATTTATATACTTCAATAAAGAAACAAATAAAATTCCTTTCTAGTTGTATTTTATTCATTCTAAATCGATGGTATTTAAACAAATCCGGTATATAGCAAGAAATTACAATTGTACTGGGTCATATTTCTTCTAGTTTTCCTAAAAACTATCGAGATGTAGGAATGTTGGATGAAACCCCATCGACTACATAAAAGCCGACATGTAAGCTTATACCGAAGGGGAGTATTTCCCCCCTAGTTCAGAACATAAAACCCGTAAGAAAGTTGATGAGCAGCTCAGTATAAGTAGAGTAGCAGGCAGATTTGAGGTTAGAATTAGCAAGTACTTTTACTCACCAATAATTTTACAAAATAGATCAATTTTATCTAAGATATTTTTAATATTCCTAATACATTATACAATATTACTATCATTAATTCCATGGCGAGTCATTCGCCATGTACATACACACAGTACGATTAAACAAATTAGGAATATAAAAACTCCTACACTTCTTCAAGTCTCTCTAAAAATATCGAGACTTAGAAAAGTTGGATAAAGTGTCACCGACTAGGTAAAAGCCTATATCTAACCTCAAACCGGAAGGGAGTATTTTCTCCCCGGTTAAGTACATAAAACCCGCAAGAAAGTCGATGAGCAGCTCAGTATAAGTAGAGAGGCCGAAGGCACAGTGAAAGAGAGGGGGGAGAGGGAGAGAGAGAGAGAGTTAGCGAGATTTTGAGGAATGACTCGATCCATCTTGCCACGTCAAAGTTCCGCTCCACTAATTACAGGGAAAACTCTCGAGGCCGGAAGCTCTGAGGCTTCGGGGTGAGTGTAAGCCGAGCGGAAGTCTTCAGCGCGACCGGGGACATCCGTCAAATCCTATTTGCCTGCCTCTTCCTGGAGCAACGTTTTCCTACCCGCTGGAGAGTTCCACCCCCCCAGTCCCACAATCTTCCCACCCCTTGCCACTAGTAATAAGTGCGTCCCCATTGGCTGCCGTGAACTCGAGTTTCGCGGACTAATGACAATAATAACGGAATCAGGCACCGTGAAATTAGCCCGCTGATTCGATTAGAACATTCAGGACACTCGTATCCCCAACGTTTTACATTAGGCTCCCTGTGAATGAACTACTTTCCCTTCCTCATAAAGTCCGGGGAAAAGGGTGCGGGAAAACGACAGCTGGAAAAGCAATAATAATCACAGTGCTGACAGACTTACAGTCCATGTAAAAAGTATCTGTGTAATAATACATTTTTAGTAAAATATAATACTGCTATGTTTATTAAATAATGTGTAATAAAAATGTTGCATGTGTTGTGTTGCCTGTGATGGTTCTGGAATAAATATCTGATAACAAAGAAATCTATCACTTAATAATGAAAGAATTTTATTGTTATACTGGCATTATTTAATAAACATAGTAGTACTGTGAAGTAATTGAAATTAATTGCTGTACGAATACATTTAGAATCGTTGATTTTCAAACTTATGTAATAGAAATTACAAAAGATTGCAACACAAGGTAATTTCCTGACACTATGCCACGCTGGATTTTTAAAACTAAAATATAAAACATATTTAGAAAATGGATGGTTTTAAGTTTGTTTAAATAAATTTCAAGAGAATAACAGCAACTAAGAAAAATTCTTTTTCACTTCCCTCAGACTACATAATTTCGCTGTATGTTAGTTAACGTAAATGCTGCTTCACTGAAAATATCTGCTCCAATTACATAATTCCCTTCTTAGTTTCGGGGAACACAGCAATATTGCCAAGCATTTTCTTAATTCAAGCTCGTTGGCGCGGTAACGCAACGTTAGGATTAAAGCGATGTTTAGCCGTGGTGTACTTTAGCGGGCTGGATAAACATATTAGAATATTCCCGCAACGGCGGAGTCGTCGCCACCGTCGTGGCGGCGTGCGGCTTTTAGCGTCGGCTCTATCATTTTGTTATTATCCATTACGGTATCACTAGGGCTCGTAGCCGGCGCGCTATAAGTGTTGGGCCACGGTAATTTGGAGGCCGACGACACTATCAGGGAGATTGCAAAAAGCGATGTACCTAGACGACGGCTCTTCAGTTATGCATGGGAAAGCGTCTGTTTTCCAACCGCCACTACTAGTTTATGCTACTAGCGTTAATGGAGCCACATTTAAGACCTGCTTCAATGTCCCGTCTGACTAGAAAATGCTGAATTGCCAGTCAAAAGGTCACAGTTATAAGCTTTTATAATAATTACTGCTTTTTGTCTGCTTCGCTGATAGTGGTGGGGGAACTGTCTGCCAGTGCATTTTGGATCCCCATTATTCGATGATTCCAACTAAATTTTGGTGTAGTCCCTAGTGCAAGTAAAAATTGTTTAAGTTGCAGAGAAAAATATTATCCTTGTGGAAGCAGAATAACAATGATTTTACACTTTAAACGGTTAACCAATATTAAAATAGTAGAAAGAAAATATAATAATTAAGAAATATGTTTCTGTTTCACTTATAGGAGAAACTTTCAATATTTTTGAATTACTATTATATTATATAAGTAGCGTTAATGAGGTCAAATTTAAGACCTGTTTCAATGTCCCCGCCGGACTTGAAAATGGCGAACTGTCATTCAAAAGATGGCAGTTATGTATTTTTGTATTAACTAGTACATTCTATCTATCACGTTGGTAGTAGCGGGGCGACCATAGTCTAGTGGGGGGACCTGCGCACAAAATACTTTAAATTATATACAAAAGTATTAGCCTTGCAAAAGCAGAACATCATTGATGCATATTCTAAACTCTTAAATAATACTAACACTATTAATAAAACATTAGGAATAACATAACAGAAATAAACCAGATCATACATTTCTCTCTCCACTACATGCTTCTCTATACATATTTACACCATAGATTTCTTAAAATCTTTTTACCTTTATCATTCCATTCCATACCATCCATTCGTCCCATGTTTCTCGTTCCACCCTCTAACCTGCATTTTGCGGCCATTCGATAAATCAGGCCTTCCCGGCGACATTCCTGCTTTTTTTCCCTCCCAACGACCATTCCAGATTAATCCACGGTGTTCTGTCCTAATAAACACGAATGGTGTCTAAAAACCCAGCGGAACGTAATATCTGAAACACGCGACCCCCTTTTCCCGAAGCGCGCTCATTGTATGATAAATGACAAACTAGCATGTTCCCTATCTTTCCGAGCGGAGCGCGAGTTTGTAAGCGACCTAACCTAAAAGGACCAGACATCGAGAGTGTTGCCTGGCCGGGATAGAGAGACAGAGACAGAGACAGAAAGAGAGAGGGAGAGAGAGAAAGAGAGTTGGAGCGTCGAATCAGTATTGTGTCGGTGGCATTTAATGATGACAAAAAAAGCGGGCCGAGTGTTGATCGTTGGGGCACGGGTAGGCGAGAGTGCGGTGGCGAGCGCCAATCGATAGAGACATTATCGCTCTTGATAGCATACGAGCCTTTTGTTGGGCGCCGCACTGTTTTTCTCTCCGTCATTCCCTCTGTCGCCCCGCCGCCACCCCCCTTTGTCTCTGGCTCCCCCCTTCCTGAATGGGACAGTATACAAGTAGATAGCGAGCGATTGGCGGGGAGAAGGGTGTCCGCTATCGCCGCCGGCAACAGGGCTCTACGCTCCGAGAGGGAATATGAACCAACCAACCCCCAACCCCCTTTGTTCGTCGGAATTGTTCGGAACAATGACAGTCCCAAAGGGTTTTCGGGATAGATCGTGCTTGGAAGATTGCTGCTCTCTTGTCTCCCGCGTGACAGAACTAACCTAAAAACCGGCAACCTGCTTTGCCCGCCGCTCGATTAAAGTCGTGCATGTGGAACGCTCTCACCGAGTCAAATGGCCAGATGGACAGCTTCAAGTGCGCCGGGATTAAAGTACATCTTGTGATAAGGCTCCTAGCCCACGGCAATCCTAGTGCTGAATCTGGAAAAGCGTGTCCGATCTGGAGCAGATGACGCATGTGTTTATCATGCGCGGGATATGCAATCGGAAACTGGATTGGATTGGACTGGATTGGAAATTATAATTGTAATATTTCCTGGGATTATTTAAATTTAACAGCTCGTTTTCTGTTACTCAAATTTCTATTTTGATTTTTGACTGTGGGAAAGTGGGTTGTTCAAGTTTTGTCTAAATCACAGGAAGACTATGATTTGTGTGATATTAGTGTTTGTGGAGTCAGAATTTAAATAAAAAATTATAAGACGTAGTTCTTATCATTGTTTGACAGTTTAGACAGTTTCAAGCGTGCTGGGATTAAAGAACAACTTGTGATAACACTTTTCGCCCGCGGCGACACCAATCCAAGATGTGCGAATGTGTCCGATCTGGAGCAGATGGCGCGTGTGTCTCTCATCTGTTTGACATATATTATAATCGCAATGATTGGATTGGATGATGTTGCGTCAGGAATTATAATGATTATGATACTTTTTAGGATCTCTGGAGTCCTGTAGGAGTTGTTGACACGAATGTAGAGACATTGAGGGAGGAGAGCCATAGCAATCCCGTGGGTCCAAGTTCCCAAACAATGAAACAAAAACCATTGTTGGGAGAATAGGGAGAAGTGAAACGTATTGTGAGGAAAAATGAGTCTCTAATCCGGGTAGAATAAGAGAACGGAAAAACAATCCATGATGCAGACAGTGTATCAGAATTTTAGAGACACAATTGAGTAATGTCTGCATCGGCTAGAGCCAAATTGCATGAAGCAGACAGTGTATCAGAATTTTAGAGACACAATTGAGTAATGTCTGCATCGGCTAGAGTCAAATTACGAAGTCTGAATATTAATAGTGTAATGGAATACTTAGTGCGCCGCCCCAGAAAATTCTAGAGCAACCGCTAGCGTGGAAACTGCGTTGTTGATTGCGGTGACTGATCGGCGTACTTAGTAACGACTCCGTATAAGTATCGCGATTACGGACGCGTTCGCTCTATTCCTGCTGAATTCTGTCGGGAAAGTAAAATCATCGGCCACCCAAAATAATTAGAACAGGACGAAGCTCTGCTCTTGGTCGCCTATAACAGTATAGGAGAGTGCAGAGGTCAGTTCGTGGACGACTCTGGAATGGAAAGAACGACTGAGAAAGTCGGTCGCCTTCCAAAGGAGAGTACAGAGCGACTTCCTGCACGCCTGAGGAATATCAGGAGAGTACACAGCTACAGAGGTCAGTTCCTGAACGCCTCTAGAATGGAGAAAACGACTGAGAAAGTGGGTCGCTTTCGAAAGAAGTTTGAAAAATGTTAGAAAAGGGGGTTTTTGAAAAACGAATACTATAAAAACTAAAATGAACAATAACGTTCAATTTTATTAGCATTGTTCAATGTGTACTATATATTATTCTTTTACAAATATAATACATTCCTCTCTCTATTTTTTTTCATTCATCGCTTTGAATTCAGAATTTATTTTGATCAGTGGTTACATTATTTCAATTGGCGAGAACAATTGGAAAAAAATAGCGTGCCAGGTTCAAAGTGATTTTCCGAGGATGAAATCGTCTGTGCCGAGCGTAACGTGCGTTCAACGCCCACTGGTTTCGAGGACGTCGTGCGTCGAGGTTCACGCAGCCGACGCGACGACCAGTTTGCAAAACAAGTGGTAGCTTTAATCGGCCTCTCTCACTCTCTTTCTCTCTTTCGACGCGTCCTCCCTCTGGATTTATTAGTCCCTCGTCGTCTAATTAGCGACATGACCGTCGCTAATTTCCACGAGATTTCTCGCACACAGAGCACTAAGCACCATGAGCGTTGGCGTCGAAATTCTGAAAAGGTTCAGCGCAACCCCATAACGAGCGTCCTTAATCTCCGGTAAATCGAACATCCTTGGCGATCGTCATCAAAGGTATTACTATTAACGCGCTAACGAGCTTGCTGGCTTGCTATGCCATTTGTATTCGGAATCTTCTGACGTCGATCCAGCGTTAATCATGTCGCAATTCAGACGCAACTGCACCGGAGATATTAAATAAATACTGTATTCATAGAATATTGAAATATTTAACACTTATACAGGGTACATCAAAAGTAACGCCAAAATAGAAAAGAATTGAGATTGTCAGCTTTACATTACTAAAATATTTTTATAATAACGATAGCTGTAATAATATTTTATTTGTAAAATTAAGTTACTGTTTACGTACGCACAAAAAATCATTTGGATGATACTGGACAAGACAGTTAGCGTACTATACAAATAAATCCGATAAAAAGTGGTATGAGTCAGCGGTGATTAAAAGGCAAGTGCATTAGCCTCGCAGGAATTACGAATTCATAATTAGGGACGATGCAAGGCTATTTCTATTGGAGATACATCCGGTGAGACATACATATATTCATACATACGGTCGCAGCAGTACATAATAAATCTTTTAGCGGTGTGCGAGCTCGAACTTGCTCCTCTATAATTAATGTTCCCTGACAGTGGATTAAAATATCAGTTGGAAATCCGGGGACGCGGTGATATTGCGGCGCGCAAATTGGAGCCGTAGCTCTACCTCCGGGCTATCGAAGTGCAACTAGATCGAGAAGTCTTTGAATTATTGCCGGCGTTCTAGGGAGCAGCTTTTTGTGGAAATACGGGTATCCAGAATTGATGGACGTCCTTTGCTTTGCAGACTAATAGTTCAGGTTTCACATGAAACCTTTGTCGAATTTTTGAAGATAAACTTTTTGGATTTGATATCGTATTAATGTGGACAGTGATAAGATTGACTTTTAAAACATTATCGAGTCTGAATTTTATTTTTTGCATCGACGATTGGATCGACGGACGTTTTATTCGCTGCTATGATGAAATCAGTGCAAATAAGAAAACCATCAAACATTAGTTATATACTGCTCACAATTAACTAATTATATGATTGCTAATTATAGCTCAGTATTCTTTACATTCCAAGATCAAAACTATAAAAATCATTAAGCTAGAAGAACTAATTAGAATTAATTGTTAAGTACTAATTAACAGTCAGCATTTTCTGCATATCCAAATAAAACTATAAAGATCATTAAGGGTAAAGAATCTTCAGGGTTCATTCTAATATATTACAATTGAAGTTCAAAATTACTAATGTCAATATAGTATAATTAATTACTAATTACTAATGAAGAGTCAGTATTTTCTGGATTCCAAGCCGAAAACTACAAAAATCATTAAGGGCAAAGAATCTTCAAGGTTCATTCTGATATATGGCAGTGGAGACCGGAATTCAAGGAAGTTCGAGGGTACTGATGAGAACTAGGGTGGGAAAGTGGAGAGGGTGCAAGAGGTGCGAGGGTGAGAGAGAATTAATTACTCACGACATTATCGCGTTTCCAGGGTTTGCGCGTGCGAGGTGTAGACAGTTTCGGCGGAAGCTTCGACGCAGAGATTTTACTGAGTTCTCCACAGGGATGTTTCACCCCTTTCCCACCCCCCTCTCTCTCACACTCTGTCTACACACACACATTTGATTTATACGGAAAGTTGTCTCAGAACCGTTTGGGACCTCTGAGAGTTGTGTCACCTTGTAATAACGAGGGCCCGATTGAGCGAGGAGACGAATCTTTTTTCTCTGGTCTCGTGAGTATAAAGTTATTACTCTGTTGAGACCTTTAATATTAAATCTTCTGTAGATCGACGTAAATGTATTTGTATCAAGGAAATAAAAGATTTAGAAAGAGATAGGGGAGGAATGTTGGCAAATATGTTGGAAAATAGAATTTGAAAATTGAATATCTGCAATAAAATATTAGATCAGTAATTTGGAGTGTTTAGTGATTATTGTGTTGACTCTTTCAATTCTAAGAAGATGCTTATTCGCAATTAAATACAGCGTAGCATTTGAAAACGCCAATCGAGCACTTATCTGTTCAATATTGTTGTATCCTATTATCATTGTTCAATGTATTATTCTTTTGCAATTATACTAAATTACTACTTTCACTTCTTTTCTTCTGATTCTTTGAATTCAGAATTTATTTGAAGTTAATAAATCAATCAAAACAAAAAATCATAAGTATCATAGCCTGCATAAAGAGATTATCATTTTCGCTTAGGTTTGGCATGAACAATGCAACTAATTATTGTACGTAATGCAAAATATACCAGATACTGATAGTTCAAAGGGAACTGAATCAGTCTGTACTTCGCAATATTACTTCGTAGTTCCATTTACGGTGTAAACTGCAAGTCTCCGCTTGCCTGCAATCCCTTTCGACGGAGTGTTATCGTCGTCGGGTTCTCGAGACTTATTGAACTCGTTACGCACCGGCGTCGTATACTTCGTCTCTGATGACTTGGTCGACGCCTATAATCGTAATTCCCGGGAAATACCTGGGAAACTCGACGCCTACGAATTTGAATGTATGTGCGAGAAAGAGAGAGAAAGTACTTAGTACTAAGAAGTATTAATGTTGGGCCGGATACATCGAGGAAAAAGATTCCAAAATAATTTTTGGAAAATATGCTTTTATATCATATTGAAACATTGCGTACGAAAACATTGAAAAATCTCCCCTTTAAGCACAAAAACGTGTAAGAAAAGCATACAATGATACTAAGCATTACTAATATTGCTATATATACATGCGCTATTATTAATTAAGTCCCAATTAATAATAACAAAACCGTGAGTCTGATACTGAACGTAATTTATAATTTATTAATAGAAGTAACACCGATATGTAATTAATGTATAACTATTTCTTCCACACTAGTCAAAATGACTGGTTATTGATAAAGCATTATATCCAAAGAAATTATAATTTTTTTCATAAATACTGAGCGAATCTAAGGGTGAAATATTTGTAGGTCATACATATATGAAATACTTGTTATATTATATGACACTGTTATGCGTAAACACTGTAGGGAATGCTACAGAAAATTATCTGAACTCTTAAATAAATTTGTTAATTACAGTAATCAGTTTTCTAATTGCTGTAACGCGGAAATAGTCCAATTGTGAACAATGTACCAGCTGTGGTTCAGCTTGTCAGGAACGCGTTAAATATTCCAATAAAAGTCGTGTAAAATTTCGAGAAAATACAACGTTATAGATTTAAATAGTTTTTATCAAAAATTAAAGACCAGTCATTTTGCTGGTTTGGTCATTCCAGTACCAAACAAAACTATCAGGTGTTACGTGAAGTTATAAGAGACAATACACTATAAGTAGCGAAGAACAAATAAAAAATGTATTTATAATCAAGTACTAACTAATAATAGCAAAACCGAAAGTTTTTGTACATTCGCACATGTGTGTGTGGAAGAGAGAAAGAGAGGTTAGGAATGAATTATAAGCATACGGTGAAGTTTCGCAGCTATCCATCCCACTTGGCCGGCTTACTTATTGATCAGGTGAAAGCGACGGGAACGAGCTTTGCCGAGCGAATTTTCGAGCAGTTTACCTCGCGCGTGGCAAAGAACAGAGCCGGGGGAGAAATAGGTCGAAGTCAAAAGCAATGTGTCAACCGACGGATTAAGCGGCGCGGTGGGAAAGCGCGCCGGAGGCTGAACTGGCTCCGGCCCGGTAAACGAAATCCGAAAGTAGGTTGGAGGAATTCTTTTGTTTTCAGCCCTGGGCGCCCTTTCCGGTCACTTCGAGTGCAGTTTGACTTTGCGCGCGCTTGCCTTGTCAAGCTCGCTTGCCGCTCGATGAACTAATGCCGCAATGTTTGTCGGACCCTCTTGACATATTTCGCTGACATTCGCCTGTCATTGGACCGCTTTAAGCTGGTTGGTATCTTTGTTATCAGAAAAAGCAACTCTGGTATGCCTTCGACTGTTTTTGACGTGTGGACTTGTTTCGGGCAAGAAGACATTACATTTTGCTATAAAAATCGGAATTATTATAACAGATGAGAAATATGATTCTTGTCTTTGAATAAAAGAATCAAGCGAGCAATTACTTTTTTCAATTTTATGAGAATATTGTTGTGCTTGAAATAAATGAATTAAACTTGCGAGAAATTGAGTATAAATAGACATTTGCAAAAAAAAATTATATAAGAAATAGTCGATATTGTATGTATATTATATCTCTTTGTCCTTGCGAGGAAAAACGACTTTCTCAAGAATTTGTTTTCAACGAAGTACTGGATGAACCGTTATAATTTGCTATTGGAAAGGACTACTCCGGACTGTATAAAAAAAAATCGAAGTTTTATATAAGCCAGCTTGGCTTTTGTCTGTCTGCACGATAACTCTATTATTTTTCAATATATTTTCACGAAATTTGCTGCACATACAGCTGATAAAGATTATCTTCGATCTATCGGATCACTAGCTTTTATTCCCTGACTGTTGCGGTTTTCATGAAATAATAAAATGATATTCAATATCATTCCTACATAAATCCCACAACTGTCAATTTTTCAAAATATTGCAATCAATCCCGACAAGACCTAGCTAATGCAATATTCAGTAGATTAATAAAATTCTGCACAAAAATCGTGACAATTTATTTGTCGGCCATATTTGTTCCTCTAAAACTTGTACAGTTTGTCGTACACAACCCAATATGTTACTATTTCAATAAAATACAAAAATAATATCCATTGCTCGAGTTGTTTTTCTTCAATGAATTCTTGAAAAAATATTTTTTCTTAGTATTAAAAGGTATTTACCTTTCTTTAATCCTTTACCCTTATTATTCTACATAGGTATAGTTAATGCAACAGCCCTTAATGCTGTAACGCAACGTTGCGGAGGCTCGCCACGGCATTCTGGCATCTTGCCCGAGTAATTTGGATCAATTTTTACCGTGGAATTTACGGGAAGCCAAGATTGATTGTCTTTTAATGAGCGTTACTGCTGCACTTGTTCGTGATTCGTCATTTTTGTTACGTTTTGTGTTACTACATTCTGCAGAATAAGTTTCCAACCTTACAACGTATAACTTGGATTGTAAATCTTTCTCTGTCGATTATGATAAACAGTGACTTTCGATACACTTGATTGTTAATTATAATGAGCAACAAATTCTAAATAATTAACACAAATAAATAATGGAAATCGTTCTCTAAAGTAAAATATTTTAAAATCATTGCTGATGGTACAGTCAAATGAAATGATAAATAATATAAAGTAACTTATGTCTACGATTAAATTGCAGAATTAGAAATGCGAATTTTGCTTATTCGGATCTTTTTTTACCCAAAGTCATTAAGTGTGATACTTAACTAGGTTAATCATCGTATCATGTGTTAATAATCATATTATATGATTACTTTTTACATCATTACTAATTTTATGATTATTTATTATATATTATGATTGCTTACAGTATAGATAATATATTATGTGATTACCACTTTACATACAAGTGAAAAAGAATAGCAAAAGCTGTTGCCAAGCGTTTGAGCGCAAGATTGACTCATACTACGATAACACTTGAAATCCCGCAATTGCCGCCCGCTGCGGGACCTCTGCCGAAGATGTATTTGACAATTGCACGCTCTGTTTACCCGAGATGTAATTTGCCGGCTCTCCGGAACTGTTCCCGCGAGAGGGATAAGAACCCTGGCGCACACTTCCGGCACCGGTGTGTGTGTCCGGCGCCCCGTGAATGCGATTCCCGTGGCGGCCGATTCCCATTTCGGCTACAACATTGGTCGCGGTCACTTCCGCCGCTAATTGTAAGTAATTTGCTGGCTATTGAAATCACCGGCGCAGACAGCAAGCGCGTCCAGTGGCGGCTTCGTTCTGTCCACTTTGATGCACACTCTACGATTCGTGAAGCTTGTTGCTATAAATACATCATTTTTAATTGTAATTTTACAATTAATTAGCTGTTGCGACTGGATTTATTCGTGTGAAATTTTATGTGTATTTTAAGAACAATTTAATTAAAAAGTAATAGGTTGTTCTTGACATACCGTTCGTTTGGAAATGTGATGAATTCGTTATCACTTGTTGGTATAAATATGTCATTTTTATCGTAATTTTATAATTAATTAACTGTACCAACTGGATTTATCCGAGTGAATTTTTCTCTGTATATTGACCATATTTTTTTATTTAATTTAAAGAATAACAAATTGTACTTGACGTACTACTCCTTTTCGAAATGTTGAAATTACTATTGAGGCACCCTTTATTAAGTAACAAACATTGTAATATTTTATGGCCTATATTTCCCTGGATTATAATTCTATACAGGAAATAAAAGCCAATTAAAATACATTCAGTCGCTCTGGTTATTGTACAGAATTATACAAATTGGAATTTGTAATTTCCAAAATTATACATATATCCACATACAAACAAATTGCTGTGATTTTATTTATTATTAAAAACGAAACACGCTGTGCGTATAAAAATGGTTCAAGTTGTAAATATCACAGACACGTAGAAACGGCTTTCTCGAGAAGAGGAAGCGTTTAATTCAATTGACGTTTAATATCGAGGAACTTTTGCTTACGCGATAACCAGTCGGGGCGATTAAAAGCGTTTTACACGGCAAAGCGGGGTTGTAGGCGGTGAAGAGGGTGAACGAGTAAAGCTGTAAATTAAAGGTACACCTACTGTCGACCAATTATATCGGCAAAGGGTGGAAAGAGGGTGCAAAAGGGGGGGGGGGGTGGCTGCGATTTGCAACTGGGCTTGGCCGCATTATTTCCTAGAAAGGGATCCTTAATTGGGCCATAACTTGGGATTTAATCAACGCGCAATCGAGTTAAGGTCCGAGAGCTAGCCGATTTCTTCATTCGCCCGGGACACGGAAGGAGAAAGGCGGCCAATGGCAATTAAACTCTTCTCCGAGGCTGTTTCGTCCCGTTTGAGAGAGGAACGACCGAGAGAGAAAGAGAATCTTGACTGTGGCGGCGCCGGCTGCCAACTTTGCGCCAAAGAAGTACTAACGAGTTGTGTAACAGGCTGTATAGGCTTACAGGCCGATGATGAAAGTATAAGTGGACTTGGCGAAGTAACGCCCAGGATTTCGCGGATCCTTAATTGAAAGGGTAGTGCAAGGTACTATCATTAGTCGCGCATCTTCCGCATTTACTTCCGGCGGGGGTCGAAGGCAGTCAAATAGTGGGAAAGTAGAAATAAAATTAATAAAAATTGTTAATGCTAATCCTACCGGTTACTGTTTATATATATATATATATATATAGTTATTTATAATATAAGCGGTCAAATAACCGGTTATAAAATAAAGGTTATGTTATGCCGATTCGGGTATTGCTGATTGTCCATTTAATACGAAAGCAAATGCACAAAGTTACATTTAGACTCTAATAAAGAAATTTTAAGTTAACATTTTTATTCTTAAGAAGAACGAAAAAAACACGTGCACCGTAGAATTGTAGTTTAAAACTGGTTAATTCACCGGGTAGCGGCAGTATTAACAAACTGGCAACACAAAACAGTACGAAACATAAGCAAAAAGTACGAAATAATGTCGATTTAATATATTGCAACTTAGCAGCAATAACTGTGCAGTAACAATTAAAATAAGTTATGTAGAATATTCATGTGATACTAAATATATTACAAGTTTTTGAAATTGGTTAATGAACTACAAATTACCATTGGTGATATCCAAATATATTTCGCCACCATTTTATTAGTGGCGAAAGAAACAGTTGCAAAAGAAACTGTTGCAAAAGAAACAGCAATATGAACTTAGCGTTATGGTTAAAGCGTTTCTGTGTTACAAATTTCAAAAAGGGATTAAAAAAAGCTAAGCTACTTCTTGTTTAAAAATTCGTAATTTCATCTGATGGAACAAAGCAACATTTACGTACAAACATATTACTAGTGTTTATTTAATATTATGTTTACATATTATCTTTACCAGTAAATACAACAATAACAAAATTAACTGGAGTATTATTGCAGTTATTTTTATTTCTCTATTCTTACTGTACAAATTCTTTGGTTTCTCATTGTAAATATTTTCGTGCAGTAATTTTTATGAATCTGTGAAAAATGTATCAAAATTTCTATTTTGATTCTCCAAAATTTGGTAGAAATATTGCAAATTTTCAAATAAATCTTTCTTTTCGGCAATCAAAACGCTTATCGGTATTCACGAAATGTGAATTGGATCGAGTAACAGCATTTAAAGTTTTGAAACTATGCTCTTTAAATTTCCTAACGTCCACTGGTATTTGGTCGATTGAAATTCAAAATTCGAAATGGAGGACTGCGGCACATTAAATTATTAAAGTGTCGGTTTCGATGCTGGCGCCCGGAAGCAAGGCCGTCGACGCATCAAATTATATTACATTAAAATAATAATCCAGCAAATTAGAATCCATTGAATTAATCATGCTTCATTAGTGTCTATTAGCTAAGCGATTGCCCTCTGCCATTGGAGCGTACATGTGAGCGAGCACACAGGGAAAGACTGGCATTAAAGGTGAATTTGCATTTACAAACAGTCGTGATGTGTCAGTGTCGCATCCGTGCCATTCCATGACTTTCCGCAAATATTATTTATTAATAACCTAAATATTATTCTAATATAAAATCGTATAATAAATATTATTCTACTGTTTTTCAGAACAATTGTTCATATTTTACATAGTGTTGCATTCAATGGCTTCAATGTTTATTCGCATATACCAGTGAACATGACACGTTAATTCATATTCGTTTTTAAATGACGTTTCATTTTTTGAAACAATTTTTGCATTTTTTTCACGAAACAGTGCTACTACCATCAGTAATTGTCTGAACGAACCAAAGTCTGTACGATAGAAACCTCCAATCTTGTGCGCACGGTAGTGGCTGAACCGTTGATCCGATTGACTCCATGTATTTACACCAGTTGCTATGTATGTCGAGAGGAGGATTTGTATTAATTTTGAATCACCTTCGATAAAAATTATGATAATTATGCAGAAAACTAGAACTAACGAACCGGTAATCCAATTGACGCGAAATTTATACCAGTTGTTATGAACACCAAAATAGGAATTTGTATTGATTTTAAATCGTCTTGGATCAGAGTTACCAGAATTAGAAAAACAAGTAAAAACAGATTCGGATTTATAGAGATTCAAAACAGGATTATAGAGGTTCAAGTGATTTTAAAAAAGATTTATTAAGACAACCGATTATAATGTACATTGTGTTTGCTTATTTTTAATCGACGTCGAAAAGAAGTTTGCCAATTCGTCGAATATATTTTGTTATATTTTTTTAATAATACATTCATATGAGACAATCGGTTTTCTTCTTAATGGCGCCATTTGCGATTGGCGGTTCCAATAGAAAATCACGGAATTGCTCGGATACACCACTGACACGTCACGGATGTGTGTAAATCAAGCTTAATAGAGGCTAACGCAGGTATCCGCTCGTCAGTTTTATCTGCCGGTGCTGCTGTAAACCGGCGTTTGCATATGCATACAAGCGAAAGCAGGCCTTAGTGCAGCAGAGCACACATATTAACGGCCCACGTACGACATAAAGGGTACATGCTCGCCGGCGCACGTACGTCCAGCACATTAGCCGTGTTCCGGCGATCGACACTTCCTTTCGGTCCATGAGAGCCGCATCCGGTGAAACCGCTGGTGTACGTCGACCCTGCTGCCCTCTGTGCACGATATACGATATACGATATATGATATACGATATATGATATATGATTCTCGCGTGCCTTTAAACGAGTTCGTATTTTTATGACGGCAGAAAAAGGACTTCTTTAAGAATTTATTTCAGATAATGGTGGTAACTTTTTCGCAGTTACCCGAAATTTGTATGAGAGTATAGGAAAGATTGTTAAATAAGTATTCGTAAACTTTGAACTCGATTGTAAGAGAATGTGATAAAAATATTATAAAAAATATTACAAATTATTTGTGATTCTGTTAAAGACATTAAGTACTGGAAACAATGTTTTTTTCGTGCGAAACTGAAGTTGCAGTATTGCCACAATTTTTGTGGCACGCTGTTTCTATTGTATGGGGGTATCTTATTTGTGACACTTATATTTAAGGGTTCAAAGTTTACGAATCTAGTTAAAAGTTTCGATATGAGATTATGAAATATTCATTTCTTACATTTTACTTTTCAAAACTTTGTGGCACAAAATGTCTTTGAAAACTATCATATTTTGCGACTGCAAAAAAGGACTTTCTCCACAAATTTTGGTAGCGTACAAATAAGATTATACACTAAATATTCGTAAAGTTTGAACTCGATTGACTGTATACGACGGCAGATTCTTTGCATTAAAAACAGTATGTTAAACGAAATAGATATTAAGATGCTGATAAAAAAACCACAAACTCATGGAAGAGTATGTTGTGAATACTAGAAAAAATATTGAACATTTTTTTCCTTGGAGAGCATTAATGAGCTATTTTATTTCTTATGTTTAATGTTCGGCTAATATACAGCAGGACAATTACCTGTGGAAGTACTAAGTTATATTTCGATCCAACGACCGGCGGTGCTGGGTTTGATCAGATAACCGGGAGCAAGATTTATCGAACTGGAATGAGCTCCCAATTGAAATCGAAGGACACTTCTGTCTTATCTCAATGGCGATCGCCCAATCCCTTTGCGAAAGGAACTCCAATGTCAAGTCGTTTGGAATCTAATTATGCAGATTTCCAATTCCCATGCTACTTAATTTTCACCTGATACCTTCTATTTTCATTCTAATCCGAATTATTATGCATTGATTTTGAATGTGATCTGCGTATGATGCTTTTAGTGCTTTTTTCGTAATTGTTGAACTTGTCTTTGACTTACAAGAAGAAAAAATTAAATTAGTCAACAAAAAACAAATTGGAATATTACATACAAGAATCTTAGGATAGGCGTTTTTGAATGAAAGTCCGATTAAGAAATATTTTTCACGGGAAAGCGTAATATGATGATGCTTTACTGTTGAAAATATTTTACTACAGTACGTTACTATACGTTATACACACAATATAATGGTGTATGTAATATACAAGATACAGAGAAGAGTTAGAAAACGTGTATGAGTAAGGCAAATGAATCACTCTGTACGATGCCAGGACACAGCTTTGGAAAATAACATTGTTAATGAACAGAACAAATTATTTGACGTGTATAATAGGAATTCAAAAGGCAAAGGAATACTTGCGATTTTAGGTTAGGGTGGCCAGTAACTATTATATACTGTGAAAAATCTTCTTAATGAAGAAAACACTTCTCTTTAAATAAAAATACATTTTCTTGCTCAAGAAAGTGTCTTTCTCAGAAAAAAATTCATTTCCTGAGAAGTGACAGTTTTGTTTCATAAGAAAATTTCTTGTCAAAATACTGCATGTGCCGATACTTTTTTTAGCCGTTTTGTATGGAAATATGTAACATTTGATAGAAAACGAACTGTCTACCTGCAGCTAAAAAAATATTCGCATAGCCAGTATTTTTATTTAAAAAATGTAAATAAGAAAACTAGCTTCTCTAAAAAAAGTATGCTTATTCTTAAAAAGGTCCCTTTCTCGTTCAACAAATATATTTTTATTTATAGAACAAGCCTCTTCCTGTTTCAGAACATGTTTTCCCCAAAATATTGACTGCGCAATGCTTCTTTTATCCAAATTGTATACTAGACAGTAAAAAACGCAAAGGGGAATGAATCACCCTGTAACCAACCTAGTTCTGTCAAGGGTAAGCAGTTCACGTCCGAGAATTCCCATTCGATGTTACGAGCGCCAGACTGGATGGCGAAAGAGTTAACCAAGGGCAAGGGTATTTTGACACAAGCACGAACTCGCTGAAACGAATGGTTGGTGGGCGCACGCCTTTCACTATTCGCACGAAATAATATCGTCGCGTGGCTGACGCTCATTTCAGAGAAACTCCCCCCTATCTTTTCTCCCCTATGACAGAAAGGCCGCACGATTTTTCCTGTGTCGCGAGATAAGCCGGCGAAACGCGTTGAACCGTCCTTTTTCCGACGACGCGGATATTACGTCCTGCATATTTTGTAATAGTCGTAATTCGAAGGTCGAGTCTGCGGCAAGCGTCTTGTTAGCGAGGTAAAGTGCCTTGTGGCGTGGAATGTTTTTGAGTTGTGGCTGGACTAATTAGTTTCAAGGCTTGCCGGATGCGAGTTTCTAAAATACGATGGTGAGCAAGTGGTTTTGATAAAGATTGAAAAAGAGCGGGAGAAAGAAGTAGTTAAGAAACTTGTTAATAATTAATGATAATTATTTAGAAATATGGCTCATCACCGATTTGTGTTTTAGATCGGCCTTTAAGTCCGTCTAACTTTTTTTCTATAAATTTTCTTCATATGTATGTTTATATGAAAATGATCTGCTTAAACCGCTCTACAACATATATCAAAATGATTAAAATCGGTGATGAGCCGTATTTCTAAATAATTATCTAATTAATAATAAAGAGAGATATTAAAAATAGTTAATATTTATCTTTGACATAGTAATGAATTGGGAGGTTTCGGGAAACCAGGTTTTATACAAAATAGTAAAGTCTTTGCTTCACTTGATGGATGCAAAGAAGTAAATCGTTCTCCCTTGTTGGAACTTTTCCATTCTGTGAACACAAGTTTTGGAAATTGGAAACAGTACAACATAAAAATATAAAATACAAAAATTAAAAGTTAGAAAAAAATTTACGAAATTGATGGTATTTTACTACTTCGGATACATCGTCATTCTTCAAAAGTAATTATTATCTACTTTAGAATACAATGAGTTTAATAAATCTAGTTATTATTTTTCATTTTAATATTACAGATTCCCTTAGTATACTTTTCCAAATGAAAACCCAGTATCTATCAGATGTTTTTATTAATTAACACTTGTGAGAACTTTTTCATTCCGAGGGCACAAGTTCAGCAAGTTTTAATTAACCGAGCAGTTTCGAAGACACAGGCAGGCTCATCGTTTCATAGTGACAAATATTTCATTAAAGTTTATAGTCCGGTCGGAGTAAACGGACACCGTGGCACTGTTTATAAGGTGAGGGTGCCTCGCTGCTACGTTTAATTACACGGCCGGTAGCATCATACTTCTCCTAATGCATGACTACTTACATTATCTCAAGCGAGAAACTGCCATTCTCTCTTCGGTAATACAATTGCCACGGCAAGCTTCCGTCCTGCCTCATTAACAATGACGCGCCAAAACAGAATCCGTTTCACTTTAGTCCTCGAAGCAGCTGCCACTTTCCACTGAAATGAAAATGAAAATAAATTTTTCATACATGGATAAACGGAGATGCTAAGCTCAGCTACAGAATAATATTGCAGAAGAAAGTTTATTATTGGGTCGAAGAAATTAAGTGCAATGCAAAAATAAGAAATAATAAATCAAGATTCTTAGAAATATTTGAATCCAAATTTTTTATTTTTATTCGATTTTTGCAACCGATGATAGTATTTAACATATTCCATAATAATAACTGTTCTTAAAATAAATCTACTTCAGCAATCGATTAACCAATTCATCATTTTTCAAATTACAGATTCAATATTTTCCTCGTATTAAAATTTTGATTTGTATTTTACAGATTGGTATTTTACATTCTTTTTAATCAACGCTTTACATTTCTGCAGTATGGATTATAAATATTGCAAAATGATTATTATCAATATGGTCGTTAATGGTCAATACATAATAGAGGGTGGCTCAATTGTCTATGAATCGATACTTTCGTGCGCCACTTTATATCTCACATGTATGCCATTTTTTACACACATGTAGTGTATTTATAAAGACTATAGTAGTATATTACATTATAGTATATGTTTTAATACAACACTCTGTTACCCCATTTTTTTATTCAACATACATGTAGTTATATACTTATATTTCTGATAGGTACATTCATATTATATACATATACATAACAAAGTTATGTGTAGTTTACAAAACACAAACAAAATTGGGAACAACTCGTGTACAATTTAAATTACTACACATTTATAATTATTTTATACATCACGTTGATAACTCAGTAATAATCGAATCATCCTGTAGAATAAATTTACAGAACGAAAATGATGTTCAAGCGTCCTTATTTGAACACTGACTTTCCCCGACTTAAAGTAGAAGTTATAATTCTTGCGCAAGCAAAGGATTCGTGAGTAGGTATTCCGAATTAGACGCTCGCGGCAGTGGCGCTACTGGTAGATTGGCTCTACCCACGCAAAAAGTAATTCTCCAAGTAGGGTTTCTGTCTGAAGGAAGAATCGCCTAAATCACTGGCAAGCATTTCTCTTCTGGGTTGGCACACGAGACCGTGGAAGCGCTCCGTCTCGCCTAATCGAGAATTAACCACCTTGGTCACGGTAGATCATCTCTATTATTGGACCACTTCCAGGATACTCGGCTCGACCCCCCACCACCACTCCAATCTTAATCGAGCCTGTATTTACTGCTACATTCATTAAAGCCCACCATGTAACGGAAACTCTCGTGTTTCCTCGAGATCGTAAAGCAAAACTTCGGCACAATAACTTTCAGTTAGGAATAAAAAAGAAATAGTGCTATTATTGTTTTCATTGAGTGAGGAAGATTGTAATGCATCTAAGAAGAGTGCTTTGGTGGTAAGTTTTTTTGAGTAATTAATTAAATCATTAACAGTTATAGAATAAGTAATTTTGAATAATTTAGTAACATATTGAATTTAAATTATAACTTCAGTTTAATATTTGGTAAGATTGAAATAATTGGGATTAAAATTATATCGGACTTTTTGCAAAATAGTTTTTTCACGCTTTTCAGTATAAGGAAATCGTTTGTAAACGTTATAACCGAGAGTATCCTGGAAAATATAGAACATTTCATTCTAATGAGACCATTCGTTCAAGTTGTATTAGGGTAAACGGAAAGTCAGTTTTTACATAATAATAATAGTTAATATTAAACAGATTCATGTTTTTTATAGTCGGACAATTCTGCCCAACTTTTCGTTGATTTCAGTCTATCATAATTACATTTCTAGTAAAAACAATTCACATCCTTAGTGTATAATACACTTTTCTGCCGAAGATATCAGCACTTAATTTTCCCTAGAAGAGATTTCACTAGACCAGTGGCCCCCTTCGAGTGGCCTAGTGAGCACTTCATTTAGTCTGATGAATAGCTCGAATTTAGCTGTAGTTAAGGGTTCAGCAGGTGCGGCCATCAACGATTACAGTACTAATAACCCTCCGAGTAATTGTAATCATAGCTCTCGTGCAGCCTGAGCGCGCACACCTACTCCGCTAATAATACCCACAACAAACATAATTACGCGGCTTATTGACCATAATAACGCGAGCTTGAAATAGAAACGTGGTATCGCTGCTACCGGGAAAAGAGGCCTTGCTCGTGTTCAATCTTTATATAATGAGAACGATCTGGGTGACTGACTCTGACTCACACTGATCATTGGTTTAAAAATTTAATGAAATTTATAGGAAAATCTATGTTTTATTGAATAATCGTAATTATTATTTTATCGAAAATGTTTTTGGAATACATTGTTTCTATATCGGTGGTGAAAGAAAATATTTACATTCATATTAACCTTTTTAACTCTGGTAAGACTTTTATTTGTACTTAAGTAAATATGTATTACACATACTGCACAGTGTTTAAAAAAATGGAACATCAAATATTTCCTTTCATGTATTGTTTTTAACTTTTTTTGAATCTTTAGTCTTTCACTGCAGCTTACTAAAACTGTTTATCAGCGTTATTCTCATAGAAATAAAAATAAACACGAGTTCACATTCTCATTGTTGAAATTTTGTCACTACAATTACGGATGGGAAATGTGATATTTTAAAGCTTTGTGTCTAGTTCAGGGGCGTTTGCTTTTGAGAATTGCTCTCTGCGCCGACGAAATTCAGAGCGCTGCGGAACAAGGCTACTCCACTTCGGCTCTTTGTACCGTCGCATCTAATGTTTTCCCTATGCCGGCTTCTTTCATCTTGATCATTCGCACCTTATTTCTATTCGCAGCCTTTATCATGTAAAATGGGTGCAAATGCGCGCTCAGCTTGACGGCGTTCGAATTGAATAATTCATTTGACCCGGATAAAAGTGCCAAGCTCTGACGCCCATCAATTAGCCCACCAGATTACGTCTATGATATGGGTATTATTTGTACGCCGTGACTGCTCACCCATTGGATCAACCGGGCGATGCCTGCATTTGGTCGAGAAGTCGCACTCGTCTCGAAATATGCGCATTATTATTGCAGCACTAATCCTACATATTTCGCCAATCTGCATGCAAGTTTCATCGTAACTCGCTGTATAATATTATTCTAGGTTGTAGCAATACTTTCTTCGTCTTTCTCTTTTTCTTGTAGCTTTAAAAAAAGATGCAAAGTGAGAATTTATCCTGTTTGAAATAGGTTATGAAAAGGCTAAATATTTAAATTTAGCAAAAGAAATTAATGTTTTGCTCCAAGCTGTTATAAACAAAAATGTTTATATATAGCTGAAAAAAATAATCGACATTAATTAACATATGTATTCTATATTAAGTGAATTAGTTGGGAGAGAGGACACACTGTACCGAATTAAAAATCCATGTTGTTCTCACATTTCTGTGATAGGGTTCTAACCTCAAAACTCTCCCGTTGGCGACTCCAGTAAACTACAATTAAAGATTTATTCTAAGGTTTTACAATAATGTGACTGAAATTATTGAATTCTTAATAGTCAGTTTATAAAAAATTGCTGGTAAATATGACCAAAATTATTGAACAATAGCTGCAAAGCATGACATTTGTTCAAATTAATATCTACTATATCACGAAATATTCCTGCAATAAGCAATAATAATCTATAATTTCATGATATTTCTGATAGCAAGTATCAGAAGAAGCAGCAGGCATACCAGAGGGAAACAGCCCTCCGGGTTTCCCCATCTTTCCCCGGCTTCTCTTTTTACAGTGGTGCTCTTGGGAAGGGCGCGATTACCATTTTATCGGCTCTGATTTGCGAGTACTTCACACGAACGAGCGCCGCTCCTCCACCTTTGCATGTTACTGCGTACAGAAATGTCTTATATTCCTTGTTGTAAGTGTTGTGCTCTTTCGACGCATCTTTGTTACAGATAGCTTATCTACGCTCGCATGTAAATACGTTACGTAATATCTTACAAGAGAGTACTAGTAAAATTATACGAACAATGAAAATGATAATTGTTGTATTTTGAAAAGTGTGCATTGGTACGTTTATTAGTTGTTCTTTCGGTGGTCTTTCTCATTTTATTCACAATAGAATACTCTTTTTCTATTATAACTGTATTGATTATTATCATTCAGAGGTGTAGCTCTTCTTTGTGTGAGGAGAAAGTGATTGAAATTACTAGGTTAACTGCGGTACAATTATTATTTTTTTGACATTTTCATATCTATTATTTATATATAAATTTATATCTACTATAATACAGAATTGATTAAACCATAGTTATTAAACACTACTCTCGTTTTTTATGGGACTATTCTTTCTTTATAATTTTAAAATTAATGCAGGCAATTATTCTATAACTTCAAATAACATTCATGTTCATGAACACAAATACGGTACATCAACTGTTAATCATTCTGAAGAAAAATGTCGAAAAAATACATTCGGCAAACAGACTCGCAGCTTTCACGCCGACTTATATTTGCCTTCTACAACTTCTAGTTTTTTTATTTCTGTTTCAGTTGCACTTCTTGTCGAAATAAATGAAACATCGTTATTCAATAATTCATTATTTATTTTGATAATGAACACAGAAAATACTACTATAATTTCAATCAATATTTATTTTTACTCACACCAGCATACTGCGTCAATTTTTAACAACAAACCCCTCGTATTCAACATTAAAAACATTCTCAAATATATTCATACAAATTCCGGAAGTGCAAATAAAAATTCCCTAGGGATAGGTAGACTCGCCGTTTCCACGCTGACTTATATTTGGCGGGAAATGAATATTCATCGGGGCGGGGAGGGCGGACAGGCACAGCGAGGGTCGGGTCAGGGGGTTGCCAGCAAACTATCAAACGGAAATGACGATTCCGGATGGTCCATCGACAGAATCGGGTCCGATGGCGCGAGAGTGGTTCGCATATAAGATTTAAATTGCAAGCTGTCACAGCGATCGGCCTTCAAATTGGGGATTTCCCCCGCGGCTCGTATAAAAGAGGAAACTGAGCGGGCGCGCGGCCACGGCTGCTCTAATTGCGAGCGCTTTTCGATTGAATCGATTTTATTTATCGGCCTGTGCCAACTTCGCCGGACTAGAGTACCCCCGCACACGCGTGTTTGATTCCGACAGTTGATATCCCTCTTTCTCGTATAATTCCTGCCACTTTACTTCCGCCCGGCTCTACCGGATGCGTGACTGACTGGTGTTGCAGCTTAAAAAGTCAGATTCGCATCATTGATCCGCTAAAAACATTTGGTTAAGGGGAAGAAATGCGGGAACAAGTATGGAATCGTTTCGGAGACAGTATAAAATAATAATACTTTTTAATATTAATATACAGGCTCCGAATTTTGTAACACGCATTGTAGTGTTACCGTTTTTTGAAGTCGTTGGTATTTTTTAAAAATATTTGTTTTTCAACGTTGTTAATTTGGAACACTTTTTTGCCACTACGAGAACGCCTCTCCACAAAGGGCAAAAGATTTCTCGCCAATCCAATCATTCATTCAAAAGTAAAAAATAAGCTTTCATCTTGATTGGTCCATTGAGTCGTCGCTAGATAAATATTAGAAAACAAATGTAATATGTAGCGGATTATAAACGACAGATTAACACAAACATGTGTGTCATTTTTCCTTCAACTTGAATTATTATTATAACTAGTTAATAATCTTTCTAATGCAACAGAAATCAGGACAGGATAGAAATAATTCCTAACTTTTCTTGGTCTCAAAGACTTAAAGTTTATTTAATTTTAGTTTAAAATTGTCAAATTTCGTAATACAAGAAGAGCTTAAAAATATAATTTCACCCTCAAACTTGATAATTTATAGAAATACAAATCGCAACAGCCAATTACAAAATGACCAATCAAAGCTCTATCAAAAATAACTTTATTCTTACATCGATGAATAATTGGCGTACATCCACTAATTATGTGCTTACAATTTATATTTCCTCCAGAACCCAGCTTTCAGAGTACATATTTCCAATACCGGGAATTCCACGCGCGGCACAAGTCAATGAAGCTGGGCCATAAAGTTCGGCGCGGCAGTCCTTCGCGAGAGTCGATAACTCTCGTCTGAAATATCGGCGAGTGTGTCAGAGGGAATTCGTCGCTACATTCAATACAAAATCATTAATAACGTTTCGCGCTGTCGGTCATCGAAATTAATTTAGCAAAGTAAACAGAGGTGCGCGCGTTAGCGTATCCTGGTAACAAGCTTCGAGTAAGAGGGCGCATTCCCAAAGGTGCGATATTATCAAATGCGGAGGTGAAATTCCAAGCGACCCAATAAACGATCGCATGAAATTTTCTTTCATTTTCATAGCGAAACTTGCTTCAGATTCTGTTTCCGCATAGCAAGATGGATTTCAATAGCTCCAATCAATCCGATCGTCAATTGGTAAATTTGTTCTCTTACATAGTTACTGCGAAAAGTATTCGTACAACAATCAATATTAATTAAAACTGTTACTTTTATTAAACAACGTTTGTTAAATAAGAAACTAGTATAGTCTGATTTCTATGCCTTTCGAAAAAGCAGTGTTGTTCCCCACTTTTTATGGGACATGCATCTATGCTGCTATGTTTATTAAACAATGCTTGATAAACAAGAAAGTTGTACGGGGTAATTCTCTTGCGTTTAAATTACGACGGTTGGACTCCATTTCTTATTAGGCATGTATATTGTTAAATATTTACATATCTGATATATATACAAGGTGTATAGTAATACATCACATATATGTATATAAAACCTTCTAAAAACATTAAAATTAAAAAAATGCACCAAGCTATCAAATCTTCTAACAGCCTGCTGGAGAGAATATTTTACTATGTTATATTATACACACCATGAAACATAAAAATCAAATTGCCTACTCAATAAGCTTTGTTCCACATGGATCGATACAATTATGATGTTATATAATGTACTGGATGCAGAGAAAATTTGGAAAACATTCGTGTGTAATTAAAGTTATTATACAATTTATGAAAATCCTCTGTAAAGCAATCTATATTCGACAGCGACGATTCAAAGGCAACTGAATCACTCTGACGCCGCTCGAACGTGTGTGCGTGTGGGTCTGTATGCCTGTGTGTGGCCCAGCCTTTATACAGGTTAGGTACGCTGGATTGGGTTTACGGGCACGAACGAATCCAGCATGATTTTTTGTGATGAAGTGCTCCGGGCAATCGACGGATTCGTGATACAGAAATATTTCGAGGCATGTTTCGCTTAGGAGCGTTAATTGCTTTACGCGTTATTGACGTACAACGAACCAGCATGCATGCATACAGGGTGATGCATTTGTCTTGGAACCTACAAGTGTGTTTGTTTGCATGAAGTTTTCTCAAACACAATTACTTGCTTACATTCATTATCGTATTGTAGTGCACGCAGTACATTCAAGTAATATATACTGACTCAAAAAGTATTGATGCACCCAGTATATTCAGAATAAATTCTCTTATAAAAAAAAACTTCTTAACTAAGGAAGTCTATTTTTTCTCAAGAAGGACACTTTCTTTCTGAAGAAAAAGTGTCTTTATTCAGGGAGAAGGGTTTTTTCTTTAAGAATATTTTTTCCACAAATACTGATGTGCAAGTACTTTTTTTATCTACTGTATATAATAGATTTCGGCCACTCTAACCTAAAATTGCAAGTATTCCTTTCCCTTCTGAATTTCTATCATTCAAGTCAAATATTTGTTTTATGCATTGACTATGTTACTTTCCAGACTTTTCAATTCTTCTTTATACTCTTTATATTACATATATTATACATATAATGGTGAAATATAATATATTACCTCATTTTATATATATTTTTGTTCTATTATATGTTATAATATAATGAAAAATGGGGTACTATAATATAGTATATTATATTAATACAATCATAATTCAGTAACGTGTCGTTAATATCAACATTTGTGGTTCCAAATGCATCACCCTATACATACAGCCGCGCTATCAGAAAATCGTTCAAGCCTAGATCGCAGGATATACACGCGCTCACGAGAACGACTCGTGTAAAAAGTAGCAGGGCAGTGGAATGTTTCGACGAGGTCACTTCGTGCTGGCACAAAGTGGACAGGCAACACTTGTCACACTGGTTGCAGTTCGCAGAAAGGGGTAATATATTTTCTGCTTTGTGCTTCGCGGAAAAATCTTAAACTTATATTTTAAACAGCGCGTTTTCGAAAGTTAACACTAGAATTTTTATTTTTACTGATAACTTCTGCAAAGGAATTGAACATTTTTCAAAAGGGAAGAAAAAATGGAAAACAAAGTTCTAAAAGTAATTGTGCAGATTGGAATAAAAATCAGGACGAACTTTGGAAGATAAAATCTTTTGAAGAATTAGTACTTGCAACGAAATATCATCCTAGTCACTTTGACTGGTTGGTAAATTCAGTATTGTGATTACCCCGTTTTTTTGGAATAAATATTTTTGTATAGCTTAGTAAATTTATTATAGAAAGTGATTCTAAATTAAATGCCCGAATAAAAAAATGCGCATAATAGAAAAACTGAGTCGCTCGCGTGAAACGGGAAGTGCTACTGAAAGCACTACAACCCGACTCTGTTTCAGAGCACCTGTATCCAATTGCCCTTTTTTATGGCGCGCCAGAGATTTTCGAATTATTGATTGGGAATACTGGCGATTTTCGGCGTCGATATTGTTTGTCTTGGCTTTCACAGCAAACGCGGGCGCCAGCTGGCACTGATTTATCGTCGACGGTAATACCAGATAATCTCTCTATGATCTGCAAGTATAACACTTTTCCACGTCCCGTCTGTCGTGCACTGTCCCGTTGCTTCAAGTACGCGTGAAGGTTGAGTTGCTCTCAGCAGAAAAAAATAGCGCTAATACCAAAAAACTGATCGGTCAGCAGTTCAATTTGCTTTCGAAGTACAATAATTCTCAAAAATATTCGGACATTAATGTATGGCTAATGATAAATAAAAATGTTAGAGTTTTTGTATTTACTTTTGATATTTTCGGAAATACAGCAATTTCTTAAAATATTTAGACATTAATACAGGATTAAAGTTATAACCCCGTATTACAGTTATGTATGTATACATTGACTAGCCTTGATGTTTTTTCTAACAATAAGTGATTCAACGTTGTTAACAAAAATATATAATTTATTTCAAAAATTATCTACATTATATGATAACAGCTGATAAAGAAAATATTACTTATAAATACTTAAAACAATACCCAGAAGAAAAATTGTCTAACAATATCGTTAAACCATCTTCCGCACTTATAATATTTTATCTGCCTTACACTGACAAATGTTCCCTTTGCAGCTCTGCAGTATGTTATTGTAAACATTGCGAAATGATTATTATCAATACATATAGTCGTTAATCGTGACCGTACAGAGTGATTCAGATATCTTTTGAATCAATACTGTCGTACTCCATTTTCTACCAGACATGTATGTCTACAATAATACATTATATTTTATGTATACGGTAGCCTACTAGAAAAAATAGTTTTCCAATTACCACCAGCTCTTACTTTATGACGACTTACTCCGTATAGGAGGTAGATTCCTCTCGAAAATATTTTACTATAAATGTTACGTTACATATATTAAACATATAACATAATATTATGCATATTTTACAGAATTAGGAAATGCTCTTTTCTAGTTAAAATTCCTAAATAATTTATACAAGAGCATATACGTAACTCTGCCGAATCAAAGGTAAGTGGGTCACTCTGTACTGTGACAGAGAACAGCTTTGAGAAATAATATTCCCAATACCAATAAAATAACATTTAAGTGGACAGAATAAATCATTTGACTCGGGTGATAGCAAATCATACTAGAAAATAACAGAATTCTTGCGATTTTAGGTTAGGTCAACTGGAAACTTTTCACACCAACTGTATATTTTTCGATACTCACACAGATATACGTGTACACCAGGATCCCGCGCGGTCCGCGCGAAATAAATGCATCGCTATTCACCCGCACGATATTTTTCGTATTATTTGGGTATTACGGGATTTGCCGGGCTGCATTGCCGATACGTGGAGGACGGACAATAGCAATGTAAAAGGTTTATGTTGTTATCGGAATTGCGTTTCCAGCGCTAATAGTTCGCTGCCTTGCATTGACGTTAATTGATGAAACATGTCTTCCTTTTTTGTAATAGTGAATTCTTGCACTCCAAACGCTTTCGTAGTACGTTGCTTTGCACTTATTGTTGCTACAGATTTGCAGTAAATCTCTGGAGCTTTCGGCAATTGACTACTACGCTCTGTACAATGAATATCTATCTTTCCTATTTCTACGTATTGTTAGTGCTTTTATTTTGAATTGTTTAAAGCTCATTGAATGTACTTAAAGTAATAACACTAACAGTAGCACTCTCTAATTATTTTTTAATTTGGTACAATTGTATATACATATAGTTTAATTATATATAAAAAGTAACCAGGGTGACACTTGAACCGAGGAATCAGCTTGAATTATAATTGTTTAACTTCGCACCAAAGCTAGATAAGGCTCGAATTCAGTATTAGCCTAATGATTAATTCTACGATAATAAAATACCTCGGGTATGACGTCGACAAATTTAATTTAATTCTATTATTAAATTTACTTATGTTTATTCATGATAAAAACTTGATTATAGGAATTTGTTTAACTGGAATATTGTTAATTGGATTAAATTATTCTAGACCACGGTAACAAGCTACGATCTTTAAAATTTTAACGATAGCCTTTATAGCATCGTTTCCAAAATACAGTTGAAATTTCATAATTTTATAATCACCTCAATAATCGATCATTCAGATTACTTACTTGTCGGTCTTATTCCACCCCTATTCTACAAGTTGACACAATTATTAACTTTATTAATGATTACCATAGCTCACAGTAACAACCTACTATTTCTAAAATATTGATCACGAAAATAATAGAAATAACATTTATACCATCATTTCCCGAATATCGTTGACATTAAATTATTCTACAATAAACTTGATAACTAACAACTCAGATCGTATAACAGACAGCTTTATTCCACTTCTACTTCAAAAGTTGGCACAATTGTTAACTTTTCGAAAAGCACGTCGGAGCGTCCCAAAGCACGGAGTGCTCCCAGGACGGTCGTAAAGTGGGTAATAAATCAAGGGCGAGAACGAGGTCCTCGTCGGAAAATCCGAGCGAATAAACACGTGTCGCCGAGGTCGATCAAAACAAAGTCGTAGCGCAACGATATGACAGGTGTGCTATGTGCATATAGATACACTATATTATAAATGTGTACACATATGTATTGATACACATTTACAATTTCAAGAACACAAGTAGGAAAACCCCCATTTAATCACTGAAACAATATTATACTATTAAATACAAATAAAACGCGAATGATACACCAGTTGCAATGTTTTGCCTATTAGTTTTATGTTGACATTCCGTTTGTGAACAAATCCTGGCTAATATTACTAAAATATCTTGTCGTTTATAAATAATTTATATCAGTCCAGTGTTAGTTATACACCATTTGTTTTCTTAATTGATATTATTTTGTTGTGGCAGAAAATGCTGCGCAAAACTTGTATTGATATTCGAAGAACACTTAGCGTTTTGCAATATATTATTAAGTAAAAATATATCCAAAATCTGGAAAGGAAAAATAATTTTAGTCCCATTTTTGCAAGTCCTTGTACCTTTATATGCTTACCACTGTACAGGGTGACTTACTCGTTATTCTAATTGTTTATTAACACTTTTTAATTTTTTTAAGTGACTAAAGTAATAATTAATAAATGAATATATTTTATAGATTTTGCCTCGATGTATTGATATCAAATATTTGCACCTGTTATTAATCTTGAAAAAAGTATTGTGTTTGGTGTTCAAATATTTCTGTCGCCCCAAAATAAACCTTGATTGACTTTATCAATTGTACTTATATAATTGATATATTTTTCTTAAATAAATTATTATTTTTGTAAACATCAATAAATCAATTATTGCTAAGAACAGTAAATAAAACGGTCAGTTTGACAACAATTAAAATATGATATTACGTTGTAATCACACAATAGTGAAAAGTGGGGTACGACAGTATTAATTCACAGGCAAATGAATCACCCTGTACATTTATCACCCTGTGACGTCACTTTCAGTCGGAAGTGGTTGCTCTTTCCGGAAGAAGCACACCGCGGGTTCTCCTATTTCCTCGGATTTCTTCCCATCTTTATTAATACGTCGGAACGTGCCCCCTTAGCTCTAGTTTAAGTTCCCTGGCTGCTTGTCGATAGTTTCGAACGCTAAACTATTAGTATGCAGCTACTAATTCATTGGCGAACCGATAAGTTTGTTTAGTAGCGCGAACAACTTCGACGCCCGGTATCCCGCGGGAGCGCCGAGCGAGAGGTAACTCGCGCCAAAGTGAAATAATGGATCGAAAATTATTCTCAACGAGTTAGCGTATCATTAATTCTGATTATTGCTGATTTGTATTAATTGATGGTGCCGCAGTGGCTGCTCAATTACTGAGTCATCGTAGCTCGATCATAGGCTTTCTACGAATTAGACTTGCTTTGAAAGAATCCTAGCTGAAGAATTATACAAAATATCGCCGACGAGATTTCTAACATAATTCGGAAAAATTAAAAATATGGCACTTTGTAGTGCAATGTCGTTGAAATTATTTACATTTTGAAAACAAATAAGTTTGAAAACATTGAACTTCGAACTGGGAATACAATTACTGTAAAATAATCTGGAATGAAATGACACAATATTAATACAGGTTATATATAATATTTCGAGGATAATTATAAATTGTCGAGTAATTTTATTATGCATACATATGTTGTATACAACATTATATTGTACGTATGATGTATATAATATTATATAGTAAAATATTCTGCTCAACAGGCTACATGTCCGCATGCATGTACTGCATGTCCTGCATGCAGTTCGATAAAAAATGAATTACCCTGTATAATAATAGGTTCCTATTAAATATTTCTGTGAATAGTTATGGGTATAATAAAATATTATGAATTTGTATAGATAATTAAAATTCATATATGTTGAATATATATATTAATACATTGAAACTCATTAAAAAGAAAACGCAATATATATACAAAGTCTTACGTGCTAAAGCTGCATTAGAATGCGGTTCTTAATGAAGGGAATCGTTCACAATTTAAACTTTAAACGCTGAATCACGTAAGCGAGCGAAACGACTCGGCGTTGCTGCAGGCCAACTCACGTCAACTAAATTAATTCTAATTAACTTACTACGACAAGTGGAGCGGCTCGGCGTCGCTTCTGGCCAGCTTGTAACACTTAAATTCATAACACCCGCCGTGACAAGTGGAGCAGCTTAGCGTCGCTTTGGGTCAGGTACGCAATAGTTAACTAACATAATATGCACACGTTCGTTTTCGCATAAAATTGGAATGAAAGTGAAATCGAATTGCTGCGTTGAAATTAGGAGTTAGATTCGATTGTCGTTAACTGTTTAACGGTGTTGAAATTTCCGTGCTAGGGTTCTAACCTCAAAACTCTCCCGTTGACGGCGCCACCGTCGTCTATAGATAGAATACAAAATTCCATACAAAACTAGTGGTCCATAATGAAACGTTTCTTCTCATGTTTTTATAATAATGTGATCAGAATTTAGAATTTATAATAATTGAATCTTTAACCGTTTAACGATGTTTAACAAGTATACTCGTCACAAAGAAAAATAAGTTATCTTTCGCTATCAAAATCGTGATTATTACAACAACTGAAAAATATGTTTCTTCTCTTAGAAGAAAAAATCGAATAGACGCCAACTTTTTGGATTTTCATAAAAATATTACAGTTGACACCAATGAATTAAAATCGTAACAAGTTGAGTATACTCGTTATCACTTGATTTTAATCACGCGAGTAGATAAATATTTTTGAAAAAAATGTACCCTTAAAGGGTTAATCAATTAGAACAAGCAACTAATCAGAAGTCAAAATGAGCACAAAACTTCAAAATTAAGCTAATGGCAATCAACTTCACTTGTCATTTTTAATTTGTTAAAAATCGACATGTAATTTTTTCTACATTTAATAACGATGTTTAGAGTTACGAATGCGAGAAAATATTATTTTATCTCGTGGAATGTTGTAACTAATGTTGAAAGCCAGTAGAATATTATTTTACTAAAAGCAACATTAACTACTGTTATTGAATAAAAACCGATAGTTCACTGAACACGCTTATATTTAACCGAATATGACTTTTCTTGTTGTTCTACGCTAAAAATCGTGAAAGTAAAAATAAGAGAAATATATATATGTATACAGGCGCATACGTGCGCCAACTTTAAAAATCGGGGACATAAAAGTGCGCTAAAAAGTAAAAGCAATTTCCACCCTTATTTATGCTTACTAAATATCCCCTGTTTTGAAGATTGTTATTAAACAGCAAATATTTTATAAACTATAAATAAATGAGACGAACGTAATTTTCAATTTTGTACTCTATTTTCTCGAATAATGTCTCTTTAATATACATATATCGAAGAGTTTATTCTATCGTTACGTGAGAAAGTCACTGACACTATTGTGCCCCATCATAAATTATTCCAATCGATTGAAAGAAAATTGTGGATAATTCAGTCCTCGTTGACTTTTATCTAATAATTCGATTGCACTCCAAGCTGTAAAACTATCGCTTTCGTTGAAATTGGCGCTTAAAGTATTCCTTATTTCCTTATCGAGTTCCTCGTTACGCAAGAGTTCCGGTTGCGTCAGTCGACGCCGACCGAGCGAAATTCTCGTGCTGCGGAACGGGCAATAAAAAATTATACCCAACACACAGCGCGGCAAAGTTTTACTGCGTCGAGTTTTACTGTCTCCGTTTTTCTTTTCCGACTGACTTCCCGACGTTCCTGGGAAAAGTGTTCTTGCGTCATAGCGCGAACGAATGGACTAACGAATTCCGGATTTTTCTCCTCCTCTCAAGTGCCACCAAATCTCTGATTAACCCAGTAACGAACATCGCCCTTAAGGGAGACTTTTTTCACTCCGCCTTGTTTCCTGAGAATGTCGTGTTTGTTAATTGTACAACGTGAAGCAGCAATTGCAATTAGCGTTTAAGTTCTTCTTCGTTGAGAATTTTACTACAGTTTTTTTTGTTCTTATTTTTAGGAATATCGTGGTAAATATTATATTAGATTTAAAACATTATATTGATCATTTCTTATAATCGTTCATTTGACCGGTTACGATAGGACTAACTAAATATAAACTGCCGGTACGTTTAGTGTTAATATTCTACACGATTTAAATATTTGTAATACATTATACAATACCAATCAAATATACTATAATCGATGAAAAATGAATCAAAAATGTCAAGATGACTTTGCATGAAATCCAAAAACTTGTACAATGACCTTATGATTTTTTATTCCTGTTTCAATTATATTATACTTACTCATACCTACCCAGTTTACATTTACCATTTGTATGCTACTAAACACGCTCAAACAACATCCATCTAATTTAATTAAAGTTTCCCTAAATCCACTCTAATATGCATGCGGCATTTCAGACGTCCGACGAACAGACAAAAACTAAATTTAAACACAAATTCCAAGGGACACGCGTGACCGTCGCCTGATGTCGTGCGAGAACGACGGAGGAAAGAGCCAATGGTAGTTGAGGACACGCATGCTGATGCGTGTATTTCGTGGTGGTTCAACTAGGGTGGGTGTTGGTTTGTCTATCTGTTATCTGGTAATTACACACGGTAATTAGGAGGTCTCGCATGACTGGGCCGGGCAGAGGCGTGCGGCTTGGAAAAATAGGATTCCACCACAGCCGGTGATTACGTTCCGCGCTTACAGCAGGCACCGCACCTGCAATTACGCCTTATTGCTGCTGGTAAATTCAGAGCCAGTTTCCTTCGCGAGTGTGTGCTATTTGAGCTAGTCCATGCGAAGTCGAGTCAATCCTCTTTTCTATTTCCTTTTTATTTTTTATATAGCATTTTTACTTAATTTGATTATTTTTTATTTTTTATTCTTATTTTTTATGCTGTGTTATTCTTATAACTGTTCTGATTTAATATGGCGTGTTAAGAGATTCGCAATTACCGCTTCTGGCGCGAAAGCTTTAGCTGAACATTGCAAGATTGTGGTATTAAAATGGGTGTGTAAATAGGAAACATCGTTTTATAACATCATACGTGTAATCGCACGCAATCTTTATTAAAGATTTAGAAATATGGAAATACTATAATCTGAACATTTGTTGTTTTATTTAAAATGACTTAAAAATATTAATAATAAGCAACCAGCTTTATATTTAATCTCAGTATGTAATTTATCGTCTCAGTGAACCTGTTCGTTGTTAATTAACAGTGATGTACTTAACTTTAAACGAAATTCCATGTGGCGAAGTTTGTATGTTAGATAATAACTTTGCAACGAAGCTTTGATATAAGTTTAATGAAATTCAGTCTTAACAAAATAATAATTAATTTTATCCGTCAAAGAAATTTAATGTTCTCTCCATTTTTTAATTACAAGAATTAGCAACGAATGATGAGTTGAGTGTAACTTTCAAAATAGATCTCTCAAAATTTAACTTTTTACACGGTTTTCTTCCAAATCAGGCATATAATTATTTCTAAATGAAACTTCGTCTGAAATTAAACGTTACACAGCCAACGAAAAAAAACAGGCTTTGTTTGACCAAGCTGTTGCATGTTTTCTAACTTCATTGCGTTTCTCGGGATCTTTCCACATATCTTTTCTTATTTTCAGCCCTCGTCAACTGAAGCTTCGTTTAAAATTAAACACTGTAATCATTTAAAAAACTAGCGTTCTTCCGACCAAGACTAGTTGTTGTGTATTCTTGCTTCATTCCGTTTTTCCGGGTTCTTTCGCAGTAAGCCATGCTGTTGCAAAAGAGTCGGGTTGGTTGCGGATACAGGGTGTCTCATGAATGGCATAAATGACCATAACATGAGGAAAAAATTAAGACGTCTATTTTTAAAATTCTCGTTCAAATTTCCTTTTGTAAGAAAATTTTACCAATTGTATGCCAATGAAGTGTCTATCACCTTTATAAAACATAAGACAAAATTTCAATAATAAAACGAGGAGGATAAATATCGATTTAAAAAAACCTACAATCCAGTAAGAGCAGCATTTCCATGTCTCTCGTAATTTTAGTGAATTTCAAGTGCGCCGATTAAAGTGGAACACTCTATAAGAATGCGTCAGGTATATCATAAAGACGTGACCACCCTTTATAGAATGCTACAGAGATAAAGATGGGTCTTTTTAAAATTCTCATTCGGCCATCAATTCGAGCTAACTCAATAATTCAGCCAACAGTACTGCGACACTCGATGAATATGAGTTCAATATTTTCCGCTTTTTTCGAGAGGGAAGTGATAAAATTGGTTCTGGCTGCATCAAAATAAACCATAAGGTTATAGCTGCCATCATAATATTAGCTGCGTTGCAGCTCCAATGAAACTTTTCAAAATAGCCATCTTCATCTTTGTTTTCTTTCTCTACGAGACTGCTATGGTTATTCGTAATATTCATAAGACAACCTTATATTCTATATTCTGCTATATTCTATTTATGTATTGCTAAAGAATTTTCAGGTTTCACACCACCACCTGTTTTCTAACCTCACTATTCTTCGTAACTATTACTATAGGATTCTAAGACCTCAGATTTCGGTTGTTTACGACAGTTCTAAGACATCCAGCATGGGTTGGTTAATACGATATAATTATTCTCATTTACTGGCAAAAGAAAGCTCTAACGAGAATTTTGAATGTGCTATGTTTGTCTTCGTTCCAGTTTCTATCAAACTACTATGTTCATTTGCGAAATGTATAAGTTTTCATAGCCTAGTGTAACACCATCATCTACAATCTAATCTCACTAAATTAGACACATCTCACTTTACTTACTAATTATCACAATGCTACAGATTCGCGTCTTTAACGAGAGTTCTAAGACACCCGATGTACATTGGTTAATACGATCAAAGGGACATTCAGTCGGTCCAAGTTCTGTCTTATCTTTGAGCCTGAGAGCCGTAGTAGTCGTACAACTGTAATTGCGAGATAATCATAAAGTCCTTTAATGTAGTCGAGCGTCTCCGGATATCCGGTTGGCAATGGCAATGGTGCTTTCCTCTTAAAAGGAATGCCTGCTGCAACTGCTCTGTACACACATTCAGTGACACGTAGAACCGAGCTCGTTTGCCTATCCGTTAGAGTCCTTTAAAATCCCATTCTTTCGTCCTGAATGATAGATTAAGCTCGCATGTTTCGTCGACCACCAACCAGCTGAAAGAGCAACTGACGGAAAATCCTATTTGTCCACGATGGCCCTTTAAATGAGCCGGAGACATTTTATCGTGCGACATATTGAACCAACGTACTCGTCGAGGATCTGGATGTTTCAAACCGCATATTTCTTTCGGTCTTGTTAAAAATAAAAATACAAGGATAAAGCTTTTATAAATGTTATCTAAATATTATTTTATGCATTAGGTTTCATATTATATTGAGAATTAAGTAGAATATGACCTTGATTTGTAGTCGGTTATTTGACCGACTGATATTTTCAAAATTCAGTTAAAAACATTTGAACACAAGGTTAAAGGTTATGGCAGCAAGCCTATTATAGTCAAAGGTAGTTTCTAGGAAATTATTTTCTTTGGGCGTAACTGATTTTGTAAATTATTATTAAATAACTCGGAATGGGGGGCTTAAAAAAATATTCAAAATAGCCATCTTCATCTCCATTTGATTTTCTATAAAACAACCATTGTCATTTATCACATTTCTAAGTTTCCAGGACTTTTCACACCTCACATGACACACCACCTTCTGTAACTCGATCTCACTTTTTTTCACTAATTATTTGTTTTAATATTTAACGACATTTTTTTAATATACTGTATACAAACTATCTATACGTTTACTGTTAATCTGTACTTCCACATTAATATTACAAAGAGAGAGAATCTGTATGTGAATGTATCTTTAGAGTAATCAGGATTTGCTGAAAGAGTAATTGAAGCGAAATGTTATTTGTCCAAGACCGACCTTTTAACGAGCCGGAGACATTTTATTGTGCGACATATTGAACTGGCATTTACGTCTACGCTGCGAATGTTGCAACCCATTTGCGGTTGAGTGCGGATCACAGAGAGCCTTGTCCGCGGTGAAATATACTCCGCCCGATTTCCGACAATGTAGGAATCGCATTAATTTTGGGATCCTTTGCAGGAATATGCACTTGGTTATCCTTTGACTTTGCGTAATTGGGAGTCTTTCATTGCTACGAAGCTTGTGGCAGTTTAGTTGTTTCGGACGAATGAATTACTGGAAGTTGTACTTTCGTCGGATGTCACGTACAGAATCCACTTGCCTTTGAATTGGGAATGTTGCATCCTAGTTTTCATTAGACTTGTATGTATTTATGTATTTATATATCTGATGAGCGTATCACGTGTAAAATAATAGACTATATTTTATATTGCTCGAGCAAATATCTTACTGTATTATATTATATATATATATATTCTGCATACGATACAATATTATATATAATGTATAGAATGCAAAAGTTGGGAAATATTTGTGCGTAATTCAATTTGTGAATAATTTATAATTATTATGTGTATACCTAAAATGATGATTCAAAGACAGGTGAATCATCCTGCATTTTATATTTTCAAATGAAAAATATTTTGTCTAGTATTCATAATATACTGTTTCACAACCCTGCAGTTTTTTTTATCGGATTCATAATATTGATCTTGGTGCTAGAATTAAAAGAGTACCATTTCCATTTGGCAAGTTCAGAAGACGCATAAAAATGTCACAGATTTTAATCAAAAATATATGTGTTCATAGACGATCGATCGAATCCAAACTTTATGGATCCCTTTTATGAGTCATAAAAATTTCAGGCAATTCCTAAAAAGTGGTATGGCTCGACAACTACCTTAAGCTATTCACGATGCCACCTCACGGAACTTGAGAAGTGCGCATTATGCAAAAGGCAACCGCCGAATTATTCGAGAGTTGGATGAGATGCCGAATCGAAAATCAAAGTGGAGGCTTTCGGAGATTCGTTTAATTCGAGTGCACGCAGCCCGCAGGGTTAATGGAGGCTTTACCGATTATCGTCGGTGTGCGGAAGTCTCTTGCTCGTCGATAACCCCTGCCTTCCGAGGTGAAAATCCGATTAGGCAATTAAAAATCGATGAGAGGGAAATTCTCTCCAACTCGGCGACAGATTGACGGCACGCGGAGATGCACATCGTCGTTTATGTAGGTTAATCGACTCGAAATAGACAGGCGATATGTTCCGCAGGATGGTATCATCATATCACCACGTAACACTTTTAGGGTTTCGTAGTTCACCAAGAACCCTTATAATTTCGTTATGTCCTTTTTTAGTGATGATTTTATACTTCGTACATTGATACTTTCAACTTAGTTCAAAGCAGTATTATCTAAATTTTTATAGAAAAAAAAATATAGCGGTCGAGTTGAGCTGAGGCTTAGTGAATACTGAGAAGCTTCTATTTACAATATTTTTCACACAGTTTGATTCAAAAATACAGTTTTTTTACATTCGAAAGCACGAATGTACTTTTATAATATTAATATAATGTTTATTAGAAACAATGGACAGGGTAATATCTATCGACTTTCTAATATATTTCGATCATTTCGTGTATAAAGAAACTTTCGAACAGTACAATAGAAAATGTCATGTGGACTGCTCAGGCGGTGAATGTGGAAGGCCACTGCCAGAAATGGCTGGGGCATTAATGGCCAGGATGGAAATCGGTAGGGAAGTGAGAGCGTGGAGGTGGGCGCGGCAAGCGAGGGTGAGTGAGTGGAGGGCCGTTCGCAATTACCATTCATTACTTTGTTGGGGCCAATTGACATAACTGATTGGTATTCGGCACCCGTGCCTGCCGCCCTCAAAGGACATCCACCGAAACGTCCGCTGGGCACTGAAATGTTGGCAAGGGAGCTTAATACAGTTAGGCACGTCTGCATCGGCCGCGATACATGCATGTCTGCCTGATGCTTTGCCGCACCCTCTCACTCTACCACATTCTCACACACGTCGCTCTCGATCCGGATTTCATTATCCGAATTGCAGACGGATTTCGAGGAAGTTACTCGGACAGCAAGGCCTGCTTCGTGAGGATGTTCTAGGTTATGTAACACTGATCCTTCATTCATCAATTAAGAACTATCCTTTTCTCAGTTTTTTGCAAGCTGTAGTTGATGCTGATACTATGCATTTGAAGTCGACTTGAATGATTTCACTTTTCACTTTTAAGTACAAGTAAATTTTGTCATAAGTCTGATTCTTATATTAATAATACAAGTCCATAGTTATTAGCAGACTATAGTATTTTAATAATTATGTGGAACCATTTAAAATACAGACTCTGATATACCAACGTATTTAATTATCAAACTAGGGCCTGTTTGACAGAAGTCGGAAAACTTTTAAGACTTTACAAATAGCATTCGTAAGTTCTACGTGTTATAATTTATAAACTAGATTCCAATTAAAAATGACTGTGATTTTTTGGGGAGAATTCGTACAATTCTGTAGTTACTATATTTTATCTAATAATACATTACACTGATGAAAATAACATTGTAGTTTTTGTACAGGTTCTGAATTATTACAGTTTTATTGAGAACTTATATTCAGTAAATGAGCGAAAAAGCAAAAATATTTGCTCCCACCATTTTAATAATATATCTCCTGCAGGGAACACAGTTCACTCAGTTATTAATGGAGGTTTCATTATTAGCTTCGATGGGTATTACAGGCTCAAATGGCGACCCTTACACGTCATTATGCACTTCGAAATTGACCCATTAACTAGTGTATCGATCACATGAAATCACACGCCACCTCCCCCCTCGTCGATACCAACGGTCCTAACTTGATTAGACCGTTATTAGCAGGAGAACGCGGCTGGCACGGTTTAATGAAATTTTCCGATAACTTACGGTAATCAAAAGGCTCGCCGTTACTTGTGAGAGGACCGCCACCCCCACGTGTTCCCTATGCTTTGAACTAGACGGTCACCAATAAATGCTAGTACTCCCTGTCTATAACAATATTGATTAATGCACTTTCCATGCTATTAGCAGAGCAAATGCCAATGCTCTGAAGGGAATTCGATTTTCGTTAACTGTTCGTTTAACAATGTCTGGACAAGAAGATTAAAGGAATTTGGTACGCGTTTGAGTTTCCTATTACCTACTATTTTTTAAATTTATACGTATAAAAAAGTACGTAGTCAAATTTCGTTTTTCGTTTCAAGTGTTCCAAATGTTTCTGTTACTTGAGTAGACGGACACTAATTTGATTTTCGTTAATTGTTCGTTGAAAAATGTGGCAGGAGATTAAATGAATCTGGAGCACGTTTCAATTTCGTGTTATCTGCTATTTTTTTATGTATAAAAGTAGCACAGTATTTAATGTTAAAAGAGAAATTTGGATTTTTTTGGCCAACGTTTTGAATTTCGCAATTGTTTGGCTAGACAGACGCGGATTCTAATTTAGTTCAACAATGTCGGATTAAAAAAATTAAAGGATTTTGGAGCACGCTTAATGTTTCCAAAACCTGTCGTTTTTAAACATGAAAGACATGTTTAATTTCACAATGGAAGCATTCTAAATGTCTCCATTTCTTCACTGAAGAGCATTTTCGTTGAATAAAAATATTTTCGTTCATCAAGAGACTCGGTCTTGCGCCAAATAATAGTATATATAGTACGGCGCGCGACAGCCGAGAATACTTATGCCGAAGTATAGCGGTTTTCGTCTACTATCTAACTTTTACCTTGATTTATAAATAAGTTACAGTTCTAAGGATTTATTTCTGAATTTTGTATTTCATCGCTTATTTTTCCGAATCCAATGAGCCAGAATCACAAACAATCCCATACAAGAATTCAAACTATCAAGAAGACGTGAAAAAATGTCTTAAGTAGCAGTTTGATTTCGTTTTCTACAAAAATATAGATTCCACCCAAAAATGTCTCAGATTCATTAAAACTCCTAAAAAGATATAACAAAATGATATATCGTACAAGAAAGGCAAGTTTTCATTCAAAGATACTTCGATTTAACTCGCATTGACAAATAACAATAACTTAGCGTTAAAGTCAGTGTTAGGTTTAAATTAGTTTAATTTACTTTAATTTAGTTTTTTATTGTTAATCGCTAATTTATTGTCAATTTATCTCAATTTATCATTATAATAAATCGAGGTATATGTTTGAATGAAAACTTGCCTTTCTTGTATGATATCTGCATTTTTTTGTTACATCATTTTAAGAGCTTTAACGTTAAATATTCGTTAATAATGTTGAGTCAGGGACACTTGAAAAAAATCTGGCCAAGTATTACTAGATTTTCTTTTAAGATTAAATATCAAAAAGGTGCGCAGACTTTAATGCTTAAACTTAATTGGCCAGTTACGACATGCTCGCCAAATAAATTAGAAATTGGTTGGCGCCGCATTATGGCGCACCGGCCAACTTAGCGCCACTTTCCCCCAACTTTTACTTGGCCATTTCTTGGGGCTTAGAGTCCAAAGTGTTGTAATAAATTTAAGCTTGGATCCAAAGTTATAGGCCGCGCCGCATAATGCAGCAGCGCCTGGAATCGTTTCGGAAACCACAGTTGCAAAACTGGCCAATGGTGTGCGCTTCGGATTACGACTTTATAGACAAAACTGGAATTGCTAATTCGAGAGTTCCCGCACCGCCAATTCCACATTTGGTTTTAAATTATTCGGACCCTTTTTCACTGCGCATCATTTAACAATTGCTGGGAAAGGATGCTTTAAACTCTACACGTTTCACTGACAGGCATGCTATAAATGGTGGAAAGTGCGGTGAGTCATCAAAAACCGATTTATGTGCCATTGAGGAGACGCTCTCGAATTGCAGCATCTTTTTTTATTATTCAGACCCAATTATTACTCAATCGTATTATTCAATTTCTATCACAACAACCTCTGAACAGATTTAAATGCATTTTCCTCTCCTGTGTACAATTAAAAATTAGAAATAGGCTATAAAAGATTCCAATATTTATTATGTATTAAGAGTAATTAACTCAAAAATGTTCTTTAAATTGACTACAATCTTTATTCTTTAAATTGACTAATTATGAACGTTCACATGAAAATAGATAGAAAGAAAATATAAAGAAATAAAAACAGATATACCAGCATAACAACCATAATGGAATAAAATAAACATAATATAATTAATAACTAGACAATCATTAATGATAAAAAAAAATAGTGAAACTATATACCAGACACAAAACCAATAAACTAATACCTGCTCAAGTTTCCGAAGAATAAATAAATAAAAAATCGCAGCATCGAAGCTCATTCATTGAAATTGGATCGCCACCGAACAAGCAGTGGCGGGCGGTGAGTAATCGATGCGGGAAAGTCGGCTGAAAAAATGGCGGTTTTATCGGAAATACTAATTGCAGGCTGACAAGCACCCGATATGCGGAACGGAAGGGGTGTCAGCGACGCCGGGCATTTCAATCGGGCGTATCAGGCGCGCGCGCGCGCGCGCCCGCCACACTTTTCCCAAAAAGGGAGCCACAATTGCGAAAGGGACGGTCGCCTAATTCGCGGCGATGTCATTAGCCTCTGTGATTCGTCGATAAATTATTCGGGCGTAATTGGATTCACGACGCGGCCGCGCAAAATCTGCCCCGGGAAATGCAGCCGACGCGCGCCTGGCCCGCAACTGCACGCGTCCTAACTAACCCTATTGGCTGGTGTGTTCGCCCAGCATCCTTCCCTTGGGAATTGCCAGTTATAGATACAGTTCCTGGCATATGAACAGGAACATTTTGTATTCATGTGTCAAGTGATGTTATATTATTGAAGGGTTCGCTTGAGAAAAGCATTAATAAAGAAAACTCTATAAGGTTGATAAAATTGCAGTTTTCCATTGAAAAATACCAAAAGAGTATAATTTTTGTAAGTTTTTTGTACCATCTACTTTTTGAAGTCAGTAAAAGGAGAAATTAGACCAATGCTCTCTTGCAATGTTTTATCTATTTTTCTCTGCATTATACACATTATATGCATTACGTATATAATTTAAGAAAACATTTTCTTCTTCCCTTGGTAGTTGGGAAGCCAGTTGTGGATACAGTTGCTAACGTATGAATAATAACATTCTTTATTTATAAGTCGAGCAATATTATGTGATTGAAGATATCTCTGGATAAACATTAAGAAAAAAATATTTATGCATGACGAATTAGGAGTAGGTTGATAAAATCATGCAGGACCACAAATCGTACTTTACTATTTAATATTATTATGTTTTGGAATAGGGAATACGGTGTAGAATTGTTATTATAATATTGTGTATAAATACATTTAAAATCTACAATGAAAATAAAACTTTATTTAAATTATGCCAAGTTCTTGACGCATATTTTACAACCGATATGTTGGATTTGTACTTCATTGTAAGTTGCTAAGATTTGTAGTATATTAGTGTAATATTAAAATAGTAGAATTTCAAACATATTTCGAAACAGCAATTCCAGTTTGTCCGAAATAATAGTTTCATCTTTCAACTGTCGGAAAACACTTATTTCTACAATGTTTAGCAGACAAAATTAACCTCTGCTTTTACGTAAAAAGTTCAGAAAATGTCGTTCGAAAGGGCAGACAGCGATCGAAATACTGTTTTTCTTGCGTCAATGATTGCTATGATATTTTCTAATTTTTTCCCAACTCTATTTTCTGAACTACTTATCGTCCAAAAATATTAAAATGTCAGCAAATATCAAACCTTTTCAGTCGAAATAAAAACGCGTGGTTGCGCGGCAATTGTGTTTGCAATGGGACGCCATTACGACAAGAGAGCCGAGCTTATTTTTCCAATGGAACCAGTGGGATTAGATGGGCGCGGGTAACTATCCCGAAGGGTGCGCGTCGCCAACAAAGTATAGTGTGAATCGAGGCGCAGAGAGCGCAATTAGGCGCACGGCTGTTTACTGTTTCCCGATACAACGATAGCTTATCGTTCTCCGCCAGTGAATGAACCTCCGCAGCACTCCACGATGGTGAGAATAGTGCGTGAATATACTGATTTTGCATTACAACACTTATCCAAGTCGAGTCATTTCGGTCAGATTTCATCCATTAAGTTTAACTCGACGATCCAGCGATGATGTAATCAAGGAATATCGAAGAAAGCACTTTTATTAATTACTGGATGTTCCGTTTTGTCTCAACAGGTAACATTTCATTGTCAGGTGAAGAATAATTTAATTTAAACATTAATACGTTGCAAGGAAGACCTTTTTAATTAATTAGTGGCAGCTGTAGCTGGTTTCGCCAGGGCAATATTTTGTTAGCGGTTTAATAATGTTAGAAGGTGGATCGGAAAACAAGAGGTATACATTTGTTAGTCTTCTGATACGTAGATCAGTTTATTAGGTCCTGATGAGCATTCTTGAAGAGCGTAATATTTCAACGAATAATAAGATTTCGCAACGAATAATAATTTATTGTACAAGATAATAAATTATTTCCACTATGTTTCAAGAACATGTATGATTAAGTTGTCTGTATGAAGTTGGATTGGTAGAATTCATGAATTCATGTATTAGTTACTGTGTAATTGCTCTCTTCATTCATTAGGAATTTTTAATAACACTGGATTTCTCTTGATTGTTGCAGTGTCCGTGTGAATTAGTGAAAAATCGTGACTCTTCCCTGGGATTAGCATCAGAAGCATCGCTCAGAAGTTGCCAAGGAAAGGTAATAAATCTAATTATACTATTCATTTCAAAATACTAAAATCAAAAATATATTTAAGCGTCCCCTAATTACTAAAACACTGGAATATTGAAATATTTATTACATAATTCCTCTACAGGGCGATTCACTTACCTTTGAATCAGTATTTCGGATCCTCTTTTTATTATACGCTATTTATGTCATATTACATATGTTATGAATATAATACAGTGTTTTATACAATATGTCGATCTAGGAAAATATGTGGAAGCATTTCTTTACAATTAAAATTACTAGACAATTTATAATTATTTTATGCACAGCAGTGTATATGTGACTGTACTGATTCAAACGTAAGTGAAATGATGTCGCCTAGGAGATGAAAGGAATATGGAGCATGTTTCAATTTCGTATTATCTGCTATTTTTTAATGTACAAAAATAGTACAGCATTTGACATGAAAAGACAAATTTGGATTTTCGTTTCGAACGTTTTAAATTTGTCCGTTATGTGGCTAGACGGACGGGGATTCAGTTTTAGTTCAACAATATCGGATTAAGACAAGTAAAGGAGTTTGGAGTATGTTTGGAGTTCCCAGAACCTGCCGTTTTTAAGAAAGACAAGTTTAATTTTGACGATTGGAGTATTCTAAATTTTGCCATTCCTTCACTAAACAGAATTTTCGTTAAATAAAAATATTTTCGTTCATCAGGAGACTCGGTAGAGTTTCGCGCCAAGCACTAGTATATATAATACGGTGCGCGACAGCCGAGGATACTTATCCGAAGTGTAGCGGTTTTCGTCTGCTATAAAACTTTTACCTCGATTTATGAAAAAGTTACAGCTCCAGGGATTTATATCTCTATATATAACTATACTACGTTCTAAAATCAGCTTTTTAAAGTGTTAATTCAGTAAAAGCAACGTTTAGTTTAGAGAAAATGTGCAATTACCAACCAATCGTATATTAAAGGCATTTTTAAAACGCTCCAAAGGTATAAAGTTCAGACGTTGCTAAAACATTTTTTGCTCGACGTATTTGCGACGCTCTAAGAATACTACAAAGGGCAGACATAAAGATGACGTGTCGACGTTTAAAAAATGAAGAAATGTCGACGTCTGCGAAACATCTCCAGCAAAACATCTTCGAAACGTCCTACGAATATTATAAGACATACAAACACGAAAATAGCATAAACAACATATCTTTAAAACCTTGTGTCTTATTTAGGTGCATATTATACGAACAAACTGGCTGCTCCGCAATAGTCCCAATTTAAATCCCACTGAATCAACCTGTACAACAACCAAGTGCTCAAACATACCCATTAACCTCAAGAATTAGCAATTCCCAAGCACCGTTCCACAAAAGCAAAAGCACCGTGAGAGGTCCGATATTACCAGGACGAAGCGGTACGAAAACGGAATAATAATCACAAAAGGGCGAAAGAGCGTTCCAGTTCTAACTCCGGGATAGCGCGCGGTAGCTTTGTAAAATTCGCGCGGGGTTAAACCAATTGCAGAATCCCCGGAGCACACGGTTGAAGCGGACTCCTCTACATTGCCGCCGGGCGAGTAACCGCCGCGAAAGTCAAATGGCTTTCCACTTAAGGCTTAAGGCTCGACACGTAAGACGCGATCCCTCTGCTTCTGCCAAAGACACGGCTTTGTGCAGCCTTTGGATATACTGAATTACGCGTCGACAGAGACGAGAAAGAGAGATGCATGAGCATACGCAAGGGTATAAAGGCGAGGGCAGGCGGCGAAATTAGAGGCCTCGGGAAAAGGGAAAACAGAGCCGAAGCCGGTCGAGGGAAATGCGAGTGCCGGTGTACCTAACCTGCCCCCTTTGAGTGGCGGGCGAGCCCTTCTTCAGAATTCACGGTCCGCCGGCTAAAAAGCCGGAACGGAGACGTCGAAAGTAGCGCTAAAGGGAACGATGAGACACGTTCTCGAGAAGGGCAAGCAGGAGGACAAGAGGAGCGCCGCGAAAGGCCAAAGTGGCAGCCAGCGCCGCCTAGCGACGAGTGGATAAAACTCGGCCCTGTGGTGGGGATAGTCTGAAGGGGGAAGAGCCGGGGAGGGGGTACTTGGGGAAGGTATTAATTAAGAGGCTGAGAGTTACCACGCAGCAAATAAGCCAAAACCACTGAGACGTCCGGTGGAATATTCGGCCGAGAACCGGAAACGAAAGAGTAGCGAAGAGAGCTCCGGGAAACTCCCTTGGGAAGAATTGAATTCACCCTAAAGATTTATTATTCACTTTAAAGATTTTCCTCCTTTCGGGAGTCCATGGTTCCTCCTGTTTGCCGAACGCCTGATTAAGATATGAGTTTTACGGTGAAAGAGGCTCTCTTGATTCTCTAGGGGAAATGGCGGAGTGGATTGTATCAGTTGGGATGGAATCACGGTTTCTGTGGAAATGGTAAAAATTAAATTGTTGGCCTCCTCTTCCTTTGAGATTTCAATAGAATTGTTGAAACGTAGATTTGTGAATGGATTGTACAGTTTTCTTAAATAATTCGGATCATCGTTGGAAGAATTCTAAAGCTGTTTAACTTTCAATCTCGGTTAAGGTTTTCTCTTCGTGATTTGTAGTTACGAGCTTTACCAACTCCTGGTAGAATGCTGTTTGGATAACGGAGTTGATTAAAGAAACAACTTCTGTTCCGTGCTGTGAAAGTTGTAGGCATGCAAAGTACTGAATAATGGAACACTTAATCGTAGTGTTAAAGTTAAATAGATTCTTGCAATAGTATCTTTTAATGTTAGTATCTTTCATAACCATTTACAAATATTTAATGATACGTCTTGTTAATCTTTTATTCGATGACAATAATCATACCAAAACTCTGTATTAAGAAAGATAAGAGTCTATTTTAATAAATAAAGACGTAAGGTATTTGTTTGGATATAAAGTTAAATCTGTGAAATTGTAGAGCAGATTTGAAAAATTCTTTAAATATGTAGAAACTTATTTCTTCCTGAGTAACATTTTTATATAAACATGCAAGATGTTTGTTTGAATGTAATCTTTGAAATTACTGTTTTGTCAACTCTTGCTGGCTTGATCCGCTCGCTCTCGCTTCCGAAGTGTAACTGAGGACTGCGCGCAGACAATTCGAACCGAGTAACAGAGTGCTCCAAGAGTAACTCCAAAATCTCAACAGAAATGGGTAGTTGTGCTATACATTCTTGAAAGACTTTTATTATTCTCTAAATTAAATAATTCTTACCATACACACAAAATCGTGTAGAACATCTTAGACACTCTCTTTTATATTTGCCCATTTCATTCTATCATATAGAAATATTTTCGTTGTTTTCTTGCATAAGATTGCTCTATTCAACAACCACCATAAAGAATTGACCATAAAAAAATCCTCCATCCAAGCACCATAAATAATTTCCCAATTGACCAAGAACTTACACGAAACTTGAATTCCTTCGTTTTGCCAAATTCGGCGAACTCCAAGATCTTTCCAAGATCTTTCTCCACGCGAAACTTCTACTGTCGGATGAGTCTCGCGAGACTGCATATACAACGCTGCATCTCTCAGCTTTTCTTCCGCAGCATCCCTCGCGCGCAACATCTTCCATGGTTTCTCCCCTCGGCCGAAATGACTGAGTTCCTCTTCCGGCATGCGGGGCGCCGTGGGCGGAAGCGGGGTGCGCTGGAAGCGCTGCAAGGAAAGGGAATAAGGGACGGAAGAAGAGGTTGAAGAATGTGCACTCAGCGTGATTGGTGCAGCGGCTGCTGGCGCTGTCGGCATGAAAATTCGAGAATTGTGCCGTCGACCACTCGTGCGCGCATACGGTTGTTACTCACGGCGAAGTGCACACGCACTCACACGCACACAGCCTCTATTGCTTGAGCACACACCGGGGGCACATATACGCGGAGTTCTCGACTACCGCGCGTCTTCATCGGGCAACATTGTTGGTTCTATTTGCATTCACGATCCAGTTGATCCGGTACAGAGCGAACCCTGCTTCCGGTTTAGAGTACATCGTCGGAAGAATGAGACGGATGCTTTAAATGCATTGAGTTCGCAAACGGTTTGATTTATTTGGGGTGTTTGTTTATCGGGATAAATTGTTGTTCAAATTTCACTTGCTTATGAAACAAACACGTGTGAAACATATGTGCACGCATGTGTTGTTTCGAGTTTTTGTATGGTTGTATTTAAGATATTTGTTTTTCTAAACAGTTTAAATGCATTCAGTTTTTATGTAGTTCTATGTATTTAGAATGTTTATTTTTATTGTTTATATGGTGAAATTAATTTTTAACCAAGTTTTGCCAAGGATTTTTTTTTCAATGTTTGTACATACATATGTTTGCGATTATAATATGATGTTTCATTGGATTTTAGTTGATCTATCCCGAATTCTTATACTTAGAGACAAAATTACATAAATGATATAATCGATATTTTTGACGAATTAGAAATGGCGTTTCAATTCTCCTAAAGTGTAATCGGTATATTGGAAATGGATGAATGGCCGAGAAATGTGTCCTAAAATATTGCGGAGATGGCACGATACCAAATATTAAAATATTGCTGCATATTCTAGCCATATTACTAATATCTATTGCAGATCATCAAATCGAGTTTTTTAACTTTACATTTTAATTAAGTCTTATTTACCTCAAATTCTGCTTTATATTATGTCTTATTGTGAATCACACGTATAGAATAGTATTTAATTTCTTCATTATAATTTCACTTTTAAAAGTACCCAAGTTTTATATTTATTTTGCTTCATAAAATTCTTTCCCTTTAATAGTCCAATTTTAAATATTTTCTTTAATTAACATTTAAACAACATTTATTTCTAAATTAATAGTAAATTAAACCGATATGTTTCACGAAGTGACGGTTCCTTTTACAATTAAATTCATCCATGCACTTTTTTTTCATTCTGACAAATTATAATCAAAGCTATGTCATTTTTGTATTAGTACCGAAATATTATTTTGTCCGCAAGTATTAAATTGGCAATTACCGAAATTCAAGCGGGAAAAATACAACTTTTATTTTATAACCGGTCATTTAACCAGTTACGATAGGAATGTATAAGCCGGCATTATATTTAGTATTAAACAAAGTGGTCCATTTTGGTATCTCAAATATTAGAGAGCCGTAAGGGTCGGAAGTTCTGCTTTTATTGCTCTCTCCAGTTTTCCATAACTCCGTGCGTACTAGCGCCGTTCGCCTGGAATGTTTCATAAGAGAGAAAGCAATATACTCCGACGAAGCAATTGCTGGAATCGTTACTATTTCATTACATAACCTATGTGACAGCTGTCACGGGTGTCCTCCTCAGTTTTCCCGTGAGTAGTTACTCCATTTTGCCGAAATATTCCGCTACGACGAGCACCGCGCTAACGGACGACAGGTCAAATATGTTCCCATCGTGTTTACGAAACGAATCCTATTTCAATGGCAGGAATTGAATCGCACTCGCTAGTCTCAGCTGGAGATTCACGAAAATCTCTTTTGGAATCCGATGCGAAAGTTTTCCTGGTGTACAGGTTATATTTGTATATTGATATTGACTTTACAGTATTTTCCATTTAACACTGGATGTATCACGCTCGACCAAACACACAGGTTTAAAATTCGATTCATCCACACAATTGGGTTTTTCGTTTCTGTTAAAAATAATAGCGAAAATGCATACTTTTGTTATTATTGTCTAAATATTATTTTGAGTATTAGTTTTCGTATTAAATACGCAGTTACCCTGGTAGAAATTGAAACCGGGTTTCTGAAACTTTTTCTTTAATTATACAGCTAATTAAATAAATAATTAACTGGTGCAATAGTAACACATTTATAAATATTTATCATTCATTATAAATTATAAAATTGTAATATATGATGTAATATATTGAAAAATACAAAATGTATGTCTTAATCAGGATTTTAATGTTTTATTTATTATTGCCAATGAATTGCAGCTTTGGCTTATCTCTAGCTATGACGAGTTTTATCAAAATTATCGACTGAATTTGCTCATGTAGGATAGAGCCCAGCTTATGATGTACGCAGACCGATAAAACTTTTCTGGTCGTGTTGTCCCGCTATATGCAGCCTAGGTACCCACCGGGTTTACCCAGATTCGCCCGGTCTGGCTCTCCTAGTTCATTCCAATGGAGGGTTCATCGGACCTGGCTAAACGGGCTAGCCCGGCCCAATTTGTACCAAGATATTTCGATGTAAATCGAAAAAATGTAAGACTTTTTAAGGATAAACCAGAACAGTTAGTGTTAATTATTATAATATATGTTATTACTCCAGTTTTCTTTATATAGTAATTTAACTTCAGTCATTTCGTATCTTTGGACACACTTTAAAGTATTTCTTTAATACGTAGCAAATCTCAGTCATCAACGTGACAGTTTTTTCTTTCTGCCCATGAGTTGATGGAGTTTGAAAAAATTAGCCATTAATTATGAAATTAAATAAGAATAAATATGAATTGAGCTATGAAAAAATTATAGCATATTTGTTATTTGTAATGTGCAAAATGTCATCTTGGGTGAAACTGGGTAGAACAGCAAGTCAAGTATAATAATCAATCAATTTGATATTCTGATAATTTGATATTCGCAGTGCCTGTAATTAATTAATAAGCACTGAATAAGTTGAATATATTTCAGTATTACTTAGGAAACTAGCATCCAGTCATAACCGAAGCATAAAGCCTCTTTTAAGACCCTTGCAGGGTTCTTTCCAAAGGAAAAGCTCGAGCGTGAATTTTAAAAGCGCTTTCATATCTAATCTCACTCAATATTCACGCACGTGGAGCCTGGGTTTAGGAAGTTAATGATACTCGTAACTTATTTCTAAAATATGTTAATTTATGACATTTATTCTGAATGTTATTGAAATATATAATACATTGACATTTTATAAAATATGCCATATATGCAGGGTATAATATTATTAATTGCTTTCGAGGGCTGAATGAATTACAAACTGCCGACAAGTGAAATGTACAATCTTCATTTTTGTATTTACGTTCGTTTTATTAAAGAGTATACTCTACTTTTTAGAACAGGAATATTACTTCATATTTCCGATAAGTGAATATTAAAATTGATGTAAACGTACTTTTCTGTCTTGAATAACGTGCTTTGGAAAAAATAAGTCGGTAGTAATAAATTAATCTTCAATTCTAGTATTTAAAAATCTGCAGGCTTTTTTTATGAATTTCGTAATGTTATACATATTATACTTTTTTTATAATGTTATTTTATCAAATTTGTGACTTTTTGTAAAACATGCTGTATATACAAGCTACAATATTAATACTTCCTTTCGGCAAACAATAGAATTACTAGTTGCTGAAAAGTGGGCTACATAATTGGCTTCAGTACAAAGATTCTTCATTTATTTCGGTTTATTACAAGGAGAATATTATAAATAATATACTTTTTAAAACACAATTATTGAGACCTTCGGTAAAAATAGATACAAATTAATCTTCAATTCTAGTATGAAAAAACCAGCAGGCATTTTTCAAAGAAGCAACTTCGAGCAGAGATTTTAAAAGAGCTTCCAAATCTAATTCCACTCAATATTCATGTGCAGGGAGCTCCGGTTTAGGGAGTTAATGGTTATCGCGAGGAGTATGGCGTCTACGGAAGTCTCTAGATCTCCTTCTGCTAATTACTCGGGCCCGGTTATCGGCGGGGCACAATGATTTTCATTCCGTATTCCGGTGGCTTCCTGGCATTAGGTGCGCGCGAATTCCCGCGAAAACTGTGCGCCTCTCGGCGGTATTACGGCCGCCGCGAAGTTAATTGAACCTTCGCTTCCGATACTTACACCCGCCGGCGCCGGCTACAGCGGAATCTCGGCAAACTAATTAACAGTAATGCCAAGCAGCTGCTCCATCTTCCTTCAATTAAGGAACTTAACGAGGGAACGCCCGCGCGCGCGCCGTCGAAAAATTCGAGCGCCGCCGGTAATTAAAACCGGGTGGAGTTAGAGAGCCATTGTTTAGTAATTGACGTGGGTGTCTTGTCTTTCTTCTATTGATCTTACTTATGTGCTTAATTGCGTATTCGTTAAAATGTCAATTGTTCCACTTATGTTTTCTGTTTCTCTTTTAGATAGTTTTAGATATTGTCTATTTATTTTAATACTATTTTATTTTCTTCATTCATTCATTTCACTTTCTTCATCTTTCGTTCTTATCAAATGATTGTATTATTCTTCATTTCTTTTTTATATTTATTTTACTGCGTACATTAATTTCCGTCTAGTAGTCTTTATTTAAATATTATTAAATTGGCACGCCCTCGGTAATTAAAACCAGAGAGAGTTAGAGAGCTATTGTTTAGTAATTGACGCGGGCGTCCTCTTTTTCTTCTATTGATCTTACTTATGAACTTAATTGCGTATTCGTTAAAATGTGAATCGCTGCATTTATTTTTGTATTCAATACTGGTGGGGAAAACGAGTGCAATTTCATGACAAAGAAACTTTTAATGATTTGTCTATTTTTCTTTTGAAAATGGCGGATTGTCTATCTATTTTAATATTAATTTATTTTTTAAGCAAAAAGGTTTAAAGAAATAAAGACGAGGCTCTCATTTTTTCTTTCTTCGACAGTTTCATTTTTCATCGTTTTTGACTGACTAAAGTTCTCTTAATCCCGACTTTTATACTGTTATATTAATTGTTATATTAACAACAATATCAAGCTCTTGATCTCTGACGTTCTATTTTCGAGCGTATCATTCCTGATAATTAGTTTGCACTAATTGAGATAATCGTCTTGTCGGAAACCTTCTAGTTATGCCACGCATTTTGCCAGAGGAATCAGTGATCCCCCTTTCAGCTCTAATCTCGAGGAGAGCAAGAGGAAGCTGGAGGTCAGCGCTGCCAATAGCTCGGAATTTCGGGGAATCTTCAGACGTGGCCCTTCAAGTGTACTTACCCAATTATGGCACGGGTAGCCTAGTACCATTAATTACCTTAGCAGCGTGTCAGACGGTTGCTCCAGCCGGTGCTAGCAGAGCCACATCTATCCTCGAAACATCGCTTTCGGAGATTGTGATTCCGGAGCAGAACCCACCAGTATTATGCTCAGTCGAAGTGCTCGGCTTTGAAGATGAATTCGATGAAAGCTGCTACGATCCGCTGCCAAGCAATATTCATGGGATCTTATCCGCCAACTGGATGAATTTGCTTTATCATTGAAAATAAATGGAATGAATATGGTAATCGATTAATGTTTCGAAGTTCATCGTGTGGAATTTCATTTGGACGAGTTTCAAAAGGAATACTAGAATCAGCAAATTTGTGTATTTTAAGCACATTGATCAAGAAAGTTTATTTTTACATGGGCGATTAATTTAAAATGATTGAAACAGTAAAATATTCCTCCTAAGTGCCGGGCAGTATATCAATAATGTGAATTGGATGTCAGAGAAAATTACAGCTGGTAGATGATCTCTTTATTTTCCTCGTAATACAACTAATAACTTTGCATTCCTTTTATCTCGTTTTCCATCGGGAATTACAATACTTTATCGTTTGTGAACGCATTCGCAGCTTGTTATAACGAAAGCGGTCATCGTAATTATTGACGTTTAATCCGCAACGAAGCAGCGGGCTGGGTGAGAGTGTTTTCGCACACTCGAAATTTATTTATTAACCGTTTTACAATCGTTATTGTCTCATTCGCATTTTTATTTACTCGCCCGCCGAAATGAATTTAATGAGATTTTATCGGTTGCCCGATTATAACAACGCTTAATGCTCATTCATTAATCGCTTAGAACTAAATGCCCCCGATATTTGCTTATCTCCATGAATTACCGTGCAACGGCACGGCGAATGCATATTTTTAGCTCCAAGGGAAACGGCAAACAAGTTAATAACTGTGGCTAAATTGGTAGTTACGCTTTGTTAAACTCGAACTGCAATTTACCCCTTTTGTTGCACATGACCGGGATCATTACTTTGGAGGGCGAGAATTGGGGGTTGACTTTAACATTTTGAAACAATATAAACAAAATTTTGGTTTTTAATTTACGAAATGTATATACAAATATATAATTTTGAAAGATATTATAAATTAATTCGATTAATACATCGGTGATTATTACAAAATTATTAGGAAACAGATAAAAAAATGTTGTTGGAAAGTGGACATTCAAAACTAATGTGCAACTAAGATAATTCTAAAAAATTTAGTACTCAACGAAATGGCAGCCGTTTAAACTTGAAAACAACTTTTTGAGTCTGTAAAAGTATAGTCATTTTGCAGAGTTAGAAAGGTATTTTCGTGTTTAAAGGCTGTCGTTTCTTAAACAACTAAAATATTGAAAATCATCTCGGTTGCACATTAGTTTTAGGTGTGTACTTTCTAACAAAAATTGATTCATCACAATATATGTTAAATCACATACCAGTATATATATTTTATAAGATTGAAACAAAAATGTTGTTTATGCTTTTCCAAAATTTTGATGTTAACCTTCAATTCTTACGCTCCATGTAGTATGTCTAATTATACACGAATATGACACAATCCAAACCCGAAATATTATATCTAATATTATATTCAATATACAATCTAATATATACAATCTAATATATATGTATACACATCTGATAAAAAGAGGGATAGATGGTGATTCAAAGACAAGTATAACATCCTCATTGATACAAGTCTGGTGTTGTGTATATAATAGAGGCTGCGCCGGGTAGAGTAAGGGTGGTCATGTTTACGGGAGTGGTAGCATTAACATTCGAAGTCATACTCCACACATTAAACACCATAACCTCCGGGACATTCAGCCACGTCCTAGCATCGAGGGTAACAGGCCCCTCCGAGAAGTTTATGAGGAGTGCTAGCACCGAGGAACCTAACCTCCGCACCACCCCTAAAGCATTCTCCGTAACAGCAGTCACTTCGAGACTACCCCGAGCGACTATCGGCTTCTTCTTCAAGGACATAATACGCTTAAACACTTTGTAATGAGATATCTTCGCTGCTTTCTGGGCGGCTAAGTTTAGGGTCTTGTAATTACTATGAACCGGTAACCAGGTCTTAGGGTTACTAGAGAATCCAGCACTGGTGGTGCTGTCCCATTGGAAGGGTGTTCGTTCCGGATCCCTTGATTTCAAATGATACCTGTCAGGACCAGCGTTGCATCCTGCAGGGTCGACAGTCTCCGCATAGGTGAACGGTCTGTCGACCATTCCTATTTCATCCCCATTGTAGATCACACCCACTCCGGGCAACACATTGGCGAGCATGTTGAACTGGTCGGCACGTTTCACCCCGAATCGGGACGCCACTCGATGATTGTCGTGATTCCCGACGACCCAGTTCGCCACATACTCATCCCCGGGAATGGTGTTCATCCACCTATCAGTTAGGCGTTTGAAGTCCAAGGCGGTGGACTGGTTATTCAGGTCGGCGATGAACATGAAGTTGAAAGGGACGTTAGACCCATTCTGGTAATAGAGCATTGTGTACTCTGGTGTGGTATATGCCTCTGTTAAAAGAATTTTCAAGTCCCCATTAGTCCTATTGGTGTACTCGTCGATCCATTGTCGCCAGGATTTAAGGATGAAATAGTTCTCCTCCTGGTTCTGGGTGTAGATATGAAGAAGACTATCAAAGTCATCATCAGCAATTCCTGTCTTGTTAGACTTGGGTTCATCGAGGAACCGGGCATCCTCGATCAAAGCTGTCATCGAATCAATTCGGAATCCTTCCACACCCCGTTCCATCCAGAAGGTTAAGATATCTTTCATCTCCTGTTGTAGCTTGGTGCTTCGGAAATTCAGATCGGGTTGACCAATGGCGAACTGGTGCAAGTAGTATTGGCGTCTTTCGGAGTTCCACTCCCAGCCAGAACCCTGGAAGATGCTCAGCCAGTTGTTGGGCGGATGCCTAGTACCGTTGACGATCTTAGCGTTGCGCCATACGTAGTACTCGTCGTAAGGTTTGATCCTCTTGATGCTCTTCTTGAACCAGTCGTGCTCGTGCGAGCTGTGGTTCGGCACGTAGTCGAGGACCACCTTGAGCCCAAGGCTCTTAGCTTTCTTGACCAGCCTGTCGAAGTCCGCCAAGGTACCGTATTGCCGATCGATGTCCGTGAAATTGGAGATGTCGTAGCCGAAGTCCACTTGCGGGCTTGAGAAGATCGGCGATAACCAGACCACCGTCGCACCGATGTCCGCAATGTGCTCGAGCTTGCTGGTGATCCCATTTAGGTCGCCTATCCCGTCGCCATCGCTATCCTTAAAGCTCCGGGGATACACTTGGTAAACTAAACTGTTCTTATACCACTCGGTATCGCCCTTCCTTGTTAGGCTAGCCAGACAAAGGAACGAGACACTAAAGCTTATGATGAGCACCGTTCGGAACATGGTTGGACACTCTGGCTCTTGGTATCAGCTTTCACTCTTTATACGCACAGCTTTATCGTATCTATTGTCAGTGTATACACTGGTGGCGATACGCCTCCTAACTTGTATTATTATACCTCATTATTTGTGGAATGCATGTCTCGCGTGCTTATGCTCCCGAAACATGACGTACTAGCTTCACTTCGCTCCACGCATTGTATCGAGCATGACCCATGAGCGCGTGGCTAACCAAATAAAGTTCTTTTCTCCGTTAATCACCATATTGAGCGTGTCTCCATCTATTTCTTTGGGCACCCTTTACTGGGCCACGAGTTCTGACCTACAATACCATCGACAGTAGTAAAAATTGTAAGTATAGAAACGTCTTAAAATTCACGGATAACCTACCTTGAATCCTTAAAAATCCTTTAATCTTAACTTGATAAACGTACGAGTGAACGACATCTGGAGACAGTGATAACGTATCGTTATCTGGTAACTGACCTAATTCATTTTTTCCACGCGATCAATGCCGAATGAACAGCAGGTGGAATCAAAAGGCCCCTTAAATTCATTAATACTCCGAATCGCTTTTGACGATGGCTGAAGATTATACAGCAAATGACCCAATTTAGCCCGGCTGGCTTTCTCGCCCCCCCCCCCCCCCCCCCCTCCCGGCCCTTGCGGAAGATCAATAGCGCCGGGGGGGAAAGTCTGGCAATCCGGAGTTTATCAATTCACCACTCATTTCAATCTCTGTTTCGCTGAGAGTGGAGTAAACATTTCGCCTGGCCGGGGCGAATTAATGCTGGCATTCAGTGTCGGAATTGAACGGAAATTTACACAAAAGAACGCTTTGGGCTGCGGCGGCCGGCGCCGGCAAAAACTGTCTCTTCGCCTTCAGCGTCGTGTAATTTCAATGGGTGTGAAACATCAAAAAACCGTTTGAGCCCGGTGTGGAAATCGAGGAACTCGGACGAGTCGCGATCATCCGGCGGATTTTTACATTTTATTTGTTCGCGCAAACAGAACTGAATGAGGTGGCTTTCCATTGATTCCTGCCCGCACGCGCGCGTTCATGGTTGTCACGCAATTTGGAAAGCATTTTCGACAATCCCCACTTTAATATTTGCCCAGCGGGGTATTCGCTCGAGTTTGCTAAATACTTTCCTTCTTCCTCGCCTGTTATGCAACCTTTTGATAGGTTCGTGCATGCCTGTTCTTTATAACTAAGGTAAACACATATGTAATCTACTCTGTTTTAATTAGTTTAAACTTTGTTTCGCTAGAACTTTAATGAATTCACGTGCCCTGAAGACATTATTGCAAATACCTTTCGTTTAACACTATTATATTTAATAGAATCCTAAATTAATATATGTAGATTATAGTTTACCGAACCAGGTGTAATCGAAACATTTTTTCCCTCTTCGAAGTATAAATATTTCCTTGATACAAACGATCGATACTTTCTCTAGCAATAAATTGAAATTGCAAAGCGTGCATAAATATTTGAATACAATTTGCGATGAATAACAGCTCCGAATAACATTACCGTCTTTCAATTTATCCGTAACATCGTAAGCCCAAATACTTTGCTCGCTTGCCTCGCCTGCTCCTGCGGCCGTGTTTATGGATCTACATGGCTGTATTGTTACTGGCGGCTCCACTTAAGCCAATAATTAAGGTGCAGCGCACCGATGAATAGTAACTACACTTTAATGCCACTGAATAATTAGCTGCCGGTTCGTTCGCGCCTATGGTCGACGGCGGTGAAAGCAATTTTGAATTAGGCGCATCTCGTGAATATAGGGGTATCTCCTACGCACCAGCAAGGATCCTGAATGACGTTAAATGTGTGTAATGCTTTCGAAATGTTCGCACGAAATATTGATTACCGAATTCATAAGATAGCTTGAACTTTATGCTGCGTAAATCATTTGCATGACTACTTTTGAAATGCCAAATATAGAGGAAACTTTACTGGAATATTTATTCTTACTAGGATATATGATATTAACATATATTGCAGTAAGAAACACTAGGTTTATTAATATTCCATTGATATACTTTCACTTTTTCACATAAAGATTAGACTTTCCCTTAATACTTAATTTAATAAGTCGAAAAAAGGGTACCATTTTAATAACTTTCTTAATACCAACTTTATTTTGCAAGGGAAATGTGAAGGAGCAGGTTAAGGTTATTAAGCTTACACAATGCTTCGCTTGCAAATATAACTTGTTTATTGTTATATCATTCCCGAAAATTCAGATACACTTTGCAGAGTAAATTTATTTCGGAGACCAATTATCACATATCTGATAACTGTTTGAGTAACACGGTCTAAGTAGAAAGTGCCTGTTGTTCATTAAATTTACATATTACCAGTGTACACTACAGACGCTGCTCCCGGTAGATAAACATTGGTCATGTTCACCATTAGCCCGGAGGAGATATTGGAACCAATACTAGCTGTATGAACCTTTAATTTATTAGGAATGTTTAACCAAGTTCGAGCATCTACCATGACAGGTGCAATAGAGAAATTGACCAAGGCTACTACGGTAGCAGAGCCATCACGTCTGACTATACCCAGGACTTTGTCGGTGACCAATGTGACTTGCAAACTACCTTTTTCAATGGCAGGCTTCTTCTTCAGGGCGGAGAGCGCCTTGAACACCTTGTAGTGGGACATCGCCGCTGTCTTTTGGGCGGCCAAGTTGAGCGATTTGTAGTTACTGTGGACCGGAAGCCAGGTGTTGGAGCTGGTGGAGAATCCGGCGCTGGTGGTGGAGTCCCATTGGAAGGGGGTTCGTTCAGGGTCCCTAGATTTCAGGTGGTACCTGTCCGGTCCAGCCTGGCATCCGGCAGGATCGAGAGTCTCCTTGTACGTGAACGGTCTGTCCAACATACCTATCTCATCGCCATTGTAGACCACAGCGATTCCAGGCAGCACCATCGACATTACGTTCAACATGTCGGCACGTCGCATACCGAACCGGGAGGCGGCCCGGTGGTTGTCGTGATTACCCACTACCCAGTTGGGCACGTATTGGGAGCCAGGGACGTTGTTGATCCATCGATCGGTGTTGAGTTTGAAATCAGCAGCGGTCGACTGGTTGTTCAGATCGGCAATGTACATGAAGTTGAAGGGGACGGTTGACCCGGCTTCATAGTAACGGACGGTGAGGTCAAAGCTAGTGTAGGCCTCGGTTAAGATCATCTTCTTAGGGCCCTTGATCTTGTTCGAGTGGTCGTCCATGAGTTTGCGCCAGGACTTGAGGACTTCGTAGGTTTCGTTGAGGTTCTTGGTGTAGATGTGATCGAGAGTATCATAGTCATCTGGGGGGAGGTCGGGTCTGTTGACGCGAGGTTCGTCGAGGAACCTTGGGTCCTCGAACATGTGGTTAATGGCGTCGATGCGGAAACCCTCGACACCACGGTCCATCCAGAAACTGAGAGCGTT